>CM052436.1:127152188-127172018 GCA_028533085.1 Varecia variegata
AGTTTTTAACAAAAAAATCTTAAAAAGTAAAAAAAAATAAAAAATAAAAAATTTTAAAAATAGAAAAAAGCTTATAGAATAAGGATATAAAGAAAGAAGATATTTTTGTACAGCTGTACGATGTGTTTGTGTTCTAAGCTAAGTGTTGTTACAAAAGAGTCAAAAAGTTAAAAACTAAAAAGTTTATAAAGTAAGAAAGCTATAGTCAGCTAAGATTATTTATTATTGAAGAAAGGCAATGTTTTTCTTATAAATTCAGTGTAGCCTACGGTAATGTCCTAGGCCCTCACGTTCACTCACCACCCACTCACTGGCTCACTCAGAGCAACTTCCAGTCCTGCAAGCTCCATTTGTGGTAAGTGCCCTATACAGGAGTGCCACTTTTGATCTTTTATACCACATTTTACCATACCTTTTCTATGCTTAGGTATGTTAGGTACAGAAATACTTACCATTGTGTTACAGTTGCCAGCAGTATTCAGTACAGCAACACGCTGTGCAGATGTGTAGCCTAGGAGCAATAGGCTACACCATATAGCCTAGGTGTGTAGTAGGCTGTCCCACCTAGGTTTGTATAAGTACATTCTAGAGTGTTCATGCAATGACAAAATCACCTGAAGATGCGTTTCTCAGAACATATCCCCATTGTTAACTGACACATGAGTGTATCCCTCTTACTCTCCTCATTTGATGGTGTGCTATGATTAGGTAGGAGAGTGTCTTTGTCTGTAGGAAACACACACCGATGTGGCACCAGCTGGACAACTTACTCAAATAGTTCAGGAGGAAAACGGTTTTTGTACTGTGCTTGCAAATTTTCGGAGTTTGAGGTTTTTCAAAAATAAAATACAGCACTGTGTAATTCAGGCTTTCCCTGCCTTCCAGGGCCCCTGCCTTGCCCCATCTGACTTAGGGAGGGGTGTGTTCTGCAGAAAACTAGTGTAGCTGGCCCAGTACACTGTGATTGTGCCAAGGGTGGGAGCCCTGGGCAGGGAGCAGAGAGCTTGCCTGGCCCTTTAATGACGCTGGGCTCCACCTCTCACATTCTTCAGAGTGGGACAGCCTTTTGTATTTGCAGCTGAGCCCTTGGGGAGACAATCTGGGGCCTGATGATTGCGCAACCTAACAAGAGGACTTGCTTCCTAGAACTCTGGGTGGATGGCAGATGGCAAGAGAAAATTAATATTCTTCTTCTTTTTCGTAAACTCCTTTGCTCTCCTGGTTTTCTTACCTTGGCCCAACTTTATTACGGCCATTCAGTGGTAGGGAAATGGAAGTAGTATGCTTACTAAATGCAAGGCAGCCAGAGGCCCCAAGTTTTCCAGGATAGGCCTGCTGGTTAAGGCCCTCGGGACTGCGGTAGGGTCTCACCAGGCACCCAATGCGGCCAGGGCAGGGTGGAGAATGCAGCCCCACACTGAGGAAGGGACAGAGAGGGCTTGGCCAGATGAGGGGGCTTTGAATGAATGTGGACAGGGCTCCAGGCAGGGAACATGTGAGCAAAGGCTTGGAGCAGACAGGAATGGGGCTGGGAAAAACATAACGCTGGAGATGTAGTTCAATGGGGTTATCAGGCCACATTAAAAGACTTAGCACCCTAGCCTGGGGGCCATGGGAGGCCAATGGAGAGCCAGGCTGGGGGGGGGGGGGCTGGATCAGAGTACATGCAGTGAGCACTCTGGCTGTGGAGTGAGGGGTGCACTGGGTGCCCAGGGAGGTGGCAGAGAGCTAGTTAGCACCTGTCCAACGTTAGCCCCCACACAAGGGGGGACCACACCTTCACTGGGGGGAGTGTGACTCTTTCTTGCTTAACCTGGCAAGTGAACTCTTCACACTTCAGGAAGGAGGGGGTTCCATTAAGCAGCGAGCAATGCCTTTAGTCTTTTCACCTGCAGTTTTCGAGGTGTGTGTGTACGCGTGTGCACGGGCACGTGTGTGTGTGAGTGTGTGTAGGGCTCCTCTGCAAACATCTGGGAGTCCACCTGCACTGTTGCGATGACTTATGTAGGATCAGGGCAGGGGGAAGTGTCTTTGGCTTGGAGCCTCTTCAGGCTCAGGCTTGGCTTGTCTCCCGGGAAAGGTCTACACAGTGCGGAGAGAGACCACCAGTTCTGAGAGAAGACAAGTTCATCTCACAACTTTAAACTGGTCCCTGTCAGCAGCAGCTGTAGCACTCTCAGAATGATGTTTTAAGAATAAGTCCTGTCATGTGAATAATACATTGCCCTGTGTCATATTTGTGTGCACTAACAGTGCTATTTCATTAAAAGTAAACATTTAAAATGCATCACTATTTTTTGTAACCCTGTTTTGGTATTTTGGCATTTTATAATTGCTGTGGTGGGCCTCAAAAATGCAAGTGACCCAGTGTCTCTCGACCTCCAAGTTAAAAAGCAGGGGGGATGAGGGGATGGGTAAATTCATGCCTAATGGGTACAATGCACACTATATGGGTGATGGATACACTTACAGCTTTGACTCAAACTGCACAAAAACAATTCATGTAACCAAAGCGTTTGTACCCCCATAATATTCTAAAATAAAAAAAATCCACAAATATACCACCCCCCCAAAAAAAGTTAAAAAGCAGTTTGGAAGAGGCTCTTGATGTGGGATGCCCCTTTCCACTGACCCTGTCATATGTCTCCATACGTTGCTTAAACCCTTCCAGGGACAGGCAGCTCATTACTTGAAAAGCAACCGATTCTGTAGTTAGATACTTGGCTTGTCATCAAGCACCCCCTGTGGTGGGACAAGTCAGACTCTGGGACATCACCCAGTGGTCGCTGGTGCTGGCCCCTGGAGCAGTCACGTGAGAGGTCTGCAACTGGCCAGCATGTCCCTCGTTGTCCCTTCTCCACGTTCCTTTCTTCTCCCAACTTTCCTCTACAACATGGTTCCTGGACATTTATAAGCTTCCAGAAAATCACCTTTGGATAGAATTCTGCCTGTTCCTGTCTTTACTGTGGTACAGATCCCAGAACATGTTCTCAAGGGGCCTGTCCACGGGCAGGGGCCTGTACCTCCTGTGGTCAGACTAGACCCTCTATATAGAAGGCCACAGGCTCACGGGCTCTTTGTAGCAGCCATGCCTCATTTGCTACCAATGCTGAGCTTATGGCTAAACATCCAGGTCCCCTTGTCCACCCCCAACTCTCCCTAGCCAGGTGTGGACCACCATTATGGCCAACTGCAATGATTCACCAATAGCCCTGGTGGAGTCCATTTCATCCTTCATATATGCAGTAAAGATCTTCTTCTGCTGGCGCTGTCCATGAGACTTCAGCCAGCCCATGGGGCAGCAAGTAGGGCCCCAGAGGGCACTCTGGCCATCACTCTGGCTCACGAGAGTGATGCTGGATTAATGCTCATGAGTGACCCGCCCTCAAGGAAATGTCTGTTCACTACCATACCACCCTCCAGGCCCAGTGTTTTCATACCAACTTCTCTGTACAAAGAATGGTCTTGATAATGAAATCCAGAGGCAGAAAAATCAGAAGAAAAGAGCTCTAAAGGCACATTTCAGTTTTCAAGCGGTTTTTTCTTCCCCCTTCCAAGCTATTGGAAGCCTGAATTATACAAAACAAGCTCTGGCCACCCCACCCACTATCAGCCCGAACAACATGAAAACTTCTGGCCCAACATGAAGCCATCCCCACCCCTACCGTCACCCTGCACAGATGTTTCCTTTTAGCTGCGCTGGCCCCATGTCAACAGAATATGGCCTGGCCTGCGGAGGCAGAGAACTTCCCACTTCCCCTCAAAGGGAAAAGCATCCATCGTGCAAATCTCTAAGAATATTGCAAGGGCAGTCTCAGTCCTCCGTCAAAACCAAAGACAAATGGCCTGTAACCTGGGCCTCAGTGACCCCCACTGGGGAGGTCATCTGTTCCTTTCCAACTTTCTTGGCCTTGCACTGTCGTCACTCATTCAAGTGTTGGTTCTGCCCTGTGTACAAGCCCTGTGTTAGGGAGGCCCTGGGGGACAGCAGTCCGCCACTCAGCCGGGTCTTGGCTCTCAGGGGTTCACATTCCCTGTTTTACCCTTAAAGTTTAGCAGCCTGGCAGTGGAAAGAGAACTGGGAGGGTTCTCAGTTCCAAACGTGTGAGACACCTGGCACTTGTGTCCTTTCGGGCAAGTTATTCAAGACCAAACTCCTCTTCCGTAAAATGGGGTAACACTCTCTACCCTGCCTACACATGGGATTCTTTCAAGGAGCACACTGAGGTGACATGTGGGGACAGCTGGGCAGCCTGCAAAGCTGTGGGGAGGAGGACTGGTCTGAGCAGCCACGTTGCCCCGGTGTCTCAGGGAGCTTGATGGCCTCTTCCCACCCCCTGATTCCTTCCGCTGCAGGAGAGAGTAAATCACCGAATTTGAAAGTTTGGGAAGAATAAGCTGGGCACCTGACGCCTTTGGCTAAAACGCTCACGCAAGAAGAAACAGAAAGCCCCATCAGTCCTCTGGGTTGCTATGGGAGATTTCAATCTATCTTAATTGACTCTCCCTGGCCTCCCAACTAGCCTTAGAATTCGGCCAGTGCAAACCCAGCTATGTGTTTGGGATCCTGAAGTTTCTAAATGATCACACCAGCGCTGCACAGCCTTGCCAGAAGTTCAGCTGGTTTCTTTTTCCCCCGATAAAGTCCCTGTATGTTCACCAAGCCTGATCCTTTTCCCAGGTCCACAATCTGCAAATGCCCCCAGGGAAGGAAAATGCTAGAGACAGACTGCTCGCTTCAGAAAGTCTCTCCCTTCTCTGGAATTTTAGGCTATGCAATCCTCTTTGCTTCCAGTGCTCTCCAAAATCTTCAAAGACACGATTCTTGAAACGTATCCAGGTTTTTTAGTTGTGGCAGCATGAGTGGTGGCCTGCCACGACCTACCCAGAACCGGAAGTCACAAGCTGTTGTCGAGCGCCTCCTCTGAAGGATGTTCTGATGGGCGTTAACATGATTCCCAGTGACCTGCACGCTCTGGGCCCATTCCCACAGGCCCACGTACATCCCTTCTCTCTCATCCCGTCTTACTCCTCTCGGGCCTTTGTCCAAGTAGCCAGGCAACTCCAAACTACCCAGGAATTCACATGCATCCTTATTCTTTCGTGCAAACTGAACAACCAAATGTACTGCTGCTCTCAGTTCTTGCACTGCTGTCCTGGAGGGTCATTTCTGGGTGGGGCTGTAATGTGTCAGCAGTCTCTTTTTGTCTTGCATCAATATGTAAAAATGATTCATCCCCAAACCAGACCTGGGGTTTTCTTCTCCCAGCAGCTGGATGCAGGAATCCCCTCCCCAATGAGGCCACAGGTGTGGATGAGAGGTATTGGTGAACGGGGGCAGGTGACAGAGGAATCTGGCCTAGCTGTTATGTTCCTTGCTTGCCCACCGAGCTGCTCAGGCCCAATCCTGAACGTACACTTCCACCATGCATGGACTGTCGCTGCACTCACCCAGCCACGTGACCTGGGAGGTCTGACAATAACCAATTCATGATTGGAAGCTCAGGTCACTGGGGGTCCCCGGGTCAGGTATTCAGTCTCCAACTGGGCCCACGGCAAGCCACAAACTGCTTTTCAAACTCACTCACATGGAGGTGAACAATTTCCCACCACGTGGCCTCACCCCAGAGTCCTAGGGTCTGTGCTGCAAGTCTCCTATTGGGCTTGGCAGAAACGACACAGCACCCTTAGCCCTCCCTGATAGCCCTAGCTCTGCTGGAATTTCTGGGTCGTATGGAGCAAGAGAGATGCTTTGTAGTGCAGTTGGATGGGCTCCTATCATGTTCTGGGTTCCCACTCAACAACTGGTAGTTTTGTGAGTTACTCAATAAATGGGGTGAGGCAATATTCTTCAGTGTAGCATTTTTGCCTCCAAAATACAGAAGCCCAACAAATACCACACCTCTCTCATACTGGGCGAGGGTGGGGGTGGGGATGGATACAAGGTTCAAAATGTTCTCTACCTTAGAGGGGGTATCTCAGAATGTCCCACACCACTGGACACCTAAAAACATTATCAATGTGGTGGTCTCCTGAATCTTCATGGGGTTTATTTCCCACCCCTTGCACATGTTTTCCTAGGACTTCCAACTACTTGCCACTTCCTACATACCAGATCCAATAAACATGATTTTATCAACATAAATAGATCAGTATGATGGCCCTGCAGACTACGCTGTGACATAAAGCTGGTGATTCACATAGACCAATGACAGACATCGAACACATTTCACAATCCTGCCCACAGAAAAGCAATCTGCTTTTGATCCTTCTACACAGTGCCAGAGGCTGTGTTGATTTGTCCTAGTCAAGATTCTTCATCCAGCACAGCAGCTAAAACTGGGGCTATCTCCTATGTTCATGGTGGTCCTCTGTCATCTACCATGATCCATCTAGCTTTTACAAAGGCCACAGAGATAAATTAAATTGTGATGAAGTGGGGACACCACCCTGCATCCTTTAGGTCTTTGATGTTGGTGCTAATCTCTGCAATTCCTCCCAAAACCCAGCATTGCTTCTGATTTACTCTCTTGACAAGGGGACGCAGTTTCCAACCTTGACCCTTCTTATCATTGTGGCTCTTACTCCATCCCATTTATGCCACCCCAATTATATCATATCCACCTGACCTATGCATCTGGGGACAGAGAAACAATCCCAGGACCCACTGAACCCACTGTGAGCCAGATTTGTGTCGTATCTCCATTTATTATCTGGCCTCTATCCCTATCCCTTTCAACTAGAGAAACTTGGTGGCATTTCAGGCCCCCTGATATAGGAATCAAGTCAGAACCCACATCCAGCAGTCTTTAAATCACCTTTCCCCAGTGCTCAGTTACTCCAGATTGGGGAAGTATTCATTGTGGATACTTACGGTAGTATCCTAAGATTCTTATTTAAAAGAGACAAACCTCTCTTTAGTCAATACACTTTGATCTGTGAACTGGCTTATGTTTGGAAACTGGGGGAAGGACTGGAATTTTCCCATCATGGTGACTGACATAAGCCTTTTATGCTCCAACTCTTTTTTTAAAAAAAAATTCTCAAAGTTGAGTAAAGTCCTGATTGGCTATCTGTCTTGCCCCTCAGGACACATAATCTATTAGCTGTCGCCTGACTGCCACCCTGGCCTTGCTGCCCACCATGGAAATTATACTCAGCTTGCCTCTGACGGCTAAGTACTGCCACCTGTCCTCTGCTCGTCTCAAATCCTGCCAACCTAACACTAGAAATCCCAGGTCCACGGCAGCATCTCCTGTGGCCAACCCAACTCTACAGATGACAGGCACTACTGACCTGGAGGAGTCCAGAAGCCCCTGCCTAGTGCCCTCTTTGTGCTTTAGTAAAGACTGCCCTCTGAGGCATCCCAAAGGTTACAGTCAAGTGGCAAGTTCTCCAGACTCATATGATACATCCATTCTAACACGCACACTTCTGTAAATCCTCCAACCTTTTCCTCAATACTCTGTCCAAGGCAGTTCTGGTTATCTCCTCCTCATTTATTTTTGGTGATTGCCAGGTCCAAACTACAGAGGGGCTATCCCAGGAGTGAGTCAGGAACAACTTCAGATCTCCTTGCCAGGATATTAAACCCCGTTTCCAGCCACAGCCCCAGTCCAACACCCTTAAGATCCACTCCCACCTCAATTTCCCTGACATATTCCAAGCTTGGTCTTGCAATTATTTTGATGAGTAATCTATTTCTTTCTATAGCAGGAAGAGTATTTCCTAGCTCAGGCTGAGCTGTCAACTGACCCTAGTCATTGGTCTGGATAACAATGAACAGAGGGTGGCAGAGATGACCAGCATCATTTTGTGAGGCATCTGCCTCAGGTATGGTCTTTGCATGGCCTCCTGGAAGGGGACGGCTGCTTTCCTTTAGCTAAAGGGTGGGGACTTCTTCTGCCTGCCCTAAGGATTCAGGGGAAGGTGGAGGACCAAGATCTTATCTTTAACCCAGGTCTGAGTCCCTTTCTTTCCTGTTGAAAGCCTTGACTTTTGCAAAGATAATCTGTTAAGGATGTACTCTGTCTCCTTTGCAATTCTGCTACCCTCACACAAGCAAATCTTGGGCATGAAATTCAGTATTCTACCCTGCAGTTGCAGACCAGTGCCATGAATGCCTGCTGGTTTTATAGCACACCACAGTTGATGGCTGATGAGCCTGCCATTTTTTAAAAGGCTGTCCAGGGCGGTTAATAGAAGTCACCCCACTCAACAGTTCTCATTACCACCACCACCGTGTGGTAGAGCTTTCACATAACCCAACTGTATCTGTACCTCATCTCAGACCACCACAGGTAATGACCATGCTGTAGGAGGTCCTGGGCTATCACCACCCATCCACAGGCTTTTGCTGCCATCTGCCAATGACAGCTCCTAAATCCCACTGGGAGGGTCTGCTTCCTAAGGTGAATACTGGTACCAACAGCTTTGTCTGGGATTCTCCCTAAAAGCAGAGCCTGAGACAAGACTCAGGTTCTGGTAGTTTATTTGGGAGGGGATCCCACAGGGTGAAAGAGGGAAGGACTGGGGAGAGGAAAACAGGGAAGGAAGAGTTGATCCAGTCATGAGCACTTGGGGCATGATCCCACCAGCACGGTTTGACAAGTGTATCAAATACCTCTCTCAGAACTCTCCACCCGCGGATCAAACAGACCAGCATTTCTCCACTGGCTCCCATCCCCCAGCGATTGTGGGCTGCCTCCAAAGACACCAAGTGCCCGGAACTTCTGGGCTGCACATACTCAGATGCTGAGCGGGCTCCTGCCAGTGTTCCATGGCACAGTGTCAGAGGTGCCCAGTAAAGCCAAGGTCTGTGGCTAGCCCTGGGAGCGAGCCTGCTGACATGCAGAGCGGCGAGGCCTGCAGCTGTGCTTGGCCAGCGCGGGTGGGGCTGAGGGCGGGAAGCAGCCCACCAGAGGCGTCTAACGACACATAGGATATTACTGAACAGTCCCCCCACTGACTGGCATTTACCTTGTGGCCATTATTTGGGATGTATAATTAACACCGGGATGAACTTCTCTGTATTTAATGTTTTCTCTCCCTTTGTGTTTTGAATTATTTACTTTGGTTACATTCCCAGAAGTGGATTTATTAGGTCAAGGGGCATGTACATTTTTAAGGCTTTTAATACACACAGCTAGATTGTTTCCAAAAGTCTGGAGTAGCATAGATTTATAATCTACTGGCAGTTTGTATGTGAGACCACTACCTTTATTGAGCAAACGCAAACAACTATTAATATTCTAAATTCATGTGTTTTGCAGGCTTGAATTTACTCGATTTGGGAGATCAATGAATCACAGAAACAAAACCTACTCGAATATCATATAACATTGCATTTCATACACACCCGCTCTTACTGTGGCCAACTTCAATGTTCTCCTCCCTGATATGTTTATTTAAAGGCCCCTATAGACAGCTCTGGCTGTGCTGGATGAAACAGGGCTCTCCAGGACAATATTTTTCCAAGTCTTTGCCAGTCTCTGCTGTCAGTTTTCTCTTCTCTATTCTCTCTGAGAGCTGCAATAATCAGGCCTTTCCAATAAATGCCTCTCCTGGAGATACCTTGCTCATGTGCTATTTTATTTCATTTGTGACCTACATGCCTTATATGTAGGGGCAGGCTTTAAGGAGAGGTGGTTAGAGACAGATGCTAACATCTATTTCTCTCCTTATTCTCACTGCAACCCAGATGGGCAGCTGTTTGTTCCACAACTGGCCTGGCAACACCTCATCTGTCTGTCTGAAGGGAGACAAAGCTGAGTTTCACATTTATGACAGTACCCATTCTAATTCATGCATCTCCCAGTGATCTCGTGAAGCTGATTGTCAAACTGAAGTCTTCCAGGCTTCATGCAAACTCAGCTGCATCTCTGCACCACCACCACCGCTGTCTCATGTTACGGGCAGTCAGCTGGGAGCAGGGGAGGAGGAATGAAGTTGGTTTCTGCCTTGTCAGGAGCACTGATGTCATGGCACCTGTAGGGTCGCTGGAAATCACTGGAAAAACATACAGGAAAAGATGAAAACCCAGACTGTGTTCTCAACAGGGCAGCAGCTTCCACATCAAGCCCAAATCCAGGCAGTTGCTTCTCTCCACAGGGATGGACCTGGCCGTACTTGGAGGAGGCGCTCACACCAGGGCCTCTGGAAGCAGTCCACAGGGCTTCAGCTCACACTATGTTCTTTCCATTAGGCGATAAATTCCTAACGCCTTACCCCATTTGTCTAACTGAAATGCAGAAAGCAAATGCCACGGCTGAAATACTCTCCTCCATGAATCAGCTCCTTCCCCAGGGTGTTTTAAGATTGATTTAGGAGTTTTAGTTCCCCTGGAAAATAACAAAGACTGCTCTACCCATGAAGAGACTTACCTCTAACACACTGCACTGCGAACACAGTGCAGAACACAGGCTTATAGGAAGAGCTTTCTGGGCTATGAGGAATGGCCTCTCCTTCTATCCCCAGAGTACGAAGGCACATGAGTAATCAAATGACAATATCTCTAAAGCAGCCTTCTTAATTCTGATAAAACAATGAAATCTTAGGAAACACCAGGGAGTGGTTATAAAACACAGTGCAATTTCAAAACAAGAGTGATAAGAAAGGTTGGCTAAGGGCCAAAGTGGCCACTAAGCCCCTGACCGTAGGGAGTTGCACCTGGATCTCCTAGAGGGCAGGAAGCCAGAGGTGGGCTTCCTCCGGATTGAGACAGGCTCACTAGCCAGGCAGGCGCGCGGGTCTGGTCTGTAGCTGGGGCAGAGTGCCTCCTCTTTTCTCCTCCCCACAAGCACTCAAATACACAAGGCAAATGAACTTTTCTTTCTGATTCTTATTTTGAAAGTTCTACAAGGGAGAAAAAAATTCCCAAAATATTATAAATAAGCATTTCCTTTAAACCATTTCCTGCCAGGTCTTTATTCCAGCGTGTTTATTGTTGCTGTGTTGAACACCCGCAGCAGGCGTCTCCTGGGGAAGCCCAAGGCCAGAGCCCCCTCCCTAAGCAGCAGGTCCTGGACTTGGCTGCCATTTCCTAGGTAAGGGCCAGACTCGAAGGGGTCAACAGATGGCATCTCAGTTTCCAGCTGAAGAACTCTAGACATAACAAACCAGACCAGAAAATAGACTTTAATTTTACAGGTATAAATGTTGCCTTAAATTCATTAACAGTTAAGATAAATATATACAAACTTCAGTTTCAAAGGAAAAGTAAAAAACAAACAATGCACAGTCGAGGGGACGGTGTGCGAATCATCCCAGGAATCCGACTTTCTGTCTCTTGGGCCCCAGGCTTTCTTCCTTGTGGAGAACACTCTGCAAGGAGGTGTGCAGCACCTTGCCCACTCGCTTGCCAGTCTGCAGAAGGGACGAAAGAGAGCACACACCCACTCGTGAGGCACACACTCTGACCAGGAAAAGCTTCCCCTTCTGCCAGCTAGCCATGCTGATGCTGTACACATTCCATCTGCCTTAGAGGACTTCCACTTAATTAAAACAAAAACAAACCACAAACCACAACAACATAATAGTTACATTTTGGAAAAATCTCCATACCAAAATAAATAAATAAAAGACACCAATTCCCAGGCAGCAAACAAGAAACAACAAAGCCCGCCTTCGCCATTAACTTATGCTTAGCATTCCTGCTGCCATTACGACAAGCAGCAAAGCTGTCAACCAAATCCGGGCTTGGTTACAGCCAAGTCACACTGTACTGCAGTGAAAAGGCCTAGGGAGACCATGGGGAATCCAGAGTTTGTCTGGAGAAGGAACAGAGGATGCTGAGGACATTTCAGCAAGCAGTTTCTTAATTCACCTCCCACTAAGCATCCAAGCAGAACTGCTTAGATGTCACTACAGTCAATACCCGGATGGGGTCTTTGGTGTTACTGCCATGCAGGGACATGCTAAAGGCAGTGGAATGTTGGAATCAAAACACATCAAGAGGTCAGACAGCCCACAAATTTAGTAACCAGCCCCTACATAGCAGATACAAGAGGGCTTCTAAAAAAAATTTTTTTAAAAACCCAATATACAAAAATCTTTCTTTATGAAACTGTTATTCTATCTGTATCTGGGCTCACCAACCATTTTAAGAATACAACGAACCAACCACAAGCCTCCAGCCCATCAAGTCTTCCATGTTCCCACATAGCACTTTAACTCCACCACTGGTTCCAACAATGTCAGGGAGAAAGACACCCAGGCCTAGATCCCTGCCCCAGTCCTCCCAGTTACAGGTGTATTCTCCTCAGAGCAATTAAATATGTGCCTTCTCCCCTGGCCCCTAACTACAAGGTAGGATGAGATTCCAAGCATGACTTAAAACTCCTATACTCTATGAAATGCAAAGTCAGGGTTAAGGTCCAAACTGCCTTTGGAAAGATTTTTATCAGAACATTAGAAAAAGAAAAAATGTCAAAGTCCACCAAATGGCGGCACTGATTGTTCATATAAATGAAGGTAGAGAGAGAGGACAAGAGGAGATGAGATAGACAGGATGCCAGGACTTGTGAGGGCTTTTTTTTTTTTTTTTTTTTTGAGACAGTGACCGGGCTAGAGTGCCGTGGTGTCAGCCTAGCTCCCAGCAACCTCCAACTCCTGGGCTCAGGCGATCCTCCTGCCTCAGCCTCCCAAGTAGCTGGGACTACAGGCATGCGCCACCATGCCCGGCTAATTTTTTCTATATATATTTTTAGTTGTCCAGCTAATTTCTTTCTATTGTTTTAGCAGAGATGGGGGTCTCGCTCTTGCTCAGGCTGGTCTCGAACTCCTGAGCTCAAACGATCCACCCGCCTCGGCCTCCCAGAGTGCTAGGATTACAGGCATGAGCTACTGCACCTGGCCTTGTGAGGGCTTTAATGCCTCTGAATCTGGACTTGTAGGAGACAGACAGCAGAGGCTGGGGGTGGCAGCCTGCAAAGCAACTCCAGAGGTGCTCAGCTTCGACATCAAGTCATTTCTGGGTTGCTGCATCCCCGTGTGAGATAAACAGTGAGACAGGGCCACAGGGCTGTAGTCTCCCGATCAGAGTCAACAGACCTCATCCCCCAAACTCTAGGGGAGCACAAAGCTCAGCTCTGCTTCTCCCGTCTACCACAGCCAGAGCGGATCTAGGTTATAAGGTTGAAACAGCAACAATAGTGGCTGAGAGCAGGGACTCTGGAGGCACAGTCTGGGTTTGAATCCTAGCATTTATGAACTGTGAGGCCTGTAGGCAAGTTGTGTGCCTCAGTTTTCTCATCTGTAAAAATGAGTATAACAACAGTTACACCTCACAGACTTGAGGATTAAATGACATAATACATTTAAACCACTGAAAACAGTGTCTGGCACATAGTAAGGGTACAACAAATTTCAGCGATTATTTATTTTTTGTTGTTTAGATACAGGAATTCTCATAAAATTCTCTTGCAGCAGGGAAGGAGTACCTTCTAAAACAGGTTTGACAGTCACTTGTCTAGAGTGGCCTTTGACAGAACTTAGAAAGCATATTAAGTGCTTCTGGAGAAACCTGAACTCTGGGTGCTTAACGGAGCACAGAGAACGAGAGTCAACATTTACTGAGAACTGATGAGATGTACCAGACACATGCTTCCCCTCTACACCTTCACATAATCCTCATATCACCTCTGAGGCAGATCCTACTGTCATTATTCCCACTTTGCAGATGAGGGGACAGTGGCCCAGACCCAGGATCTGCAGCCTGGGCAGTATGTCTTCACGGCCCATGCTGGGGAACTCCATACTATAGACATCGCCCATCTTGTTCTTTTAAATAAGATGATAGAAAGAGAAAATATAAATCAAGTGCTTGGATTCTTCAGTGAAAGTCATCATTTCTAAGAATGAAGGAAGAGTGCTTGCTATCTCTGTGGTGATACAGTGCTTACCTAAGAAAAAGTAAATAATCAGATCTGGCAAACTCTATTCCTGGCAGCTCAGCCAGCCAGCCAGTCAGAAAGCTGAAGTGGATGTGGTGGAAGGAAGGTCTGGGAAGACAGAGGTGAGCACAACGTGGCCCCTGCCCTGAGGGGCCTCCAGGCCAGTGATGGAGCTGGACATGTGGAGGAACGGCACAGAGCAGCCACAGCCGTGCCCTGACGATGCTGCCAGGGGCTCGGGCCCAGAGGGGAGAGGCCCGCCCTGCCCCGGAGGTTGGATTGTTGGATTTCCCACCATCCCACTTGTCTCCATTTAAACACTTCTAGAGCTATAAACAATTGGGAAGATGGCGCCCTTCAGCCCCTGGTTCCACCTTTATTCACTCCCTTCAGGGGATAGAAAGCAGTAAGCCAGGAACTCAATTCCCTCATCAAATCACAAAAGCTTACAATTTTGGAGTTACAAGTGACTCTTTACATTATCAAAGTCCAATACTTTCATTTAGAAATGTAGAAACTTGGGAACAGAGAGGAGGAAGGACTTGCTAAGGAAAAGCAATGGCTACTGGTAGGTTCCTTACCTCCCAGTCCAGAGCCCCCACCCCCAGCTGCCTTGGCTAGGTCAGCAGACCCCCAGCCCACAGCAGCTGCTCTCCAAGCTCCAAGTCTGGGGTCAAGGGTATAAATGGGGTAGGAAGCAGCAAGCACCCCCAGCCAGGTCTCAGTACCTGCCTTGGAACCAGAGCCTCACCTCCATCATCTCGAAGATGCTCTCTGGGTCCAGGCTGCCCTTCCCCACTTTCCTCATGCACGTCACGACTCCCTTGCTGGTCACTGACACCAGCAAGCTGGCCAAGGAGCAGGCCTCCTCCTGAAGAGTAGCATCCACCACATGCCGATAGCCAATCTGCAAAGTCAGTCAGGCAGCACAGCACATGTGTGGGTAACGCACTCCCCAAAGCCCCACCCCTGACGGCCTCATGGTAGGAATCACTACACCAGTAAAGAACACGCTTTGCCCATTCAAGACTTGACTTTAGATTCTGCTCATAAGGAAAGCATTTGAAGGAATGTTCAACAATTCTATGAGAGGCCACTGCGTGAGTGGTGCAATAAAAACATGAAATGGGAAGATGGCACAACAGGGGTTAGAACTGTAATTCCAAGTCAAAGGCCACCAACGGCTTCCCACACAGGGGCACAGGGGAGAAATCCACACGTGAGGCCACATGGCTACTTCCCTGATGGCAAGCATGAATCAAGAGGGCCCACGCTAAGGAACATGTTCAAGAATAAGTCAAGACCCAACATCCTTCTGTCTGAACATCTCCCCACACCCTGGTTTGTGAAGTGATTTGAGTAGAATTAAACCTGACCCATTCGGCCTTATTTTTACGTAATGAATCCCGTGTGGAATTAGCCACAATCCCAGCCATTACAGGCCTCTTTGCACAGCCTGGGGCAGCACTAGTTACACATCAGCATCAGCCAGATGTTCGGCTCCACGGGCCCCTGCACTATGTGAAAACCACCCCTGACATATGAGACACCCAGGACCTGCTCCAACCCCTCACTTCACTGAGGGACAGTGTTTGCCACCCTACCACTATTCAACCACCTTAGATCCGTAGAGTTGAGGGAATTAAAGGAGATATGCATACAGGGTGCTTCAGTGAAGCCCATGGTATATAGGCAGAACTCTACAAACTGTGGCTACTATTACTATGGACCCACTCATGTGCTCCTGGGACTACGTCACATCTTTCAATTAAAAAGAAAAGAAAGAGCTACTCATGGCAGTGGCTTATAATATAATCAAATTATTGGATTTGGGTTAAAGTTACTTCTATATGGTTTGTGATACTAAAACTTCTTGATTTATTAAATAACCTCAACAGGTTGGGATTAGAGACCCACCTCCACAAGGAAAACAAAAACCTTAAGATACGAACTTATACCTTGCACAGAGTGACAATGCAGGGGACATTCTCCACACTTAGTCGGATGCAGTCATATGGGTCATCAGACAGTTCAATGTCCTTCGACCCCTCTTCATCCTCCAGAACGCGAACCCTTGGTATCCTGGAAGCAGAAGCACAATTAAAGTCACCACTTAGTGAGAGGAGGAAAAATAATTTCTTTTTCTTGAGATTGAGAAGAGGACCTGGAATCTCTATGTCTCCCAAGAGAAAGCTATACTATACCTGTACTTTATCATCTGCATCCCTGTCAAAAGCACACAGGCAACACAGCAGAACAGTGAGGAAAGGAGATCTTTTAGAAAATGATGCTGGGTTAATCAGATATCCACACAGAAAAATGAATCTCAATCCCCACCTCATACCACACACAGAAATCTATACCAAATAGACTATAGATACAAAGGTGAAAGATAAAACAATAAAACTTTTAGGTAAAAAACTGAGAACATCTGCATGACCTTGAAGTAGACAAATATTTTTTGAACAGGATATAGAAAGTATTATAAAGGGAAAAATACATATAGATTCAATTACATTATGAACTTCTGTTTGTCAAAAAAAAAAAAATCATTTAAAAACTAAAAATGTAATCCAGACTGGAGAAAATATTTGCAAACATATATCTGATAGATTACATGAAGAATTCCTACCATACACAAGGAGAAGACAGAGAGCCCAGCAGAAAAATGGGCAAAAGACATTAGCAGGGACTTCATAGAAAAGGCTATCATATCCAAGTAGCCAATAAACACATGAAAAGGTGCTCAACTTAAATATTCATCAAAAATGCAAATTAAAACTACAATGAGATACTCAAGCACACTCACTAGGATGGCAAATATTAAAAAGATGGAAAAAAAAAATCCATGAGTTGGCTAAGATGTAGAGCAACCCAGATGTCTCATACATAGTTGATGGGGGTATCAACTGGTAAAAGCACTTTGGACAACTGTTTTGGAGTATCTATTAATACTATAATTAAACACAGCCATACCCTATGACCCAGAACACTCCTCCCCTGCATAAATGGATAAATATGTGCACCAAAGACAGTACACAAATGTTTGTGTCCAGCCCTATTTGTAATAGCCAAAAATTGGAAACTACCCAGATGTCTATCAACAATAGAATGGATAAACTGTGATTTATTCACACAGTGGAACATCACACAGCAAAATGCAAGCTATGACTACAGGCAATAACATAGATGTCTCAAAACATAATGCTCAGTGAACGAGGCAGACACGAAAGGGAATGTAGTGTATAATACCATTTATATCAAATATAAAACTAATCTATAGTTTTAGGACACCGGTTATCATCAGAGAGTATAATGACTGCACAGGGCTACAGGAGGTGGGGGATGCTTCTGGGGTGTTGGCAACATTGTTTCTTGAGCTGGGTGATGGAAAATACATTTAACCCATAAAGCCAATTCACTGCAGTCTCGGGTAGAGGAGCCAGAGAGGAAGAGGCGGTCCATCCAGCTACTGTAATGAAAACAGTGTTGGTGCTTTTCCCAGTTCCTCTAACAAAAGCCCCCTATGATGCAGCCCTGATGGCCATCCCTACACAATGCAGCGTCCAGGCTAGGGGAACTTCAGCCACAGAATGTCCATAAGGGTCAAGGAGTCCTGCCACTGTCTACCCTGGTTGGAGCCTCCACGTTAGGGGCCCCCAGGTTGTGAGTACTAAGTAATATCCTATTTGAACAAGTCAGGTCACCAGGTTGAACTTTGGTTTGTATGTTAAAAAAATAAGTGTACACACACACACACATACACACACATACCCATATCTTCCAATTTCCCAACCATGTGGGCACAACCCTGGGCAGAAGGGTTAAAGAATACCCTCCGACAGCCTCTACCCTTCTAAAGGACCCTGATTGTGCAGAAGTTCTCTCCACACACCAGGGGAACTCAATGCCTCAGAGCCCTCATTCCTTGCTGCCTGCAGGGCTGTTCTTGGTCTGGGGAATGAGATCATGACTGTGCCCATGACAGGTGTCCCCCCCACCCTGAGCAGCTGGGTTTTAGCATCCTGATGTACAGTTTGCCCAACACCTCCCCCACAGCTAACCAGCCTCATCTAGTTCCCAATTTCTCTTTCTGCCTGGGTGCCCATGGAAACCAGCTGGCAGATGGGGAGTCATTTCTGAGGCTCGAGATAACATCAGATGGCAACTTCCTTTCTTTTTCCAACAGGGCCCAAGCACAAGCTGCTGCTGCTGGGATCTGGCACGCAACCTCGCACAGTGGCCACGGGTGCCAGGTCCACGTCTCAAATCATCTCAGCAAGGAGCCTAGTGGCACAGTTAGGGGTGGGGGGGACTCTACACTTTCATTCTCAGCAATTATTCCATTCTGTAATGTGTTTGTTTTAAATTACACAGGTAGTCTACATTCACCATAAAAAAACTCTAAAATACAGATAAATGCTAAATTGGCCAAAATGTGAACACTGAAAAATAATTACAATGACCATTGTAGGATATAAATATTTCTAGATATATTAAGTATAAAAATTACCAAAAGTAAAATACAATAAAGCAAACAAAGAAACAGGATGAGGAAACTGCATTTAGTGAATGGTTTTCCATATTAACAAGCCTTTAAACATGCTGTGCCCACTACATCAGACATACTCAGTTTGTTTCCAGTTTCTTACCACTAATAGAACCTGTGATGAACAACCTAGAATAAACATCTTTGCTCACTTATTCAATTATTTCCCTAGGTTATATTCCTAGAAGTTTCTAATCCTCATTTTTTAATACTCTAGGATCCTGTGTTACCTAATGTAAGCCTTCTCATGGAATGAGCACTCCTACCTACAGTTAGGTCATTAAATATGAAATGTCTGACTTTGAATCAAAAGTTAGTTTATTATATCTCAAATAAGAAGCAGTACAATTTACCAAAGTATGTGCCTAAACTATCAACATAATTTTGCGATCTTAACAGTAGCTTAGATATGCCAGCAGTGAAGTAGCCTGGAGGGCCAGTGGGGATGAAATTGCAAAAGGCGCTTTCCACAGCTTGTGGAGAATTGAATATTTTTCCTTGCAAGAAGTGGTGCAAAGCCTGGAGGAAGTGGTAGCTGGTGCAACATTTGGTGACTATGGTGAAGGATAGAGTTTCCAAGTCCAGCCTCTGTAGTTTGAGCAACATTGTTTGTGTGACATGTGGTTGAGCGTTGTCTTGCGAGAGGATTGATTGGCCTGTCTGTGTTGACCAATATGAGCTGCTTAATCACAAGCATCCTCATCATTTCGTCCAATTGGTTACAGTAGACATCAATGCAATCGACTGACAAGGTTTCATGAAGCTGTAGTGCATAATACCAGCACTAGCCCACCAGCAGACATTAGCTTTATTGATGAATATTTGGTTTTGGACTGTGTTTCGGCACTTCATCTTTATCCAACCATTGTGCCGAACGTACACTTCCAATTGTCAAAAGGAATCCACTTTTCACCACACGTGACAATAAGGTGTAGAAATGGTTCACCTTTATGTCGTGACAGCAAAGGCAAGCTTCCAGAAGAATTCTCTCCTGACACTCATTTAATTCATGCAGTACCCATCTATCCAGCTTCTTTACCTTGCCAATTTGTTTCAAATGGTTCAATATTGTTGGAATAGTAATGTCAAACCTTGCTACTAATTCACACGTAGGTTGAGATGGATTAACTTCCACTACAGCTTTCGGCTCATCATTATCCATCTCGGTCTCAGGTCGCCCATGTGGCTCATTTTTTTTTTTTTTTTTTTGAGACAGAGTCTCACTCTGTTGCCCGGGCTAGAGTGAGTGCCATGGCGTCAGCCTAGCTCACAGCAACCTCAAACTCCTGGGCTTAAGCGATCCTTCTGCCTCAGCCTCCCGAGTCGCTGGGACTACAGGCATGCACCACCATGCCCGGCTAATTTTTCTTTATATATTTTTAGCTTTCC
>CM052436.1:127172518-127206760 GCA_028533085.1 Varecia variegata
AAAAAAAAAAAAAAAAAAAACTGGGCTCAGGCCCTCTTCTCCCTCTTCAGTGCTATTCCCCTAGGCAATGCTTATGACAAAAGCTAGGTCCACAGAAAAGAAACAGAAACCATCAGCTGAGCTACAACTCCCTTCAACAGCCAAGAACATACAATGAAATGGCTTTGACAGGAAGGCCAAGAGGAAAGCCTCTTTGGTGGGGTTGATCAACTGCCATGGCCAGGTCTGAACCTATGAGGGCCAGCTTAATATTCTGTTCATGGCCATAGCACCCAGTAGACTGAATTGGAGAAAGTTCACTGTGCCTACAGCTCTGTAGAGGCCACTTAACAGAGTCACCATCCATCCAACAGCCAGGACCAGGGGTAGGTATACATATAATCCATAGGGTGACCAGCCCTTTTTGGCATGAAATACTAGCAGGCCTGATTCTTTCATTGGAATCTGATCTTTAATCTAGAAAACAGAGAAAAAGGGAGTTAAAGAGGAGCTGAAAGGCCATGATGTGAGATGAGATGGGGCGGGGCGGAGCTGGAGAGGCCACACAAAAGTAAAGGCAGATTTTACCAAGGCAGGAGGGAAGCTGGACAACAAGTCGCTGCGGACAAGGGATAAACTTTGGCAGAGAAAAGCAGAGGTGTCACCAGAGACATAAAGACACAGCCACACAGACGAGGAGATGATCCATGATGGAGCCCATAAAACGTGGTGCCCCAGGGCTGGCCGCGGTGGCTCACGCCTGTAATCCTAGCACTCTGGGAGGACGAGGTGGGAGGATCGCTCAAGGTCAGGAGTTTGAAACCAGCCTGAGCAAGAGCGAGACCCTGTCTCTACTAAAAACTAGAAAAGAATTAGCTGTACAACTAAAAATATATAGAAAAAATTAGCCAGGCATGGTGGCACATGCCTGTAGTCCCAGCTACTCAGGAGGCTGAGGCAGAAGGATTGCTTGAGCCCAGGAGTTTGAGGTTGCTGTGAGGTAAGGTGATGCCACAGCACTCTAGCTCAGGCAACAGAGTGAGACAGTCTCAAAAAAAAAAAAAAAAAACATGGTACCCCAGAGCTGCCTGGGAACTTTCTAGCTCTTGTCACAAATCCCCCTTTCCTTGAGATAATTTAAGAATCCCTAGCCTGCCAATCAAAAGAGCTTAAATAGACAAACCCTTAAGGGGTCACTATGAAGATTGGGGATATAGTGTGGATGGTTTAGGACAAAGCCACACTTCTGATGGAAAAAACAAACTTGAAAGAAAGCCAACATTTTTTCAGGGTTGGCCACATGCCTGGTGTTTGGCATCTCTTATCATTCCTTATAACCTCATTCCACCCCTGGGTGGATATGTCCTCATTTTACACAGGGGGAAGCAAGCTCAGTTATTCAGGTAAAATCACTTATTGTAAATGGTGAGGCTGAGAGAGGAAGCCTGCGCAGTCTGACTCCACATCCCCATTGAAACGAGGCAGGAGACCATGTGACCTCAGGCAGGAGGGAGCAGAGATTCCTACATCAGGTTCTAGTCTGGGCCAGGCTAGTGGCTTGCCCACAGGCCAGTGTCTAGTGGCTGTGTCAAAATCTCCCAACACTTTATAAAAATGTCCATTCCCAGGCCCAAACCCTGGATAGTCTGATTCAGAAGGCTGGAGTAAAGCCTGAGAATCTGTTTTTGTGGATAAGTAAAACGAACTTCAAGGCTTCAGAATCCCTGGGCTAAGATGGAGGTACCAACGTCTTCTCATGGATGAAGAAAACACACATCTAGCCAGCTAAGCAAGCCAGAAAAGAAGATAAATCATAGATTCTAGAAATTCTAAAATCTGCCCCAAGTTCCTGAATTGTATGAACAGAGAAGAAAAATAGCGTGAGATACTAGTAAGACAAAAGCTATACAAAAAAATGCAAAATAGGTTCTTAAGAAACTTATAATCAACATGGGAAAAATACTACCAAAAAAGATAACAATTCAACAGCATGTGTCATATACTATTTAAGGTCTAGAAAAACTGGGGAGGGGGTGTCACTCAGAACTTTTCCTCCCCCTTCCTGTTTCCCCACAAGCTTTCAGAGGAAAGGAAAGACAGAGAAGCAGAGGAAGCAGGGATTCTCTCCTGCTTTTGCCTCTGGATCCTTTTTTAGGGAATGGAAGACAATGACTTTCACTGCAGCGAGAAGGTGGCATGAGAGTTGAGTATGGGCTTTGCAATCAGACAGATCTGGATTTAAATCCCAGCTCCAACACTCACTCACTGCATCACCTTGGACAAGTGACTTAACCTGCCTGAGCTCAGTACCTCATGTGTAAATAGAGATAATACCTACCTTCAGAACTGTTATGAAGATTCAATGAGATAAAAATTATGACATAATATGTACCTGACAAGAATGGGACATCTCAGCCTTTAAAGGTTGAGATGGGACTTAACAGACACAATCAAATCAAATATAAAATACTGATTTATCAATCTTTCCACCTGCCCTGACCCACCACTGTGGATCCATTCTCTGTCCTTCCCTGCCCTAATCTGTGCACTAGGTTAACCCAAACTGTATCACCTAGATGCTCTTTGCTGTCTTCTGGTTGGGTTTGGCCAATGGAGGATACCAGAAGGAGATCAGAGGGTACCTCCAGCCCCAACTAATCTGGGGCCACATTTCTGACAGTGCCTGTACCTATCCAAGGCTACAACTTCCACTGGGCAGCCCTTCCTCCATGGTTCCAACTATCATTGGCATCTGGTAACACTATTTCCTCCCCTGGCCCCTTTGGCCTAGAGGTGGTAGCTACTCCCTATGGTTGCTTGTCTTTGGGTTTCTCAACATCTCTTGTTGGTTCTCTGAAACCTGCCCATACTGCTATATAGAGTCACATCATAAAAGTCTCCTGAACAATCTAAATTGGATTCTGTTCTCTGCCAGGACCTAAAATGATCCACGCTCCTTTCTCCCGAGTATGCCACATCCCCTAGTGGCCATATTTGAGCCTAATTATTCTGTCCAATATTTCTTCCCCACCGAAGCCTAACCAAAGAGTTTCTTTCTCCTGGGAACATGAATTTGGAACTGATCAGAAGGACTAGTCTCTTATACAGAGGAACTGTAACCCCAGGAGCTGGGAGGTAACCACATTTTTTCTACCACTGGCCTGAGAAACAAAAAGCCAATCTGTAGGGAGTGAAAAATAAAGCAAAGGCACAAAAAGCAGTAACCATGAGTATGGGAGAGCCTGAAATCCAAGTGCCCTTGAATTCCTGGAGAAACATTTGCAGTCTTCTAATCCATACTTTTTTTTTTTTTTTTTTTTTTTTTGCTTAAACCAGTTTGTTGATTACCATTACTAGCAACTAAGACCTCAACAAAACATCATGAGGTCAATTTCAACTGCTCCTAGTTATCACCAAATCAACATGAAATATTCCCTGAAATAGTAAAGGAATCAAAAGCTGAAGGGAAAGAGACATTAGAAGCTGAAACTGACCATACTGGACCAAAGGTGAAAAGTAAAACACAAAATGACTAGGACTATAGAGGCAAAAACAGGAATCTGGGTAGGCCTTGCTTAAGGTGCACTGCTGGCACTCTATGACCAACTAAACAAAAGCTTAGAAGAATTTAGAAATGAATCAGTGAGATTGCATAACAGGCTCATTAACCTGCATTTTGGCCTTTATTCAGATGGTACAAATTCCATTTTGCTCCTCCATAAATGCAACATATTTGTGGCCAGTGTTAATAGTCCTTACGAAGAAGTTGATTTGAAGTCAGTTACTCCTCATGGCTCTGTGATATACAGGCTGAGCATTTGCCAACAACTGTAGCCAAGTATATCCGTGGTACTGGTACGAGGGAGGCTTAATTTAAAAAATGAAAACAGCCAGGCACAGTGGCTCACACCTGTAATCCCAGTGACTTAGGAGGCTGAGGTGGGAGGATCACTTGAGGCCAGGAGTTGGAGACCAGCATGGGTAACATAGCAAGGCCCTGTCTCTTTAAGAAACAAGATAAAATTGGCCAGGCATGGTGGTACACTCCTGTTGTCCCAGCTACTCTGGAAGCTAAGGCAGGAGGATCCCTTGAGCCCAAGAGTTAGAGGCTACAATGGGCTATGATTATACCTCTGCATTCCAGCCTGGATGAAAGAGCAAGACCACATCTCTTAAAAAAAATAAATAAATAAAAATAAAAACACTGTCTAACTCATCCTCCCTTTAAAGCCTACCGTACTTATTCAATGTTACTAAGTACTTACCAAGTGCTGGACACTGGGTAGGCCTTAAGGGTCTTCCACAGGTAAGTCAACAGACTATTACCTTCCTAGATCCACAATGAGGGAGTGAGTGAGCCTCTAAGACCCCTTAGGGCCTTTGGCCAACTCTACAAGCTGATCTCCCACCCCTGCGGCTCCATACTACCTCCACCCAAGGATCTGTGGACTCACCATCCCTTCCTTCTGTAAGGCTCATGCCTACTTAATTCTTAGTCATGCTGAGAGCTCAGCTCAAATGCCATTTCCTTAGGGAAGCTTCCTCTGACGTCCCAGACTAGACTGCACTCCTGTTTTTTTCTTCACAGCACTCAGTACAATTTTATATATAAACACACAAAAAGATCTGTAATTTCCATACCTGCCTTTTAGCATGTGAGCTATATAAGGGCAGGTTCCTTCCCATCCTCTGAGCTTAGCTTAGTTCTGTGCTGAGTGAGTACTGAGTCCTGAAGAAACACTGAGGGACACTTGACATGGATTTAGGGGAGCAATTCCACTTCCTTAGGGAAGACTTGAGCATTACAAGTCCCTGGTATTCTTGAACTCCTTTGACTGCCACTAACAATACCCCTCCCTTGGTATATATCTTATATTCCTTTGTCTTTATTCATCTTTACTCTGTTCTATTTTTCATTTATTTACTTCACAACTATGTTTTAGCATCCCAACTGTTTCCCACGTAATATGCCATGGGCTGGGTATATGATAGTAAATAAAACTAACTTTGCCCAAACTAGATCCTAACCATCTCAAGGGCCAGAACTTAAGCTTATGTTTTTTTCCTCCCCTCAGCACGCAGCAAATAACAGGTGTATCATAAATATTAAGTGATTTACTGTCATTATAAAGTAATAAAGAAGATGGACTTATGATCATGGTGAGTCTCTGCTGCTGGACAGCTACTGAGTTGCCATGGGAATTAAGGATGCTGGGAGATATTTCTACCTTGGGAGGTTACAGACAAAGAAGACACATTTGGCTTTCCTATCACCCATCCCTTGGTGCCACTTTCAGAGATGGGATATGAGAGAAAATAGGATACATGACAGAATCAATCCTTTCTGGCTGTGATAATAAAGAAAGAAAACCAACGGTTTTTCAACTTAGAGGCAAAAACTTATACTTAATGCCTCCCCAAGAAGCACCCTTTGAGGATAAAAATCACCTAAACAAAGCAGACACAAAAACAAGGCAGAGAAAGACAAATCTAATTGCTTTTGAGCACTTTTATACCCCCTCAAATACAAATGGCATACACATGCTACCCAGTAATACACACATATATCTCACTATTCCTGATCCTGATTTATAACTAAAATATGAGTCCATGAGTTCTGACTTTATCATGCAGGTTTAATATTCAACCTGTCAGCTAAATATTGGCGTTTCTTCGTCTATAATAGGCAGAGAAGACAAAACCAGGGCATAATTTAAAAATGGGCATGGCCTTAACTCACATTGTGGAACTTTAATGATAGCTGGCAGCCTTAATCTGATGGCTACATCACATCACCCGACCACTGACTTTGCAGTCGTCCTGGCAGAGGAAAGGCATGAAGGAAAGGAGGAGGGGCTGCCCCCAGAACTCTAATAGGAGGACCGCACCGTGGGTTAACAAGTGGAGACAAAGCCAGAGAGGGATACGGAGTAGTTCATTACCAGGTCCAACACTCAACTCTCGTTCTGAAGTGGTCAAAACCAGGGGTTGAAGACTGAGCACAGAAGACCTTATCTGCCGAGCCGCTTTTCAAATACTCTTCCCCTTTTATTTGTAAGGCGATTTTTATTTTCAAAGCGCATTTACCTCGGGTGCATTCTCTCTCTGCGCTCCCAACCACGAGGTGAGGAAAGCGGGTCGAAAACCCACTTCCAAACCCCCATTTCCTAGAAAACTAAGGCTCGGCCCTATCAAGTGCGCGAAGGCTGAAAGGCCTCAGGGACTGCCCAACGCCTCCTGCCCGGGTTCGGAATCTTCTAGACCAGGAAAGCTGCAAGCACACCAACAGTCCTTTGCCGTTTGGGGACTGCAAACCGGCCGCAGAACCGTTTAATCACAAGGTAAACCCAGACTCGCGGCCGCTTCCTCCCCGGCGGACCGAGGTTCGGCTGCGACTCTCAGGGCCAGTGGAACCCGGCGGCCGACGCCGCTACTGTAGCTACCTGGACGCCGTGCACGATGTACACCTTCTCCGCTTCGCTCAGCGACACGGACGCCATGCTTCCGAGCCGCCCTGCGAGCCGCACGTCATCCGCCCGCGTCGCCTCCGCGCCGACCGTGCCTTCCGCGTCCGTGCGTCATCAGCCCGCGCGGCGGCCGCTCCTGCAGCCGCGGCCGCCGCCACTGCCGGGAGCTCCATGGGCTTCTCCTGCGCGCCGCCCGGTGTCTGGCCGAGCCCACGGAGCCGCGGCGCCTCGTGCCGAGGAGCCATCGCCGCAGCCCGGGGCCGTGTCCTGGGTTGGAGACTGCAGGGGGAGGCGACGGCGGCGGCGGCAGGAGCCCCACCGGGGGCCTGGGACTGGGGAACTGCCTCCGGCTTCACGGTCAGTTGGGAGGAGAAACTGGGGTCGCAGTGGAGAAGCTGGGATGAAGCGAGTGGCACGGGCCAGGGGACTCACAGTGGGAGAGGCGCACGGCGTACTTTGCTCAGAGCTGGAGTTGAAGTAGCAGATCGTGTGTGTGTGTGTGTGTGTGTGTGAGTGAGTGTGAGAGAGACAGAGACAGAGACAGAGGCAGAGAGAGACAGAGAGAGGCGGAAGTCGTGATTGGCCAGTGACCGCTCTCCCCCCTCCACTTCTTTGGTCCCTAGGAATATTGAAGAGGCAATGAAGCCCTCTTAATTGTTCTCAGTGGGAAAGGTCCGGGCTGGGAGTGGAGGGCACTAGTCTCGAGGCATCCCCACCCCTCCACCCAGGAATATCTCTTGCTCGCGCTCTCTCTCCTTTACTCTCTCGCTCGCGCTCTCTGCTCGCCGCCCCCCCCCCCCATTTTCTTCCCTTCTCTCTCTCTGTCTCTCTCTCTCTCTCTCTCTCTGGCTGACTGAACGCTGGCCCAGTATCTTGCAGGGTCCCCTTCCCTCGGGTGCTTGCCAGAGCATTGTCCCAAAGGGAGTAGCGGGGAGGGTCTTGATGACCGGCGCTGGCGAGATGCGCAGTGACCGTGTGTCCCCAGCGCTTCCTAGTGGGAACTGGAAGTCCCAGTTTGATGGGACTGATCGCTGAGAGCTGCGGACAGCTGCCCGAATAAAGCCAACCCCGTGCGGTGGCCGAGTGGGAGTATGGGCCTTGGATATCCAGAGAGGATACTTGCAAGGTGAAGCTGGGGTCACCTAAGGAGCCCATTAAGGCGGGGCAGATAGGATAAGGTTTAAGTTTTAAAAGAGTTTTGTGGATAAATGGGGGAAAGTTAACCCAAATTGTCTGTAGCAAGGAGGGCATCTGATGACTTTACTGATGTCCCATTTTTGAGTAACCTCTTTGTTCTCAAAAGTGAAAGTAACCCTTGACAGCGTGATCATCCAAAACGTAGTTGGTGTTTCTTAGACAATGGCTTCAG
Source organism: Varecia variegata (assembly GCA_028533085.1). Classification (NCBI taxonomy): domain Eukaryota; kingdom Metazoa; phylum Chordata; class Mammalia; order Primates; family Lemuridae; genus Varecia; species Varecia variegata. The sequence goes on from CM052436.1 coordinate 127,180,334, forward strand.
ATACAGTTTCACAGATAACTAATGGGAGACTACTATGGATGGGCTTTGCACTAGCTTTGGAATGCTAAAACGAGTAAAACACACTTTATACCCAGAGAAGCTCCCTAGGCAGAGGTGAAGGCTCCAGAGCCAACCTAACCACAGAACATGGTGGTTAGAGCTATGATGGTGGTATCAGTGGGCACAGTGGGACTGGGAGGTGGGTCTGAGAAGGACACAGAGGAAGTGGCTGCCCACATTCTTAATCACTAAACTGCTGAGCTCTAAAATAGATGATCACTTCTTCTCAATAGCTGGACACTAGGTGTTTCTCATGTCTCTACATAGTCCTCTACAAGTGCACCTAAAGGAAACACATCTTGCAAGGCTGGACTTTGCCCTCCAGGGAAACCTAGAGAAGTGAAGCCAGAAGGGTTTCCTCCCTAACAAAGGCACAGTTGCCCCACCTGTTGTGGCACATAGATGACTTGTGTTTGGTTGGATGGCTGGATTTCATGTAAGGAACTCTGTGTGATAAGATAATAGGGGATTGCTCATGTTAGAAATGGGATTTTGTGTTAGAGATTGCTCGGAAAGGAAAGACCTTGGAAGTGGGATTTTAATAGCTAGGATATCTAAGGGAACTGAGGACTTAAAAGGTGGCAGCAGATTGACAGAGAAGACACAGGAAGAAAAAGTATGAGTTTGGATACCGTGGAGTCATCTTTATATAAAAATCTTTCGGTATGTTTTTTAAAATATGGAACATTTGAACTGTCCCCCTGACAATTGACAAAAGGTTCCATATGGAAAAGGGTCAGCTAAATAATGTTATGAATGATGTCTGATATATTAGGCTAAGTAGGTGTGAGAGGTATAAACAGTAAAATTTTCTACTAATACAATGACACTTTGACTAATCATTCTACTTAAATGCTGCCAGAACATTTTTATCACCTTTGCTGTAATAGTGCATTAGACATCTTTAAAACCCGTAAGTTCAGAGTTCTTATTCAGTTTATTGAAGCATTTCAAAGAATGTATGATAGCCAGAAAAATCAAGAAGTCAAGGATGGCATATTATTCTATTAAACCAGCTTGTTTTTCTGTCACTATGAGATTATCTTGGGTGCCTACTATTTTGTGGGTCTGTCTATTCTAAAACCCTATACTCTATTATTTTCTTTAACACTTAGTGCTTATTATGTGCCAAGCATTGTTCTAAGGACTTTATAAAGATTAATTGATTCAGTCTTCACAAAAGCCCCGTGAAGCAAGTACTATTATCCCTATTTTGCAGATTGGAAAACTAAGACACAGAGCAGTTAAATGCCTTGACCAAGGTTACAGTCACATAACTATTAATAGTAAATAGCAGAGCCAGGATTTGAGACCAGGCATTCTAGCTCTCGGGCCTGCACTCCTAACCATCACCTTATACAGTTTCCCCCCAGGCTCCATTTCATTCACCAGAATATTTGATAAAGGAGGCACTATAGTCTTAATTCCAAAAGCAAGGAGTCTGTTCAGGCATAAACTTACATCCCTTGAATCCTTTTTCTAGAGGAATATGGAATGTAGTGCATCTGATGGGAAGTTCCTGTGTCTGTTTCAGCCCACCCTTTTAGATAAGGAAAAAGGTTATATAGGGGCAGAGTAGAACTTAACTCCAACTAGCTAAGGAGAGAGCCTTCAACAGCAGAGAAGGCCGATGGATCCGGGACTAGGGTTGAGTAGGCATGCATGAAGACCAGATTCCAACTGTGTGCCATACTCAGAAAAGACATCTAGAAATTCTTCAATCAGTAAGTGTTTGCATGCCTTTGAGTCTCTAGTGTTCTCATGGGCCTAAAGAGATAAGAAACTCAAAACACAGCACCTGCCTAAAAGAAGTTTAGGATTTATTATAGCTGGAGAACCCAAGACCTCGAACTAGTGCATGAACAAGACAATAAAATAAAGTGCTCAATTGAGACATGTGGTAATTAGAAGAGAGGCCAGCCTATAATAAGGTGCTAATTCTGGAGGCCAGGCATCAAGTACAAGAGGTGAAGAGCTGCTGCTAGCCACTAGCCAGCACAATAATAACATTACAGGTGGAGTAAATCTGTCCCACCTAGCCTTGGTTAATTAAAGCAATAAAAGCCAATTACAGAAGAGCTATGGGTCAGAGCTGAGTCCTTGGTGCTGAAGTTGCAGAGAGATCTTAAAAGCCCAGCAGGAAACATTTTATTACCAGTCTTAAGCAGACATGGCCAAGTTTTAGGCCTTTTCCTTTGCATTTTCACTGTTAGTCCAGCACCCTGGAAAAGCACTATGTGAGCTAATATTTCTCCTATAGATCTATTTCCTTTAAACACTTTGCATTTATCTTGCCTGTATTTTGTCTTTAAGAATACTAAAGATAAATAATCTCTCATATTCTGGCCAGGAGGTCTGTGTCTGACTTCTTATAGACATTATAAATTGGGATTACAGTGATAGGAAAATTGATAGTAAAACATGGGTAAAGTTCATTCCCAATTAGAGGAAGGATCACAGGGTCTTCAGGTGTGTTTCATTTTGAGAGGGTGGCATGGTGCTTCTATGGCTCATTAGGGCATGTATGAGAAAAGGGGATCACATATCCTAATTACCAAATATGGAAGTATTAAACACACACACACTCTGGCAGCCATAGAAAGTAATAGAGTCTGAAGCAGAAATGGAGGGGTGATGTCTCCATATTGACCTGCTGGGGGAAAAATGAGACTAATGCCATGCTGCTTCTAGTTCCTTCCTGTTTTTGCATTTTTAAAAATCATGTGCTTTCCTCTTTAGAAGCGGACTTCCAGAGACAAATGACCAGGTCATTCCTGGCTGTCAACTATGAAGGTGAGAAGGCTACAGTTGCATGCCCCACCTAATCCAATCATTCATCCCAATATATCTGAAATGCCAGGAAAACTTCATCTTTTCATAGTCTGCTCCAAACCGTAGCCTTCCTAGTATGTAGAGACTTAGCAATTGAACTCTTTAGATTTTCTGTGCTGTTGGAGACATGAATATCTCCTGTTTAGAGTCAGTGGAGATAGAATGCCTTTGGGTGATATCGATTTCTTAACCTTAGCAAGGTAAGTTCAGTGGGACAAGTACAGTTCTGGCCACCATCCTGTTGTAACAGGTCTTGACTTTGGTAAGTGAAATGTATGTTTCTAAACCAAGAAATGGTAGCAGAGAATCAGGTTGCAGAAAGACAGGTTGATTAGGAAGATAACAATCTGTGGTGGAAAGATTATGGAGCCTCTAGTTCAAAGATTTCGGCTTTGCCATTATCTTGCTTTTATGTCTTTGAGCAAGTTGGTTAACCTCTCTAAGCCTCATTTTACACTAAAGTGAGTATCTTGTCAGGTTGTAAAACTCAGAATAGATCCTGGATATGCAAACATTTAAACATTGAAAAATGGCCATGTTTAACTTGGAGTTTTTAAGATTTCTGTCATTTACCACTTTGTAATATTTGATGCATTTTGATAGTGCTTTTTCTACTCTGCTTTTTCTACATGCCATATTTGACCGAAAAAAACTGAACATACTCAGGAAAATTGCTAACAGAGACAGTTACTGGTAGCTTTCTTTTTGAATATTAGCAAAGAATAGGGAAAGGAAGTTAAGGGAAGCTTTTGGTAGAAATATAAAATCCAGTAAATTAACAAAGAAAATGTTGAATTTGTTCCTGAAAACAGGACCCATAGAATCTCAGCCCTGCAAGGTACCTTAGCAATCAGCTTGCTCTTCCCCATTGTTTTATAGAATGGGGAGACTGAGGCTCAGAAGGGTAACTGACTTGCCTGAGGTCATGAGGTTAGTAAGCGGCACAACCGGGAATAGACTCTGGCTTCTTGACTCCAAGCCCCTTCTTCATTCCCGTTAGCCTCTTGTCTATTTCCAAAGCTCGTTAGCGGATGCCAGAGAGCCCCTTGCCTGGTAGATAGAGGTGCGTTCTTATAGAACACACTATAGCCTTGTTTTCACTGTCCCAGCTTCCTTCCAAGGCTCTGCTCTTGCATGGCCACTAACAGTGCCTGAGATAAATGGTATCAGCAAAGACCCGAAAGCCACATGACTCCCTTCTTGAAGCCCAGTAGAATTGCAATAACTGGTTCTCTCTTTCTCTTCCCTAGCTAGTCTTTCAGATTCTTCCAAGCACTTTTGCTTTTAGTCCCTAAAAAAGCCAAGCTCTTGCCTGGGTGATGTCACAGTGGCTGCATGCCTGCACATGGCACAATGTGGGGCCAGGTGCCATTCTCAATACCCTCGGGTGGGAACCTTTGCTGGTTGGTCTCTGCCTAGCATGGGTGGGCTCTCTTCTAGAAAATCAGTATTCTGGTACTTGGCCCCACAGGAAGTGTTTCCCAGCAGAAGCAAATTTTAGAGTCTCAATCCTAGGGTGACTCTTTTGGCTAAGGCTTCACAGCTCTCCTGCCTTCTAAGTTTGGGCAGAATCAGTCTTCTAAATGTTAGCTGGTGTTCAGCCAGGGCCCCACCTAAGAGTCCAGAATGCTTATGTTCAGGCCTATGGCCTATGAATGCCATTGCCTGCAGCCCACCCGATAACACCATCTCTGCATAACCATGTGTGAACAAGATGCCCAAACTGTAAGTAACCCAAGGTCACTGGTGGAAATACCACCGCCCATCCCTCTTTCATTTTCTAGTTATTAGACAGAATTTGATTGTTTTAGTAAATAGTTAAAAGCAGGCCCTGGAGTGAGAACACACTTTGGGAGTGTATCCTATCTCCACTGCTTCCTGGAAATAGGAACATAGACAAATCTCTCCATGCTTCCATTTCCTCACCTCTAAAAGATGGAAGGGAGCGTTTATACCTACAAGATAGAGTAGATGTGAGAATCAAATAGGATGAGACGTGTAGCATGCACTCCAGTGCCTGGCGGGTAGCAGATGTTCAGTAAGGACACGGAAAGGATCAGAGTCCCACCCTACATTCAGCATGCCCCACACTGTGGCAACAGTCAAGCAAAATGTCCATCTCGGAACCTACCCTGACAAATGGCAATTCAGTGTCAAATGAGATCGTGCACTTGATTACAAAGGGTTTCACAAACTATGAGAGTATCACAGTCATTGACAAGGATTCAGTGGGTAGCAGGATCAGTAATTTATTGTTGCTTTTATGGAGACCTTCCTGCTGGCTTACAGATTTCCTTCAGGGAGAATATAGTGCAGGGAGATGGCAGCATAGCAACTAACTAAACAGATTGTAATAGGTACCCTCCGTAGACCTAGAAAGTAAGTTAGCCACCTTACTAAACATTTTAGGGAAGACTCACTGACTCCTTCAGCTTCATTTCTTTACTCGTTTGTAAAACAGGCTGGACCATAGTTTAGAAGAGACCTGCTAGATCTCTCAGTCTCTTTCCAAAAGGCTGTATCTTCGAGGGCCCAAATATGTGAGGTAGCCCAGGAGGTGTCATGTGCCATTCAAGAGACAGGCACTAGAAGGGGCTCATAGAAAAAGGAATGCTCTATTTTTTTTTTTTTAAAGAATGGATATTATAGGCTCCCAGGAGCTAGTGGAAGGAAAGTCTGTTTGTAGTCTATTTCTTGAGTTTTTAAAAAAGAGTCATGAAGATTAGAGATCCTAGTCTATCCCCCTTACTTTAGAGATAAAGACACTAAAGCCAAGTTGAAGTGACTTCTCCTCAGGTCCCTCAAGTACGTGTGAGGGGTTGGGAAATAGAACTCAGGCTTCCTGCTTGGTCATTCCTCCCATCCCCCCACCTTGGAAAAGGAAAAAAAAAAAGAAGCCATGTGCTGTGCTCCAAAGTGTAGTGACAGGCCAGGTGCAGTGGCTCATGCCTATAATCCGAGCACTTCAGGAGGCTGAGGCAGGAGGATTGCTTGAGGCCAGGAGTTTGAGAGAAGCCTGGGCAACATAGTCAGACCCCGTCTCTATAAAAAATAGAAAAATGAGCCAGATGTGATGGCGCACCCTTGTAGTCCCAGCTACTTGGAAGGCTGAGGGAAGAGGATCGCTTGAGCCCAGGAATTTGAGGTTGCGGTGAACTGTGGCACCGTTGCACTCTAATCTGGAAAACAGAGCAAGCCCTTTTCTCAATTAAAAAGAAAAGTATAAGTGTGGTGACAAGCAGAGCTGGTTTTGAATCCTGGCTCCACCACTATCTAGCTCTATGTGACCTTGGAAATATTGAGCCTCACTCTTTCCACCTCTGCATTGGAGAATAATAAAAGCTGCTGTGCTGGGTTGTAAGAATTAAAACGAGCTGCTTTGTGAAGTCCTCAACCATAATAGGCATTCAGTTCATGTTGGTGCCCATCTCCATTCCTCTAGGCAATACTGCATGTGTTTTGCCTAAAACATAAGTTTTAGACAAAATGTCAAATGGACCTCCATTTCCACATCTGTAAAACAGGAGAATTTGACTAAAATCTGTTATACTAGATGGTCCTTAATATTCTTTCCAGGTCTAAAATTCTTATTCAGATAGTAATTTTTTTTTTTAACCACTTACTCTTACATGTGGTCTTGTCTTAAAGTTGTCTGAATTTTTTTCATCATTGCAACATGTAATAAGCTACACCCATAAAAAGGAAGGTAGAACATGCTACTCAAAGCTGCTACTGATATCCAACATTTGTGACATGTATTATGTCACATTATATGTGGGTGCGTATTTTTTTAATGTATCAGTAAAGCCAGGAAGTGGTAAAATAGCCAACTGTAGTAAAATAGTTGTAGTAAGTAGAGGAGCTGTTACTGTTCAAATCCCAAACTTTTTTCAAAAGGAATGATCAATGTTAGGAGTCTGAGTGTGTGCATGAATGAGTTTTATAAGAAGGTGGCTGGTTATGAAGCGAGAAGGAAAATTTAGCTTACTGACTACTTCCTGGTTTCCTCAATGAACTTGAATATGTGTAAAGTTTGGTTTGGAGGTACAGTATTTTACTTTTTGTTTTTTCTTTAAGTTTTTTTGCTGAAGGTTGGGTGTGACCAAGACAAGAGGCAGGCAGAAGGAGACAGACTCTCCTGTTGAGGGAGAAACATGGTAGACTTGTTGGTAAAGATCTTATTAAACAGGCCGGCTTGTTCTACCTGTCTGCACACTTTCCTTGGCTAGCAGGCATGATGCAGAAGATAAGGCACCTTTTCTGTGTTAGGCTTTGGACCACACCCTTACCTTTTTGAAAAAGTTTAGTGACTCATTCTATTTTTTTATGAAATATTTCAAACAGTGATTCATGGTTCACTCTTTGTTTTTCTGAGACTCATCTAAAAATGGGCATAACATTTACAATTCTTTTGGACCCTTACAGAAATTAAATTAAAATAATTGTAGCTCAGGAGAATTAATTTTCTGCTTGACCAGATTTGTTTCTAAAGCTTCATCTTTGAAGATTTATTTATTCATCTTTGAAGTTGCAGGGTTGGCTTATGAATACTTTTATATTTTAAGTCTATCACTCTTAAATGTGAGAAGTCCTAAAGAAGGCACACATCATATTTTTAAGGCTGTATAATTTAAGCCATAGAAGGTTCTCATTATACTCATCAGGATGAATTTCATTTGAGAGTTATGATAGAAACATCAGATGCTACCCTGAAAGATTCAGTGGACATTTTAAGTGATTGTTTAAGGGTAGACTGAATTACTTAACTGTGGTAAAAATTAATTTAGGTGAGAATTTATTGTTTGTGGTAAGTTCAGGAGAGCACCAGACCAGCCCCCAATAGCAGTTAAGCATAATACTAGATTTATTAAGATTTTACACATTCACTTGAAATAAATTTTGACTTAAGCCAAAAGCCTCCTATTTTAGAATTTCTACTGCCTTGCAGATGATCATGACATGTGCTAAGGAGTTGATGAAACTGAGTTTCAACTATATGGTTCCTACTTGTAGGGACCTAGAAAGTTTAATCCCTCAATTTTTGTTTGGTTTTTTTTTTTTTTAAGTATTTGGATGATCCTTATCACTAAGCCAGGGAGAAATAATTTCACCTGATTTTGAGTTTGTTAAACCAGTCTGTGTACAGATATTTCATACAGGCCTTAATGGTTTGGGTTCATTGCCCTTTGTTTAATGCTACTTTGTACAGTACCAAGATGATGCTGTTCATGAATGCATGTACGGATGTGAGAATGTGGGTGGGTTCGGGGTTTTAGAAAAGGAATTCTCACCAAGTACTTTGAGATGCTTCTAAGGATTTGGTTTTAGATCTAGCTGAACTACTCCATGACTTCAGTATAGGATCTTGTCTCAAGAAAGCAAGTAACATAGGACTTGTTGGCAATCTGAGAGGATCGGAGTCCTTGGGGACACCCAGTCCCTTAGGCTCATGGGGCCCCAGATTCCACTTCACTGAATACGTTTGTGTCTGTCTGTCTGGGTTAGTGGAAGGGTACATTTGTGATCAGGTATCATGAAGCACAAATGTACATACATCTGGAGGCAATTCCCTGGACCAGAAGCAGGTTTTTTAAAGAAAATTAACACTTAGGTCAGTCATTTCTTGGTTTTGGCTTCTAGGAAGGAAGACTAGCTGCTTTCCTTAGACTTACCACACACTGCCCCCCGACAGAGCTCAGATCATCATTCTGACACCACATCTTATCAGGATTGCTAGCTCTAGGGAGCTCCAGAACTCCTCTGAGTCTGGAAATCTGTTTCTCCTATGACTTCCTTACCCCTCAGGCTTAGTTCCTTTGCCTTTCTGGGCTTCAGTGCACTTTTATGTCGGGTGGGAAGAAAAAGTATTTTGAACATGTATTACTAACGTATAAAGGAGCTCTCTTTTTAGTGCTATAAAACCCTTAGCCAAAAAAATACAATATATATTCGTATAAAATTACAAATTTTATAGGAATTACAAATTAAAATTACAAAATGATCATTGTTCTAGGTCTTTCCTTGGAAAACTGTTATCCACTTGGAGGAGCAGAAAACCCAATACCACCAAAATGAGACTCAGTTCTTTAGTGCCTTTCTGGGCTTGTCAGCCTCTGGACTCAGTCCTCTCATCTGCCTTGCCTGTCATACTGCCAGAGTGCCCTTGCTACAGCATGGATATGAGCCCCTCACAACTTTCCTCAGAAACTTCTGTGGCTTACCAGTACCTCCAGGGTGAAATCCCATCTCATTATGAAATTATTAATAAAAGGCTTTCTAAAGCACAACCTTCTCCTACCTATAAAGCTTCATTTCCAATCACTCCCTGCCCCTTCTCTGCAAAGCCTATATGTGTGAACAGACATGCATGCACACAGCCCTGGACATCCAGCCCTGCCATCAGCACCACCACTCCCCCTGCCTGGCCTGCCTACCCCCTTGCCTTTGTGGAAACAGTACACTGCTGGCTCTGTGCCCTGCTCAGATCCCACCCCTTCAGAAGTCCTTACCATGATAAAGACTATCTGTCTCACTTTTGGGTTCTTTGGGTTTTGGGTGGGTTGTTGTTTTTTGTTTTGGGGTTTTTTGTTTTTTTTTTTTTTTTTGGTACTATTTGCCCATTTGTTGTGCAATTCATTACTCATCTATGTGTTAGCCTTATTGTGGGTGTGTCTGTCTGATTTACGTGGCCATTCACCAAGAACTATTGATTTGAGCACATAGTCATACAAGATACCAGGTCACAGAGCTAAACAAAATGGGACTTGCAAGTTAATAGAAAAAAGCGAATAGAACTGGTCTTACCAGATTGGGAGCCAGGGAAGGGGAATGGCAGGGCGTGAGCAGAGCAGCGCACACACATTATTGTCCTCATTATCCCTCCTGTGAGAGCCTCTGCACAGTTCCTTGCATTTAGTGGCTGTTCCATAAATGTCTTTTTGAAATGAATTGAATGAAGAGAGGAGACCTTAGAGAGCAAACTGGGCAAGAGGGTGAGGGAGGCAAAGAGGGAGGATCTGGAAGAGGCTGCCCCTCAGAGGGCATGCGCTGGCAGCAGGTGGTATTGGGGATTTGGGGTTCACCATCCTCCTTGAGGGTCTCCCCCAAAGGCCTGAGCAACCAGTTTCTGAGACTCTGTCTCAAAAAAATAATAAAATAAGATAAAATAAAATGTATCTCTTCTTCAAAATAAGTCATAGTTACCTGGGAAGTTTACTTATGTGGAAGAGTTTATTCCCCAGCAAAACCATGCATATAGGCCAGGTGCGGTGGCTCATGCCTGTAATCCTAGCACTCTGGGTGGATCACTCGAGTTCAGGAGTTCGAGACCAGCCTGAGCAAGAGTGAGACCTCGCCTCTACTAAAAATAGAAAGAAATTATCTGGCCAACTAAAAAGTATATATATACAAAAAAATTAGCTGGGCATGGTGGCACATGCCTGTAGTCCCAGCTACTCGGGAGGCTGAGGCGGTAGGATCGCTTAAGCCCGGGAGTTTGAGGTTGCTGTGAGCTAGGCTGACGCCATGGCACTCACTGTAGCCCGGGCAACAAAGTGAGACTCTGTCTCAAAAAAAAAAAAAAACCATGCATATAAAACATAACTCTAGTTTAGTCAAGTCATTGCCATAAGTACAACTAAAAATGAGCAATTGTCAGTCAACTACTCTGAGTATGCTATGAGCATAATTTATCACTGGAAGTATCTAAACAAGACAATTATTCTAAATTTATTTTCAGTAATCATCCATTTATGACAACCATGCCGTTTATGATAATCAAAGAACAGTTTGATAGAGTACACAGGTCATGGGGAGATGGCCCTCAGGCTGCAGACTATGGGAGGTTATGCTGCCACAGATGGGGGCGGGGTGGGGTGAGTTATAACTGACCATCTCATCACAGCAGCCTAATCTACAAGGGAAGCAGGAGTCATGGTGGCTCTGTTATTCACTTGGTGGGCAACAACTGCTTGGGACTAGGTATCAGCAGGTCTTTCTATGAAGGGCTAGAGAGTAAATATTTAGGGCTTATGGGTCACAACTACTCAACTGTTGCCATTATAGTGCAGAAGCCACCGAAGACAATATAAGCATATAATCAAATGGTGTGGTTGTGGTCCAATGAAACTTTATTGGCTTTGAGCTTAAATAGTAATTGTGGGAACATAGGGGATACACATACAAATCTGTATGGCAGCAGGAAAAACCAAAAAAATCCTTGCAACTGGAGGTTGTCAAAATGTTGAGCTTCAGTGAGCTCTTGAATCATTGTGGGTTGTCAAGCTTTTTTGTTTGGTTTTGGTTGAACAGAGTTTAGGATTTTAGTATTTACTGGGCATAGGTCAGGTCCCAGACATCCGTGGTCTGTAATCTTCTACAATCCTTTTGTTTGGTGCTACAGCAGGTGTGTACCCACATCTTTTAATGTTTTTAGGTTATCTGGCAGCAATAAATTGCCACTGTCCTCTGGAGAGCACAAGATTGCTTTGTTAGAAAATTCTGGTTGATGGACCATCAGGAACCAAGGCTTTTACTCTGCTTGAGGAGGTGGTTATTCTATATGTGTCATGACTTCTTGTTCCCTGGTACAGTGTGCCCAGCATGTGACAGTCACCGTATTTGTTGAATTAATGTTCCTTTGGGCAAGTACATGGTACACATTTGACTGCCTTTCAGCCATTAGTTCTCTGGCACCTTGAGAAGGGTGGCCCTGTCCTTGTTCTTCATTATTAGTCTGTGCAACTTGTGACTCTAGAATGTCTGTCATTTTGAGTAGTGGCTACTGCTCTGCCCTCTCAGCTTTGTGGATACGTTCTTACTTTTCATGACTGTACTGTATTCAGTCCAGATGCTCTTTCTTTGTTGGGGGTGAGGACATTGGAGGAAGAAAGAAAATTGGAAAAAAGGATAAGGATAACTCAACACAACCATTGAAAGCCTGCCCTTACCATTCAGAGCCACAGTCTTCACACATAGACACTGTGGCTGTTGAGTGATTTCCCCTGCTGTGTAGTTACTTGAGGTCTCAAAAGACTGGGGTATCACTTGCCTGTGTCATAGCCTGTGTTATGGATGGCTTTTCCATGGTACCTACATCTGTCGGGAAGCTTGAGCCATCACAGTTTCTAACTGAGAAGGCTGGTTAGTGATGCAGCAGGCCAGAGAGGTTAAGATAAAAAAAAAGAGAGAGAGAGAGAGAGGAGGGAAATCTGAGCTTTCTGTGTCTTGTAGCACATGCTGTAGACAGATAGACTATAGTCATTGATTCTTAGTTATTTCATTGCTGTCCCCAAAGACTCGAGTTGCAGCTGTTAGGAAGAAAGGGTGTTTTGCTCAGCGCTTATTTCCAAAGGAAGGATGCCTTTCCTAGAGAGAATATTTGTGCACAATCTGTGAGGTGTACAGAGTGTTACAATCTATATTGTTCATCACAAGCACCTCCAGCCTCACACCAGCAACCCTGGGAAGAAGGTGGCCAGGGCTGCGATGTGGGTGTTTCCACAGGTGAGGAAACAGAGGCCTACAAGCCCCATAGCCAGGTGGTGGGAAAAAGTCTTTGAACCCTCCCTCGCCCTCTCTCCTTCCTTTCAAGTCAGAATTTGAATATATCTATTGAGGCACTTTCTGCCCAGTAGATCCCTAATAGCCAAAGAGACCTGGGTTCCAGTCCTGCCTCCACATTGGCACGCTGTGTTTGCTGCTCCTGCTCTAGCTCACCTTGGGCAGGACATTTACCCTTTGGAGCTCCCTTTTCATTATCTGTCACGGGAAGGTCTGGAGCAAAGTGGTACTGTTTCACAAAGGCTAAGTTAACTCTCAGGAGTAGGGACGAGAACTCACATTTTGCTATACTTGATCTTAGCAAAGAGGCCAAGAAGCAATGAGAATTCACATTTTAAGTGAACAAGTTTAGGCAGCTTTTCTGCAAGGGGTTTGTGCATAGATACTCATGGCTCACTTTGAAAAGGTGATTTTGTCAAGTCTCCTTGATGACAAGACAACACCAAGTTTCTGGGTTCTTTCCTCTCTCTTTCAGATGCCAGTATGGACAGAATAGCTTATGATGCTTATCCCCACCCATCACTTCCGAGACATTGAGCGGAAACCAGAATACCTCCAGCCGGAGAAGTGTGTCCCACCACCCTACCCTGGTCCTGTGGGAACCATGTGGTTTATCCGTGACGGCTGTGGCATTGCCTGTGCCATTGTCACCTGGTTTCTGGTCCTCTATGCGGAGTTTGTGGTCCTCTTTGTCATGCTGATTCCATCCCGAGACTACGTGTACAGCATCATCAATGGAATTGTGTTCAACCTGCTGGCCTTCTTGGCCCTGGCTTCCCACTGCCGGGCCATGCTGACGGACCCCGTGAGTATGTCTGGGCTTGTTTTGACCAGCCCACACTCTCCTCCTCTGGCCCTGGCATGGCCGCAGCCTGCATGCTCCCCCTGGACCTTGGGACTATGGGAAATAGGACAGCCAGGGCTGGGTGGGGAAGTGGATCCCCTTTTCAGAGTTCTGTGGAATTCTGATTAGAATTCTGATCTTGGTTGAATATGTACATTGACGTGTACATTAGTTGGGCCTGTTGTGGGAGGGGCTTGGTCTAGGGGAAACCTGGCCTCTGGTTAGCAAAGCACAGATAGCCCTGGAGGCTGGGACAGACAGAGTAGAAAGCATGCTGGAGGGTTGGGTCAGGATGGGGCTTCCCAGTGAACATAGGGATGGAGCTAGGTGGATTTGAAATTAAAGCCACATCCAATTCCAGGAACCTACACGGAAATGGCCTTCACTTTGCTTGGGGAGGTTCATCTTTTCCTGAAAAGCTGGACAAGCCTGTTTCAGGCCGCAACAAGTGCCTCTTGGCGAATATCTGTGGGTAAAGCAGTGGTGTTCTGCTCGATGACTTAGCTAAATATACCAAGCTGTGCACGTGGCTATTGAGTGTTTGTGCACCCTGGTATTAAACCCTCTGTTCCTGTTCATTCTCTTGTATGGGAAAAACAAGAGAGTACGTTATTTGATAAAGACCTCCTGTGGCTTGTTTCAGTGCGTGGGATGTGTGTGTTTAAATTAAAAGAGGGAGAGCACTGCTACTGGCAGTGACACTGGCCATGCAGATTCATTGCTGTGAGCCCCAGGGAAAGCTCAGTAAAGATGATGGGGTCCTGAGTTAGTTCCTGTCCTTGAAGGGCTCCGCTTCCTGCTGGTTCAGGTGGTGGATTGTTAATCCGTCCCAAGGGAAGGCAGCTTTCCCAACTGAATTACATGCCAGCGACTGGTCCAGACCAGGCCTTTTCTCACGCATGTGCCTCAGGGAGACCAAACCCAGTGTGAGGCAGGGGCCTGCTGGCACAGTGTTAGTACCCTTACAGGGGCACTGAACAGCCATCACCTGAAGGAAGCAGAGTATGCGGGTATAATTGTAAGTGCCCCCAACCACAGGGGTATAAAAGAGGTTTCCCAACAGCATCAATGTTGTCGTTCTGAAAACAAGGATTTATTTAGAAATTTTTATGATGCTCTTGCTATTGGGAACACAGAAGTAGAAGATATTATTTTGCTCAGTTCATATTTAGTGTCTACTAAGCCCCGGGTACTGTTCTTACCCTCAAGGTCCCCTCTGTTTGGAGAATACAGGGGAGGACGGTCCTGTGTGATGAACCCCAGGTACTGTTCTTACCCTCAAGGTCCCCTGTTTGGAGAATACAGGGGAGGACGGTCCTGTGTGATGAACCCCAGGTACTGTTCTTACCCTCAAGGTCCCCTCTGTTTGGAGAATACAGGGGAGGACGGTCCTGTGTGATGAAGGCTGTGGCAGAAGGAAACATGGATTGCTGGGGGAGAACATTAAACCAATCTAGGTAGGGGTGACGGCTTGGAGGAGGTAATGTCCGAGCCAACTCTTTTCAGAGCAATGGGCGTTGAGGACAAGAAGACAGGCAGAGGGAGCAGCATGCACAAAGACTTAGCAATGCAGGAGTGTGGCTCCTCTGGGCAGCCAGGAGTTGTTTGGAATGGTGGGAACTTAGGAGAAAATGGGTTTGGGTTGATGGTGTGGATGGGGTGCCAAAGAGGAGGGAGGATAAGAGTCAGATGATGAGAGGCAGTCTGGAGCCCCTGAGGATTTTAAACAAAATTGTCACTTTACAGGGATCACTCTGGCAGTGGTGAGGAGGAGTGGCTCTGGTGGGGGAATAAAATGAGTAGCTGTGTTTACTGAGTGCCTACTCTGTGAGAGATTCCTTTCTGAGCAATGGTTACAGCTGTGAGCAAAACAGACAAAAATCCCTGTCCTCTTGAAGCTCACATTCTCATGGTGGGGCCAGGTAGTGAGGACATGATTGAACAAAGTATTTCAGAAACTGATGAGTGCTTTAAAGACAATAAAACAGTGTGACCTGGGTGATATGGTAGTGACTTTTCTAGGGTGAAGGGGGACTACTTTCGATCAAGGTGGTCCAAGAAGGCCTCTCTGAGGTGGTGGTACCTTTTGAGCTGATGTGAATGACTTGAAGCTACACTCCAGGCAAATGAAGATCCAAGGGCAGAGGAGAGAGTAGGCACGAAGGCCCAGAGGCAGGAGCGTGCGCACGTTCAAGAAACAGGACAAGACCAGGGTGATCAAAACATAGTGGGGGCAAGAGAGGCCAGAAGAGGTGGAAAGGGCCTCAGTGGCTGGATTCTTCAGGGCCTCATGGGCCTCGTGAGAACATGGGTTTTTATTCTCTGTGCAGTGGGAAGCCATCAGAGAGGCAGGATGTGATCTGATTTGCTTTGTGCTTGTAATGGAGGAGTGACAAGTAGAAGTGAGAGACTAGAGGTATTGCAGGTGTCCAGACAAGACATGGCGATGGCTCGGCCCAAGGTGAGAACAGTGAAGCCAGAGAGAAGCCGTTGTTGGATTTGTAGTCTATTTAAGCCACTAGTTCTCAAGCCTGACTACACTGTAGAATTCCTTGGACAGCTATTTAAAAGTACTGATGCCTGGGCCCTACCCCCAGAGATTCTACTCTAATTGGCTTGGAGGAAGGGCCCTGGGTTTTGGGATGCTTTATAGCTCCCACATTTCTCTCATGTTCAGCCATGTCTGAGAACTGTTGTCAGAAAGCTGATAGAATGAAGAGAGATCGCAGAGTGTGCCTTCTAGAGTCTTGGCGGGAGCAGCCGGGGTATTGCGGGTGCCTTACATTGAATGGGAAAGTCTGGGGAGGAATGGATTTTAGAGGAGAGATCAAGGCTTGTGTTCTGGCCAAACTGCCCCTATATTATGTGTAAGCAGAGATGCTAGGTGGACAGTAGATAGCCAGTCTGGTGCTGGTGGAGGGTCAGGATCAGCGAGTGGTGTGTAGAGGTTGTTGGTTTATAAAAGGCATGCGAAACCTGGGAACTGGATGTTGGGCGGTGGGAGAGGAGATTCCCCCCTGCTCTTCCCACCGCCCTCACACACGTGTATTCTTTTACACACCACAGTGAAGCGTGTAGCCTCTCCACGCACCTCTGTGGGCTGGCCCTTGCAGTGGATACAGGAGACCATGGTTCTCACTGTGGTGTATTGCTCCATTTCCCATCCTAAATGGATGAAAGCCTCAGGCTGTATCCCAAACAGCAGTTAGCTTCTCATAGGTGTATTTTGCTGGTAACCTAAAAGAGAACTGAGCCAAAAAACGAAGAATTTGTTAAATATCTACCATTAGTAACAGGAGCAACTCAAAGCATGTCCTACAAATGTGCCCCTCTCAGGATCTTCATGCCACCACCTGCCTCTCCCCAACCCCAGCACATGACATCTTATGCAAAACACAGGATGTAAAACAAGAGAAGTAGGGCTGTAGAGGTGGGGCACCCTGGGTTTCCAAGGAGTAGAGCTGGGAGTCCTGACCTCAGATGAAAAGCAGATTAATTAGAGGTTCCTCATTAACATTGCAGGAGGAGTCTGTTTTTAGAAAGGGGTTGCTACAGGGTTCTCAGGAGTTCCCTAATGGGATTATAATGTTTCATATCTCAAGAATTCATGTTGCAGGTATTTTTTCAGAACTTACATCCAAAGGTTTTAAACGTGTATGCACTGTGTATCATTTTGATTTGTTAGCATCATCAGTTAAAAAAGAAAAAAACCAACAACAACAAAACAAACTTCTTATAGTCTCCCCACAGTTACTGTGCCACTTCCAGCTTTAAAATTCTTAATCTAAATGTAACATCAGAACAGTTGCAACCACCGCAGCCTCTGTAAGCAAATGACTTAGCAGTCATTTACTCCAATGTAGTAGTAGATGGGTCCACATAGAGTTTGAGCAGAAAAGGGAAGAGGGAAACGACTCCCAAACGTGTAAGCAGCCACCTTGGAGGTGAGACCGCCATTTGAGAAAGAGGGCAAAGGGGTAGGCCTGTAAACAGAGGGAAGGGGACAAATGGAGAGAGGAGCAGGCAGGCGCCTCACTTGGCCGGTAGGCTGGCCTCGAGGCAGCGTGGGCGGGAGTGCAAGTCATGCTGGTGTTGGATCTCGTGATGCCCTCTCCTTGCCCACTTTGAGGTTGTGTAATGTCATTAAAGGAGCTTTCTGTGTTCCTGAAACACTTCAGACCTTTAGAGGTCTAGAAGGGTTCTACTTGCCCTGAGAAGGCAGACTCTTGAAGACAACCTGGACTCAGAAACCTGTATCTTGGTTCCCCTATCTCCCCCCCGCCCTTCCCAGTTCTACCACCTTTTGTTTTCCATGTACAAACACATTTAATTCTCATCCTTTGAATTCCCTCAGGAATCCTGAGGGAATTCCCTTTAAAATACAGATCTGGGACAATGCCTCTCTCCCAGAAGATGCTTAAAGCTGAGAGACATTGTTTCTTTTTGTCCTGGCTGCCAGGAAGCCCAAAGCCAAGAGTTACACAATCACAGCAGTTGTATGAACCCTCATGATCAGCATATTTTTAGCCTTCCTTTCTTTGGATCTTACCATTTACTAACTTCATAAATTATCTCAGATCTGAAATTTGGGGAAAAGGGCGTGTTGCTTAATGACAAGGATACATTCTGAGCAATGCATTGTTAGGTGATTTCATCATTGGGCAGCATCATAGAGTGCATTTACACACCCCTAGGTGGTATAGCCTACACACCGAGGCTATATGGTACAGCCTGTTGCTCCTAGGCTACGAACCTGGCTGTGTAACATGTTACTGTACTAAATACTGTTGACGATTGTGACATAATGGTAAGTGTCTGTGTATCTAAAGGTATCTAAATGTATCTAAACACAGAAAAGATACAGTATAATCTTACATGTGTGTGGTCCATCTTTAACCCAAACATCATTATATGGCACATGACTATAAATCCATTCAGTTTAACCACATTGTTAAGGAAAAGAAAACTGCATCTGTCTGCCTGCCACTGCCCCCTCCCTTGGAGTCCCACCCTGTGAACACCTCACTATAAACAGACTTCCATGACAATCTCAGACCGCTACAGGCCACTGATTTTAGTTTCAGCTGCCAAAAATCATCAGTGGAAATGTTGAGGCTCACTTCAAACATGCAGTTGGTATTCCCTTCTGGAGTCTCTTTTGGCAGCCTTATTGAGCACGTGCTGTATACAGAACCAGTTGGCATGTATTTTCTTGGCAGGGTAGTGCAGCAGCATGGTGTCGGGCCTGTGGGGGCACAAAGAAGGAGTAGCATGTGGGTCCTCCCACAGCAGGCTGGGTGCAGGATGCAGCCAGAGAAAGGCTTTGCCCATCTTGCCCAAAGTTATTGGCATATTCCCTGGCTCAGGTCAGGGGACTGGCCTCAGGGTCTGTTTGAGTAGCCTGCTGCATCCTCCTTCATGCCAGGCAACTTCTCACATCTGCTACTGAGCAACTTACAAACACCAATGGGAAGATCTTTCTGGCTCTAGAGGGAGAAAGTGACTCATTTGTGGACCACCTACCTCCTACTTTTCTGTGGAGGGGACAGGTGGCCCTGTGATGCAGGCCTGGGGCTGGTCACCGTGCTCCTGGGAGAGTTGTTAGAGGGAGAGTTTCTGCCTAGACCAACAGATGTGCACAGGCCTTAATCCCACGGCCCTAAAACAGTTTTCATTCTTGTTGCTTGAAATGGACGGAAATGTTGAATCCTCAAAATCATTGGCATTTCTCTAGAACCTGTCTTCAGCGCTTTCTACCATGTCCTTTTACATTGTCATGTTGTCCTAGAGCAGGTACTTATTGGAACAGGCCTTATTATCCTAGGACTGTTTCAGTCTTAATATTAATGGGCTGATATAATTGTTGGCAGTAGAATGATACTGTGGCATCAAGGCAATAAAAAAAAAAAGTCTTTTCCGAGTCACTTAATAGAAATACCTGATAAATGTATGTTCATCTTCTGATAGTGGCAGAGTTTCCATATTTGGATTGCCTTTGAGTCCGAATCCTAGTTCTGCCACTTATTAACCATGTTATCTTGGGAAGTTACTTGACTTCCCTGCTTTAGTTACCTTATCTAAAAAATGAGGAATATCATAGTCTCTGCCTCATAGGTTTATTGTCCAAATTAACTGACAGAATACAGTTTTGTCACAAAGCCTTTGGAACTGTGCCTGGCATATAAGCGCTCAATAAATGTCGTATCATTATTATTCTCATTGTGGGTTTATTGAATACATTCTTCATGCCAGGCCCAGGGCAATTTGCTGGGCTACTGACAGACACTGTCCTCCAGGAATTTACCATATACGAGAGATGGTTTGTAATTAAATGATGTGTTCTAATACACATACAAGCTGTGTGAGCACAAAGGCCAAATGATGGGTTCTGCCATGGGTGTTGCCTGGGGCCATTAAGAAGGCAGAGGAGGTGATCCCTAGGTTGGTTCTGATTTGGGTGCTAGAGGCAAGGAGGTGCCTGGCAGGCTGGAGGGGAGGGGCAGTTGGGGTGATGCTAAAACAGGGCCCCTGAGAGCAGAAAGGAAAACTTGGAGAGCATGGTGCCTTTGGGAAACTCCAGGTCAACCACAGGGAGGCACTGGGTAGGGATTGGTGGTCCAGGGCTTGGTTGTGGTGGCCTTGTGAGCCCTGCCCAAACTCTGGTCCATGGCCCCTAGGGATCCAGTGAAAGCTTTTAGGCCAGGTGAATAATGTGATCAGATTCACATTTTGGAAGATTTACTCTGGAAATTAGTGGGGAGAAAGAATAGAGGTGGGGCTGCAGGATGCGAGAGAGAGACTAGAGGCAGGAAAACCTGGGAGATTCTCCAATAGTCTGGGACAGGTCTTGATGGGGCTGAACTAAGGCATGACAGTGGCTGGCAGGGAGAGCTACACATAGAATTCAAGGCACAGTTTTGGGCAAAATTAACCTGGTAGAGTGGGAAGGGTATGGGGCAGAAGGTTAGAAGAATTGAGGATGACTACTGTATTTCTACTCCAATGACAGGGTAGATGGATGGGCCATGGGCCAGGAAAGGGAGAGTTGGGATGACAGTTCAGGGAGAAAGCAGTGGTGAGTTCAGTTTTAGCTGTGTGTGATGCCTCTGGGACAGCCAGGTAGACATATCTGAAGATCCAGAAGAGGTCCAAGTTGGATCCAGGAATTTGAGCATCATCACTGAGTGATGATAGAGGAAGTACGGATTGTAGGAAAGATTGTCCAGGAGAGAGTGCAGCATGAACAGGGAATAAGGCTGCAGGTGGATCCCTGGGGAACACCAGTGACCAGGATGGGTGGAGTCACAAGCAGAGGGGTGAGGCACAGCCCCCCCCAGACAGGAAGGAGGGACTGGTCAGTGAGGAAACTCCAAGGACGATGAGGGCTAAGAGTTGGATTTGGCCACAGGGAGTAGTTGCTCAATGGCCTGTCGAGAACAGTTTCCTGGTGTGGAGGGAACAGGTGCCAGAAAGCAGTGGACTAAAGAGTAAGTGAGAGGTGAGCAAAGACATTAAGCACACAGTGCTTCAAGAAGCTTAGCTGCTAAGGGGAGGGGAGGGTGTGGAGTTGGCTAAGAACACAGGGCTAAGCTCAGAGGTAATAGTAAGGGGTCCCTGAGAGCCAGGGTCAGCTGGGAGTCTCATCCTCCAAGACAGTGGGGACTGGTAGGTTCAGGGAGGTGAGGAATGTGCAAGGCGTTTAGCTCCAGCATCCTCAGTGTTCTCTGAAATAGGAAAGGGAGTGGGCACAGGTTGAGGAAGGTACTAGAAGTTTGGGCTAGCCACTAAGGGGAATGGTTGATGGAGGCACATCATACCCCACCCCTACCACCCAAATGCATGCACACACACACCTTCACATTACATTCTTTCCCCCCAGGAACTCAGAGCTCTGTGCAGAGAGGCTGGAAAGAGAAAGAGTTCTGCCATGACCAGAGCAGAAAAGCTTTAACAGCTTCTACACACTTCTTTTAAACTAGATTTAAACTAATTCCACTATGGGGCCAAATATA
The DNA here is from genome assembly GCA_028533085.1 of Varecia variegata. Lineage (NCBI taxonomy): Eukaryota > Metazoa > Chordata > Mammalia > Primates > Lemuridae > Varecia > Varecia variegata. Next base: position 127,201,643 of record CM052436.1, read on the forward strand.
TATTTTTGTAGCTATATGATCCATTTTTATGGATCTATAGATTTTTGAAAGTGTTTCTAGCTTACTGTGTATAAAGAGAAAAGACTGAAAGAATGTGCTTCAAAATGTTAGTAGTACTCCTCTTGGGTGATCAAAAAGTGAGTTTTCCCTTTTTCATTTTTTCATCTGTATTTTGTTTCTTAAAAATCATGAACAAGTATTACTTCAGTACATTTGGATCTGCCAGGCTGCAGTAATGTGGAATCTTTAAGACATCCCTGTGAAGTGTGTAAGAACGGGAGGACTCGGTGTGTCTCAGTAGTGCAAGTGGGACAGCAGTGGCAAAACTGTCTCAGCAGGCCTTCCAGCCCCGCCATCTGTCCAGGATTGTGCAGAATAGAGTTCTTTACCATGAACTAATAACAAGGAGTTCTTAGTTCATCTGTGGAGATGAGCCCAGAAGAGCATACTATCCTTAAAAAAAAAGAAAGGAAGGAAAGGGAAGGGAAGGAGAGGAAAGAGAGAAGGAAGGGAAGGAAGGAAAGGAAAGAAAAAAAGAAAGTCGGTATGAGGCAGAGACTAGAAAGCTCATGTGTCACAGACTTCTCGGTCTCCAGGCTGGCCCAGCTGCTCTCTGGCTCTGAGAGATGGGCGCAGGTGGCTGGGCAGTGGGGCCTGTCCTGAATGGGGATGAGCCTTCCAGGAGATTTATGCAAATGGAGAGACATACTTTTCGAAAGGCTGAGCTGCTAAAGGATGTCTCTAATCATGATCTGGAATCACAGGCAATGATGAGAATACCACGTGAGAGCTCTGATTCCCCTTTACGGTTTAGGGGTTTCCTCTTATAGCCTTTTACATAGGGTCTTTTGGGGTTTACAGCAAATTCTAGTGACTGGGACCATCTTAAAAACTGAGGCTGAACAAAAAACCACCTGGGCTTTCATTTAGGAAAACTCAGCCCCATGGCTTCATGTCCTGGGGGGACATGATGTCCCTTTGCACTTTTTCTCTTGTACATATGACAATAGTGACTTCCAGTTGCAGTGTTGTGGTTTCAGGATCACAAAAGGTCACACAATTGCCCAAACTCAATTACTTGTTGTGTTAAAGAGAATGAAAAATAAGGCCCTCTGGGCTTTTGTGAGACCCATTCCTCTGCCTGGGCCCTTCCCAGGCCCCCTTGGAGATAGGCTTGTGCTGTGTGATCTGGGCTCCGCCTTGCCTTCATGAACACTTGTAGCCCCGGGCCCTTCACCAGTGCCTCACGGAGGGGAGTGGGGGGTGGGCCTTGGATGTCTCCAGATGAGACGGTAATAGCACTTTGTTTACACACTTCAGGAAAGTTGGTCATATTCCTTCTTTAGATAGCTCCTTCTTGAGGTTTTTTTTTTTTTTTTTTGCTCGTTTTTAATGTGTTGTTTCCTTATTGCAAAAGCTGTATGCTCATAATAGAACATTGAAGAAATATAGTCAAGAAAATAAAAAGTACCTGTGATCCTACTACATGAGATAACCACTAAGACTTTTGCATGTCTCTTTTTTGTTTTAAGAGGTGAGGTCTCACTGTTTCCCAGGCTGGCTCACTGCAGCCTTGGAATTCCTAGGCTCAAGCAATCCTCCCACCTCAGCCTCCTGAGTAGCTGGGACTGCAGACGTGTGTCACCATGCCTGGCTTTTTTTTTTTTTTAAGAGGGTGTATCTTTGTCTTTTTTCTTGTTCATATATGTGTGTGTGTATATAACCTACCAGAGATGTTTCCCATGTCAGTAGTTATATATTTTTATAGCATATTTAATATCTAAAACTACATTTTAAATGGCCTTGTACATACCATGTGGTCCTTGTCTACCAAAGTTTGTTTGCTTTTAAAATTTTTCATAGGTTTTGCTGACATCTGACTGCATTTTCCAGGCCAGATTTTGTTTCTACATCTTTTTTGAACTTTAACAAAATATTTTGGCCAGGCATGGTGGCTCATGCTTGTAATCCTAGCACTTTCAGAGGCTGAAGCGGGAGAATCACTTGAGCCCAGGAGTTTGAGACCAGCCTGGGCAACATAGCAAGATGCCATTTTTTAAACAAAATTTAAGGAAACACTTCAGAGAGTTGAAAGGGTATAACAGACCTCATCTCCACCTCACTGTCAGTCCTGAGCCTCTGCCAATGAGATGAGTGTGTGTGTGGACAAGTGCTCCTTTGGATTTTCTCATTGCCTCCTTGTCTCCTGCTACTCATGAGCCCTGGGTTCCTCATCCTCAAGCCAGATCAGTGGGGAAGCACGTCATTGCTCTGAATGACAAGGCAGCCATGTGCTGCCCATAAGGAGTGAATAGGTCCTCCCCGAGGCAGGAGAAGGGGAGGCTCACCAGGGGAGAGGCTGGGGCCCAGCAAAGCCTCATGAGGAAGAGGCCAGGAGGTCTGAAGGCCCATCTCTGGGCCTGTGCTTGAACTCTTTCTACTCCCAGGTGCCCCTCTCCTGCGTAGCATCCCCCAGGATATTCCTGGCCTTCCCGGGATCCCCACCCTTAGTCTTTCTGCCTCCCCATTGTTCCTGATGCACTGGTGGCCATGCCTTTCACCAGGTGCTTAGCCTCGGCCACCTCACTGCATCTGTGTGTCTGTGCACCCGCTGTTTGAGGCCCGGGCTCCCATCGCTGCTTCATACTTCCCACAGTGCTTGGCACGGTGTAGACTTTCAGGAGAGAGTTGTTGGTTGATTTGTCTCTGCAGTTTCCTTAGAATTCTTTTTGCAGGAAAAGTTCCGACACCCAGTCCTCATCCCTTCTGCTCTGAGTACCCCTCACGTGGCCTGTTATAGCCTGTCAGTCCTACTCTGGGGCGACCAGCTCTGCCTGAAACCCCCACCTGTCCACCTTAATAAACCACACTCTCATGGGCCCATTCAAGACTTGGGGGCAGTTTCAGGTTCTGTTGTTCTGATGTTGCACTAACTTCCCTGATGGTGCTATCTTGTGGATGCCCACTGAGGAGTGGAGCCTGGTGTCATGCAGACCTGATGTGGGAGCCATGGGGTGGGAGGGTGAGGGCCCCAGTCTTATCCCATGCATGTCACTTGACCTGGTGTTAGGCATGGTTCTTGTTTGAGCTGGGCCGAGCAGGTGGAGTTCCCCACTTGCTTCTTCTGTGCTCTCTTAATGGCTTAAGGGTGCCACCATTAACCAGCTGCTAAAAATGGAAACCTTACTGGGGCTTATGTCCTCCATTTTCATCACTCCCTCCACCACCACAATATTAAGTTGGTTCCCCACACATTTTTTAGATTCAGATCTCTGAATTTTCTCTCCACTTCTCTTCTGTCCTCATAATTCAGTCCTTCCTTAATAGACCATCAACAGGAACCTCCTAAGTAGTATCTGGGGTTTTAATCTCTCCCTCTTCTTATCTGACCCATACAACACAAGCAACTAAGCTTTCTTCCCGAAGTACCAGTGTTACATAATGGCTCTGGGCTGCCTGTAAAGAAAAATCTGACCCCAGCCTTTGGGCCTGGCATTCAGTGCTCTACACGGCTGGCCCCTGCCCATCAGTCCGGCCTCCCGCTGTTACTGTATGCCCTAGGCTCAGCACGCCAGTCTTCTCATCGTCTCCCAGATATGCCATGCTCACCCTCACCTCTTTGCCTTTACTCACACCCCTCCTTTGCTGGAATCCCTTTTTTCTCACAGGCCTACCTAGCAAGACTCTGCACATTCCGATTCCCCTGGTTAATTTGCTGCTGCCTGCTCTGTGCTGCCTCAACACAAATGTCTTCTGCAGCATGTAACCCCTTTTACTAGAATTGCTTGTTAGCCTGCAAAAGACCACAAGCCTCCTGGAAGCAGAGACCTTTGATTCCTGAGTCCACAGCAATTAGGTGCTCAGCACCAAGTAGGTGCTTAGTGAAGGTTTGTTGTCGAGACCCTGCTTAGACTGTGCACTGCCTGTTTTCCATCTGTTTGGATGAGTGCACAGCAAGAGCAGATTCTTATGGCATTTTGGTTCTGCTGTTGGCTCCAAAGAACACACAGTATTCACAAGCATGCTAACAGGATTGGAGAGCAAATCAAAGAGCACTTCTGGCCAGCAAGTCAAGTATTAATACCTGAGGGCAGTGGCTCCCAGTTGCTTATGGATTCATTAAGAACTAAATATAGATTACCAATCCTTCATAACAACAGTACTGGTAAAAAAATAAAATAAAATAAAACTTGATCCCAATAAACACAACCCATTAAAATGTGGAGCAGCAAATTTTGATCTGGGTAAACTGGGCTGTTAGATATGGTGCTCACCAGTGAAAACTCAGAAAGGGAGAAACTGTTACCAGGAAATTTAATGTAGACCAAAAAGTAGTCAGTCAAATCCTCATTATAAAATTTATATAGGAAAGAATGGATTCAATGAAGATAATATTAACAAAATGAAAATAGAAAATAGTCAAGAACAATGTAACTGTTCAGTGTAGAAAATTAATCAAGGGATTAATGTGGCCTAAATGGCATTTCCTCAGAAAAATTCTTGATCAATAAATATTCCTTGATGTTGGCATAATTCAGAACACAGAGTCCACATGTTGGTACCAAAACGTCCTGTCCATGTGTGTGTGTGGTTGCTGCTTTTCTCCACTGTAGAACGTTAGAACCGATTGAGCCCTCGGCCCAACCCTGATGCCTTTCGTCTTTCCTACAGGGGGCAGTGCCCAAAGGAAATGCCACTAAAGAATTCATCGAGAGTTTACAGTTGAAGCCTGGGCAGGTGGTGTACAAGTGTCCCAAATGCTGCAGCATCAAGCCCGACCGAGCCCACCATTGCAGGTACACTTGCTGGGGCTCGCCTCCTCTCTCCTCCCACCACCCCGCCTCCCTCACCCCACACCCCCTGCACGCACACACTTCCCCCACTGGCTGGGAAAGGGCATTTGGTGTGGGCTCAGGATACCTGTCCCAGGACTTGGCTCTGCCACACCTGATGTAGGACTTGGGCAGGCCCTTGACTGTCCTCTCCTTTGTTTTGACATATGTAAAATTGAGGGGATTCCCGCTTTTCCTACCTTACAGCTTTATCACAAGGGTACCGTGTGATTTTTAAGACAAAATCTTAAAAATCATTCTGTGAATATCTAGTACTTGAAAAGAA
>CM052436.1:127206860-127235378 GCA_028533085.1 Varecia variegata
CTAATTTCTTTCTATTTTTTAGTAGAGACGGGGTCTCGCTCATTGCTCAGGCTGGTCTCGAACTCCTGACCTTGAGCGATCCACCCGCCTCGGCCTCCCAGAGTGCTAGGATTACAGGCGTGAGCCACCGCGCCCGGCCTATAAGAGAATTTTAAATGCTAAATTACAGAAATACAAAAACATCACTTGGTCTCCTTTTCAGACTGTGATGTGTGTTTGGGGTGGGGAGGGGTTGTGGAAGAAAGAACTTGCTCCTGGTGTTAGAGGTCATCCTTCTTGGGCCAAGGCTCTGGAGACATTTGGGTGTGAGAGATCTGAGCAGCTAAAAATTGGCCCACCTCTTGGAGGGGAGTCCTCAGTCTCCAGCATTCAGATGCCATCGTCAGCTCCTCAGGACCTGCTGTGTCCCAGGCCCCTCAGCCTGCCCTGCCTCATCCTCAGTCATCTTGTTTTCATCTTCCTGGTCACCCCTGGGATAGATAAGGCTACAGGGACAACCTCCCTAGATGAGGAAATTAAGGCTCAAAGGGTTAAGTGACTTCTCCGAGGTCCCACAGCCAGTAACTACTAGAGACAGGATTGGGTCGCAGTGGTTCTGGCTTTAGGTTCAGACAGGGCTCTGTCCACTAGAACTCCAGTTTGGGGGGTGACTCATACAACTTTATGTAATTGTGTTTATGTTCTGCTGTCTCTCTGAAAGAGATCTGCAGACCTCCCCAGCTGGTTGCTGCCTGCTTGAGGCTGAGCGCTGAGGAGCCTGGGCAGGGCTGGTGGCGATCGCTGTGTCCTGGGGGGTTTCTATCTCTGGGTCAGCTTGCTTCTGAAATCTAATTCAGGGCTTGCTTCTTGTGCCTGAGATAGGGGCGTCAGGTTCGCCTTTTCCTGCCACCCTCAGGAGCCCCCTGTTTTCTAAGTAAGCATCACCTGGATAAAAAGGCCCAGCTTGCTTACGTGGTGCCTCAGCGTAGGCCAGTGTGGTGGGGCACTCTCCTTGAAGTTGCAGAGGTCAGGGTTGGAAGTCCAGTGCTGTCCCTTGCCACACTGTGGGACCTCAGGCCAGGTGCTGCCTCTCTCTGAACCTCAGCTTTCTCCTCTGTAAAAAGAGCTTCACAGTAAGCTTTCCCAGCTTATTGTGAAGGTTAAATATGAGTAACTGTGTGAGTCACCTAGCTCAACAAGTGGAAGCTACTCATTAGTAGAAGCATGTGTAAGGAGTTAGGGGTGTTTTGGGTTTATAAAGGCTGGACCAGAAGCAGGGAGGTGTTAACTGTGTAGAAAAGAACTTTTGGGCCATCACAGTGGTTCTTTTCTCTTCCCTCCATGAGCCCTCGGCTGCCTCCACTGCTTGGCATTTTCCTCACCGCCTCCTCCTCTCCTCTCTCCCTGGGATGATCCAAGGGAGGTATTCTTGTGTGCTAGTAAACAAATCAGCTTGAGCAAAACAAGATGTGCTGATTCAGATGAACTCAAGTGAGGATGCCTGTGAGTTGCCTGTCCCTGCCTCAGAATGTATGCTTACAACTGCTCCTTTGCGATGGCACATGGTGGCCCAGGCCATCTGGGGACCCACGGTTTTGGATAAGCAGAATCCCCAGCAAACTAGACAGGCTGGGTTTATTCGTGGTTGGTTGAGCCCAGAGGTTGATGTCAATCTTGCCCACTCGGGCAAAGGTGCACATGTGCACCCATGTGTTTGTGCCCAGCTATTTGGGTCCTCTCTGCCCAACAGAGTCCATAGAGTTTGAGACAGCTTCTGTTCCCTAGTCTATGGTGGGTACCACAGGTACACCCAGACCTTGGACCTGTAGGTGTTCCCTCTGGCCCTGTGGTGTATGGGTGGGTCTTTCCCTCCCAGGACAGACACTCTGAAACCCAGGGCTGTTTTCATCCTGATGTCGATTCTCCTGTTCGTAAGGACCATGGAAGCATGTGGAAATCCTGTGGAAGGAGCCATTCACACAAATGCAGATGCCAAGGCAGGGCTTTAGGTTCTTCTTGCGTGAGCTGGTGGAGGCCTCTGACTTTAGCAAGGCCCATAGCCCGGCCCCCCATGCCCAGACGTGCACACTGAGGCTGAGACAGTTATGGGCTGCTTGGCGCCCCTGCTGGATTCTTGTTTGGTCTTTCTCATGGTTATGATTACTTATAAAATTTATATAATATGAGTATTGTTTCTTAAGCAGTTTACATACGTTATTTGGTGCTCTCAACAACCCTGAGAGATCAGGGTACTTCTGAGGCTGCTTTGGAGAACCTAAGTTTCTTTGCCCAGAGCCCCAAGTGAGGATCTGCCCTCAGATCCCCTGTTGTCTCCACTGCACCGTCTTTCCCAAAACCGTTTCTGAGCTGGAGCCAGAATGTGGTGTAGATGTCTTTTTTGCTGATAATTGTAGTCATAGCCTGTGAGGTGTAAAATGAAAACTTACACGTGCAATACCTTCTTGCTCTTTTCTTTTTATTTTCCCTGCTGGAGCATCCCAGTCTGAGACGTGATTGAGCTCATTTCCCAGGCTCACTCTTTCCCTGTCTACAGCATGGGAGCCTTCATGCAGCTGCCCCTGGCTAAGGAGGGCCCTGGGTTTGGCTCTGGGCTTATAGAGGTAGATGAGACATGACCCTGACCCCAGGAGCCTCCCACCCAGGCAGGGCAGGCACACTCCTCCACCATGTATAGTTTGGTAAGTGCTGCTGTAGGGAGAGACACAGAGTCCCCATGGGATGTGGCTGTTTCTGTGCTGAGCCATCACCCAGGAAGGGCAGGAGAGCCTCAGCCAGCTCCTTGGGGGCTGACTCCCAAGTAAGGGCCCTCGTACCTCCCTGGAGAGTACACAGAAGCCCCAGAGAAACAAAGCATATGAGCCCCTGAAAAAGGGTAGGGAACCTGGAGGAAGAGGGAAAGAGAAACACCTGCCACCTTATAAAACAATGATTTAGAAACAAAGAAGGGGCCTGGGAAACTTGGAAGGCCAGGACACACACACAAAGATACACCTCCATTTAGGGCATTTGGTCTTTAGAGTGACTGTTATTGCACACTCAGTCCCTGTGCCCCAGGAGCTCGCCAGCTCACAGCGTCTCATCCACGAGACCCTGGAATTAGTGCTAGAAAGGAATGCCAGGAGATGGCCACAGACAAGAGCAAGGAAAGCCAAGCAAGGAAGGAGGCTCAGAGAACAGGGTGGATTTTGCCAAGTGGAAAGGGTGGAGAAAGGGCCCTCAGGCACAGGGCCACCCACAGCCAAGGCAGGGAGGGTGACTGCGGGTATGTGTGGAGGCTGTCTGTGTGAGCGGCGAGCCTTCCTTGGCCACTGTGCTTGGGCTGCTGTGTCTGGGAGGGGACACCGCCATGCTTCCTGTCCACGTGTGTGCAGTGAGCTGGGAAGAGGGCCGCCTCTGAGGTGGTTGATTCCCCGTGTGCGCGTGGGGTGTCAGGGGTTGTCGGGGGAGGCCCATATCTTTTCTTCCTCCTTATGACAGATGGTGCCTGAGGTGAAACAGCAGGGTGGGGTGTGGAGTGTCCTTCTCTGCCCCATTCCGGGACCTGCCTCCAGGCCTTGCCCTTGGCTGCTCCAAGCTCCAGCCCCAGGCCATTCTGGCTGAGCCTTCTGTGAGCAAGTTGCTTCTGGGCAGTGCCTCCAGCCACAGTGGGATGGCCTCACCCCACTTACTATCCTCCAGCACCCAGCCCAGGGAGAGGAGGAATATCAGCTTGGCATTTCATATCTTTGCAAACAGGAAACTCAGGGACTAGCATTTTGGACCAACTTTTGCAGCCCTCGGCGGGCTGTACTTATTTTCCCTTCACCCTGAAGGTGTATATTTCTCTAATTTGGAGGCCCAGTGAGACCCAGCCCATTGGGAAACCCGGCTTCCTGGTATTCATGCCTTGTCTATTCAGAGAGGCTGGGAGGGGAGCGAAGGACGGCTTTGCTTGTGAGAGCTTGTTTAAACTCGTGGACAGCTTTCAGAGGATGTCCAGCCACTTGGCACTTCCTGGCCACTCAGCCAGCGCTGCCTCAAGAGCACCCCCTTGAAAACCCTTTGAACAGTAAGTGCAGATGGAAGAGAAACTGCTCAGGATCCTGGACCAGGGAGGTGGTTACCCTCAGGAGTTTATTCCCCAGGTAGGGAGGGGACTAAGAAATCCTAGAGCTAATGGTCTCAGGCAGAACATGCAAGAAATGGGCTGTGGTGAGTGGGCCCATGGAGGGATGCTTGGTGGCTGAGGCCTAGCTAGGATGCAGGGAGCAGCTCACTCTTCACTGTACTTTTAAAATTGTATATTGGTAACAGAGATAGAGAAACAGAGAGACAGAGACTGGGTAATGGAGTTGCTGATATCTGGCTTTCTCTCTGTCACCCTTCATGTCCCTTTCATACTTCCTTTTCTTTCTTACCTTGCCCTCCTGGCCCCCAGGGAGATTCTGGAGCCTCGCCTGCATCTCTGAGATGTAACCATTCCCGAACATGCCTGTGTTAGCAAGGCCCTTTGACATGGTAGAGAAGAGCAAGGGTAAAGACCAGTATGAATCCACCGCTTGTCCAAACCAGGCCCAGTGTCTATCCACGTGTATTCCTTACAATACTTCGTACAGATGGGAAACCTGAAGGCTTGGAGTCTAGCCAGTTTGACTGAGGTAGCTTAGCAGACCCAGGTCTTCCTTGCCACCAACGTTTATGCCACATCTCCTCCTTGGGGTGTGAGTGTCCCCTGCCCTGGAGGACTCCTTCAGAGTGGTCTGTGTTTGCGGACCCTGGAGTCCAGACAACAGCACACCTCCCGCCCAGCAGAGCTCCTGTGCTTTCCCTGCTCTTCCAAGTGGTCCGCAAGAGCTTAGCCAGCACCGTGGTGTGAATGTGACCCAGAAGGCCCTGAGGCCCAGCCCTTCCTGCAGGGTCTGCCCGCCATTGCCCACTATGTACTTTTTCAAGAACCTAAGATAAAGTTAGTTATGGAAACTCGTGGAGAGAAAAACTGGTGTGAACTAAGGAACTTTTTAAAAGGAAATCTAATTATATTCTTTCTAAGCTTGTATTTATATTTCAAACTGTTTTGAACAAATAATACCCCAAAGATAGGGAGCCTAAAATTCATTAAAATAATGAATTGAAAAAAAGAATGATTTTTAATGAGCGTGTCTATTGGCAAATGAGTCTTTCTAAACTTGAGTTTTGGGAAGCAGTTGCTTTCAAGCCCCCATCAATCTTGTTTCATGTCATTACTTTGTATTGTCCAGAAGGGGAACGGGGGTGGTGTCTGCTATCAAATAAGCTTGAAACAGTCTCAGCCCCAAAATTATCACAATAACAAGTTAGATACATGGAAACTAATGAGATTATATGGTGGGCACTTAAGCTCGAATGATTTTTCTGCTTTTTCTTGGCACAATGAATATTATCTTAGAGCCAAAAGGTTCTGGGAGCTGGGCTTCCTGCTGTCCTTTTTTTTTGGTTTTTTTGTTTCGTTTTGTTTTTTGAGACAGGGTCTCTGTCTGTCACCCCAGCTGGAATGCAGTGACATGATCACAGCTCACTGCAACCTGCAACTCCCAGGTTCAAGTGATCCTTCTTTAGACACCCAAGTAGCTGGCAGCATAGGTGTGCACTCCCACACCTGGCTAATTTTATTTATTTATGTATTTATTTTTATTTATTTATTTATTTTAATAGAGACAAGGCCTTGCTATGTTGCCAGGATGGTCTAGAACTCCTGGCCTCAAGTGATCCTTCCACCTTGGCCTGCCAAAGCACTGGGGTTACAGGCATGAGCCACCACACCTGGCCCTTTCTGCTATGCTTGACCTTGCTCTGAAATAGCCCTCTCTTCTTTCCTTTGTCGCTCTAGGGTGGAGGTGCCATGCCCTCCCTGGTAGCACATGGTCGTACATCTGGAACAACCCCTCCCTTGGTTGTTTGGTCTTTAGGGAAAATAAGCAGCTGTTTTCTGTATCTTAGCCCACTAGGTCAAGTTTTCCAAAATACTTCTTCATTCTTTTCCTCGGTAAACCAAATTCTAAGCTCTACATTACCTCAGGAGAGCAGCCTCTGTCTCAGCCATATCAGTTCCATCCTACTTATATGTTAGACAAGATAAGAGGCCTTGAAGGGGAATGACTCTGTCCCCCTGCTTGGAACGACTGAGGCCCTAGGGCTCCTGACCCTGCCTTCCAGGCCCCTTGCAACACACACCCAGCAAAACCCCTGGCAGTGCCCAAGGCAGCCATTTCAGAGGAGAGGAGCTGGAGCTGTCGTCGTGTGTTCCCTGGGGGCCCTCCTGACACTGTAAGGACACCCTAAAGGTCTGACTTGTGGGCTGTTTCAGTGTTTGTAAGCGGTGCATTCGCAAGATGGACCACCACTGTCCCTGGGTCAATAACTGTGTCGGCGAGAACAACCAGAAGTACTTCGTCCTGTTTACAGTAAGTCAGCTTCCGAATTCTGCCTTGCCCTTCATGAAGCAATGGAGCACTTTGTTCCTTTGAAAATTCTCAGCATTGATGATGTTCTTTGCTGCTGTTCAGAATACTGCTTGGCCCCGTAGATATCCACCATCCTGCCAAAGATCTCCCTGGCTCAACAAAGTGCCTGTTCCTAAGCCCTTCACTTGAGCATTTAGAAAATTGATTCAAGTTGATTAGCTATGAGCAAAGGCTGTGTTCTGGGTTCCTATCCCAAGTGTTGTACCTAAGTGGCTCAAGAAGGTAGTTTTAGTGGTGACCTCAAATCCTGCATTGCCAATAGGCGGAGTCTATTTAGCACGAGGACTGGAGGGGCCGTTGGCAGTCAGCACCCTGACTTTTCAAGAAGCAGCTGTCTGGAGCCCTCCAGGCAGCCCAGACTGCCTAGTGACTGGGCTTTGTTTCTGGAATGGTTCCACACCCTCCCAGGGATGGCTGCTCACCTCAGACCCTGGGCTGAGGGGCAAGGACCCTGGGGAGAATCACCAGGTGCTGCTGTGGCCCCCTCCTGGTCAGGCCTCAGCCTAATTCAGTATTCCTGAGTGGGAGGTTCTGAGAGCTCCTGTCCCAGGAGCTTGTGAGGTCAGAGGGTTCTCACAACAATGGTATCTGCACTGCTTTCCTGTTTCAGATGTACATAGCTCTCATTTCCTTGCACGCCCTCATCATGGTGGGATTCCACTTCCTGCATTGCTTTGAAGAAGATTGGACAAGTGAGTATGTGCCAGGGCTTCCCTCCCTGCTCCAGGGTGGATGTGTGACCCAAGTGGGGGGCAGGGAGGCTCTTGGCTTCCTTCATGGTGCCAGGGGCCAACCTCATTTTGTTAGATCTCCTGCAAGCCTATGGACTGAACAGGAAAGGACCAGCAGAGGCCCGAATCTCTCTCCATGAAAAATTGCAGTCCCTTAAAGTCAGTTCACCAGGTAAAGTAGTCAGTCTGGACTAAGTGTGCCCACGGAGAGTGCACGCCCCACGCAGGCACAGAGGCAAGTTCTGATGAGGGGGAGCCGTGCTGGCAGAGACCTTTCGCTTCTGCGTCTTTAAGCTGGGCACTTTAATCAAAGGTCATTTTTTTCCCCAATCTTGCGGAGATCCATTTTTAACTTTCTGGCTAGGACATGCAGTTTTTTTGTTAATTTGGTTTTTGTGGTGGTGGTTTTTTAACCCTTGCTCATAGCTTATATTGATAGTCATTAATTTACATTAAGACTGTAGACAAAGTCATTCTCTTTAGAAGTATCTCATTTAAATGTGCAAATGCTGTGGAAGGAACTCCAACCAGAAGATGACACAAATCCTGAAGGAAAAAAATAGATGCCGGAGGAAAAGAAATTAGAGGCCAGACCTTCCATACTCACAATCTGTGAGACAAGCATCAAGCAAGGACCATCGCATTTCCTCTGTTTTTCCCTCAGCGGGTCCCCTTTCTCATGTCACCATCTTTAGGACTGTTGCTCTTCGTGTACACACTGACTTCAGCTTTTTCTTGCCACAGTTCCGGCGTAGGCCAGAGTGAGGGGAATCAAGCGAGCAGACGGTGGGGAGAGGAGAGGAGGGTGGGGCAAGTGGGTATCTGCAGAACTTACCACTCTGCGTAGCTGGGTGAGCCACCAGCAAGTTCCTGATGGCTTGTGAACACCCTGAAAGTGCATTCGGGCTCTGGGGAGCCAGATCAACTCCACACGTGGCCTTGGCCATTTGACGGGGGAGTCCAACAAGCACATTCCACCATCCCAAACACCTCCCACCTATCATTAGGTTAACAGACTTGGCCAGTGATGAGAGTAACACAGACTGTCAATGAGGCACAATGTCCCTGTCTTTGGAATGGTGCCAGCAGGGACCATTTTATTAACACCTACAAGGAGGCAGGCATGGCACAAAGGGCTTTTTGAGCACTGCTTTGTTTTGCCCTTATTACAAGCCTGCAGAGTAGGAAAGCGCTCCCCACTTTGCATTTGACAAAAGCTGGGGCTCACAGAGGTTGAGCAAGTTCCCAAGATCACTCAGCTAAGAAGAGGGCTGCAATTCAAGCCTGGGTGTGGAGCAAGGTTTCCAGCCCTGTCTGGCTGACGCCAATGGCCAGGGTCCTCCCAGCCATGCTCTTTTTTTTTTTTTTTTTTTTTTTTTTTTTGAGACAGAGTCTCACTCTGTTGCCCGGGCTAGAGTGAGTGCCGTGGCGTCAGCCTAGCTCACAGCAACCTCAAACTCCTGGGCTTAAGCGATCCTACTGCCTCAGCCTCCCAAGTAGCTGGGACTACAGGCATGCGCCACCATGCCCTGCTAATTTTTTCTATACATATTTTAGTTGGCCAGCTAATTTCTTTCTATTTTTTAGTAGAGACGGGGTCTCGCTCATTGCTCAGGCTGGTCTCGAACTCCTGACCTTGAGCGATCCACCCGCCTCGGCCTCCCAGAGGGCTAGGATTACAGGCGTGAGCCACCGCGCCCGGCCTCCCAGCCATGCTCTTGATTGTCTTCGGTCAAGATTCCTCATGGAGTCGGTTTCAGGCACCCAGCTCCTATGGCAGTTAGGCTGGGAAGGCACAGGATGGTCCCCAAAGTGGAGGCCTGACAGTTAACTATGTGACAGTTACTGCCATCACTGCTGGCCTGGTGGAGCTGCTGGGCCACAGGAGCTTGTGTGAGAGGGGCCAGGCAGCTGCCCCCCAGGATGAGGGCACGTTGAGTTGATGTTTGAAGAAGGGTAGGGGGTGGTTCCACATTCCCTGGATCTGGTTCCTGCCTCCCCAAACTCCATTTGTAATTCCTGGGGCCAGCCCAGGATAAGGATGCTTACAGCTTTGCAAGGAGGGAGAACAGGCCATGGCCCTGGGCTCTGCCTCTAGCTCCAGGGCAGCCGAGGCAGGTGAGGAGGGGGCAAGTGCCCCCATCCTGCGAGCACCCCAGTGTGCTCATGCTGGGCCGAGGCCGAGCTGTGCAGATGTTCTCTCGTGAATTCTTAATCATTCCCTGATACAGAAGAGAAAACAAAATCTCAGAAAGCCCAAACTGCCCAGATTCTTTTGTTGTCAGGCATTGTTCCAAGGCTGGTTGTACAGCCCTGAGCAAAACGAAGTCCCTATCCTCCTGGAGTCTGAAGTGTAGTGGGAGAGGCAGATGTCAAACAAGTACAAAAGGAAACGGGTAATTCCACAATGCAAAGGCTGGGAAAGACAGGCAGGAGCAGACTGTTCGTGGGGCCATCATCGTTAGAGCTCGTGATCAGGAGTTGGTGCCAGGATTCATGCCCTGCCCTGTCTGCCAGACTTTGGAGCCTTAGTCCTTCCCAGCACCGTGCCCAGCCCGAGGCCAGGCAGCAGCTGCCATACTTGCGGCCACCCAGGACCGGCCCATGAGGCCGGTGGGCCACCCTGACTAAGCCCTGCCCAGCAAGGAACCAGATTCCCAGGGAAACCTGAGGAGACAAAAGCATTTGAGATTAGATGCTTCTCACCCTACCCACCCATATGGTGCTCACATTTGACTTCCGGTGCCCCTCCTGCCACTCCTGTGAGGGAGCCAGCAGGGCAGCTCAGAGGGGGCACTTACTCCCTGAATTCCCAAAGCCAGAAGCCCAGCTCTGCCCTCCAGGATCTGACCTCCCCAGCCAGGGATACTGGCCTGAGCACTGGAGCAAGAGAAACAGACACAACCACAGCTTGCCCAGCCCGGCAGCTGCCCTCAAGGGCAAGAGTCCTTGGGTAAATGGTGCCGCCCAAGGGGCCTAGCCTCTGCCGCCGGCACCACCAGCTGAGTCCACATCTTCCAGGGCTCCCGTCCCCGCTCACCCCTACCATCTCCACAGCACCTCTGCTTTCTGCTTCCATGGGCCGGGTTTCTGATGTAGACTTTGTTAGACAAAGGATTCTACTGCTTAAAATCAAATCACACCTCTAGTCAAAACTCACTGCTTTACAATGGAGGAGGTGGAGGTCTGGAGAGGGTGGGGACTTGCCTCAGGTCACTTGCTAGATTAGGGTGGGCTCTTGGGAAGGGAGCAGGACAGTGTAAGCGCCTACTCTGCGCGGTATCTCTTCAGTTGACACCCGGGGTCTCAGTGTTGCAGATGTCCCGAAGAAGGCATTACCCACCATTGCTGGTGGTCAGGGCTGAACACCAGCAGTGAGACTGCCCTCCGCCAAGCTTCAAATCCCACAGCCACCAATGATCCTCCACACCTGCCCTTCCCTCTGGCCTGTGAGCAGATGGAGGCGCAGGGAGGGCAGCCCCTGCGAGCGCGGGCTGCGCAGCCTCTCCACCTGTGTGCCGCATCGCACCCTCCGAGGAGAGGAGGGTTCAGTAAAGAGTCCTTCCCAAGTCCTTCCATGTGCCAGGCACTGTGCTTGGCACCAGGGACAATGAGCAAGGAATGATTTGTGTTAGGGACGGGGAAGCGCGGCTGGGGCCTGGCCTGTTGAGGAGGCTCCCTGAGCGAGTGGGGCCAGGGGCAGGGCAGGTGATCCCACCGGGGCCTGGAGGCAGAGTGGGAGCCCAGCTGGGGCAGCCCCGAGCCCCGAGTGTTCCTTCTCTTTCAGAGTGCAGCTCCTTCTCGCCACCCACCACGGTGATCCTCCTCATCCTGCTGTGCTTTGAGGGGCTGCTCTTCCTCATCTTCACATCAGTGATGTTTGGGACCCAGGTGCACTCCATCTGCACGGATGAGACGGTAAGCAGGCGGCCCTGCCCACCGCCTCTGCTCCTAGGGCTGGGGACACCAGGGACGGTGTTGCTGAGAGGGCTGTTTGGTCCCCCCATGTGCAGGGCACAGTTCCTTCCTTTGCAGTGACACTTGGGTCTTCTTCATGCACACACAAGTCCTCCCTCCAGTCCTGGGGCTGCCACAGCAGTTCATGCCAGGAATGGGGCCCAGCAGCCTTGACTGAAAGGCTGCCTTTGTGACGATTCCTTCCATTCCCTATGACGGCCCCTCCTTACACACTGCTCTGTGTTGGGCACTCCACTAGGCACTGGGGACACCCTTCCCATCTGGGGGCCACAGGCTTGGTGATATGGTGGTCAAAAGGGCGCCCTAACCCAGCTGGGCCAGACAGGGTCAGCTTTTCATAGGTGGTGATGTCGTGACAGCGTCCTGAGGCCGAGTGAGGAGACAGGCTCCTGCCTGGCCCCTGGGTCATCTCTGCTTGGTTCGGCCCTGGCTCTCGTCTGCCTTCTTCCCACCCCCTCTACCACCTCCCACCCCGCCCACAGCTCCTTCTCTGGGAGCTTTGAAGCTGCCGGCTTGGCTAGACTGAAGCCACTCGCCGGGTTCCCCTGCAGCCACCTCCTGACCTTCTTAAGGAGTCTGGGAGCCTCAAGGTGGTCAGTCCAAGGCTGCAATGTGGGTGTTTCTTCCTTTCTTGGCTTTGGGGTCCAGATAAGGAGCTCTGGGGAGAGGTGGCACTTAGTTCCAGGTGTGAGGAGGAAAGTCATGAGGTTGTGGGGCCATTCTCATACCACTCCTAGCGTCCTGAGGTCCCCTTAGTGGCAGCCCTCAATAGGGGCCTGGGGGCTCTGGCGGGGCCTTTGTCAGCGCTAGATGGAGGCTTGCAGGAAGACAGTCCTCACCACTGTGCTGGGCTCCCCTCCCCCGTGGGTGCAGCGAGGCGGTGTGCAAAGAAGAGAGGGGACAGTGCTGCCGACTGCCAGAGTGCCATTATTTGGATCTGTGGGGATTCCCGATGGTTTAGAAGGTTAGGGGGCTTTCAGCAACTTTTTCTCTTTCATAAGAAATAATATCATCGCAAAAGAATTCTTATAAAAATTGTAGGCAGTGGTGTAGATCCAGCCGTGTATCCAAGCAGTAAATGTGACCGGCTTCTCTGCATGAGACTTGCAAGGGACCCAGAGGTGACTGTCAGGCCCTGCCTGCTGCTAGGATGCTGCCGGGCCACACAGGCCTTGGTCTGGGGGAGCCAGAAGGCAAACTCTCATGGCACGGGGCCTAGTTTTCTTCCCTGTCAAGGCCACTCCTAAAGGGGTTACGTTGGAAAGGAAAGGAGAAAGGAACAACAGGCCCTGCAGCCCGTGGGACAGGGTGCCTTCCCCTTGCCCCGTGTCCTTCCCAGTTGCCTGGGCTGTGCCTCCAGGTCCCACCTCACCAGAGACCACAGCAGACACACGCCTGGCCAAGCTCCTGCCAGGCTGCTGCTCTCCTGTCCCTCTGCGCAGGGGCCCCATTCTCAGGTGCTGCCCTTCGGTCAGCCCCTCTGGCAGCTGACCAGCCCATCTGAAGAAGGAAGAAGGGAGGAAGCCGCTTCTCCCCGAGCCCCATTCTGCCTGTGAGACTGGGCAGGGGACGCGGCACAGGCCACGCAGCCGCAGCGCTGGGCTCTGCCATGCGTCTCCCCAGAGGAGCACCCGGAGACCTCTGCCATGACTGAGGCTGCCTGGCCTGGCCGTGCCGCCCTCTAACCTATACTAATCCCTGTCCTTCCTCCTCTGTGGTGACTTCTCCCCTCACCCGTGGTCTCTCACTCCCGCTCGACCTCCTGAGTTTGTGTCTCGTCAGCCCCACTAAGCCGGGTGCTTCCTGGTCCCCCAGGCTGGCGAGACTCACAGCGCCAGAGCGTTTGATTTGTTACTTTTTTTTTGTCTGCAAATTGGTCATGGTAGCTTCAGACTTCCTAGGAACCTATCCCAAAGTATCGGCTGTCGTTGGTTGTCACAATCGTGAGCTCCCACCAGCGCTGCGGCTTCTCAGGCGAAGCCTTGGCGGCACGCCCATGCACAGCCCGGCTCGGGGTTCTTAAAAGCCCCTCTGCAGAGCCCAGTGAGGACCCAGACCTGGATAAGACGTGCTCCTTGGCTTAAACACACCGGATCGGCATAATCAGGAACAATGGCTTAAGCACCTGCTAATTTTGTTCATTTTCCCCTCCTTTCTTGGAGGTAAATGGGTAAATGTATGCCCACCAAAGAAAAGTATAATTTTTTTTAGTAATACTTTTCATGAGGAAAAGAGGAGAAAGATGCATTCTGTAGCTAGCCTTACCGCTTTACAAAGGAAGCATGTGCTCCATCCACCTATGGCCGTCCCTCCCCAGACACCAGAGCAATGAAGTGCTTGACTGAAAGTATGATTGTTCTTGTTTTCAGGGCATAGAACAATTGAAAAAGGAAGAGAGAAGATGGGCTAAAAAAACAAAATGGATGAACATGAAAGCCGTTTTTGGCCACCCCTTCTCTCTAGGCTGGGCCAGCCCCTTTGCCACGCCAGACCAGGGGAAGGCAGACCCGTACCAGTATGTGGTCTGAAGGACCCTGACCAGCACTGCCACTCAGACACAAACCACATCACAGCACTACCGTCCGGTCCGTTCACATGAATGTTTAAACCGAAAAAGCAAAACAACTACTCTTAAAACTTTTTTTTATGTCTCAAGTAAAATGGCTGAGCATTGCAGAGAAAAAAAAAAGTCCCCATGTTTTATTTTTTCAAAATCATCCTTTCGATTTTTTTGGTGATCGAAGCTGATCTTTTTTTTGTTTTGTTTTTTTTTATCCCTCTTTTAAAATCACTTCTCTGGCCTCTGGTTTCCTCTCTGCTGTCTGTCTGGCATGACTAATGTGGAGGGTGCTGTCTCCCGGCTGTGCCCACTCCTACTAACTGAGACGTGACGCTGTGCGTGGATGGACCAGTCGGACGCCTGGTGGGGGATGCGTGGGAAAGCCAGGAGGGGCCTGACCTCCCGCTGCCCAGGAGGCAGTGGCAGGCCCCCCGAAGGGACTTAAAACCTCACAGAAGACGGATGCTTACCCCTTGAGGCCCGAGAGGGGCAGGATCAGGGCAGGAGCCTTCAGAAGGGCACTTGGCACAGTGGCCTCGGCCCCCAAGCGGACACAGTTTGCCTCCTAATTCACAAAATTGGTTGCCTGCCTTGTACTTCATGGGCTTGAAGTGTGTAGAATGATTTTTGGGGTGTTGGGAGAGAGCCGGAAGGGGTCTTATTTGTATTCGGAATCAGCAGTTATATTCCATCTGATTATTTGGAAGCGTGTGAAGGAAAGAAGTTTTCCAGTTCAAAATGCCTTATACAATCAAAAGAGGAAAAAAAATTATGCAATTTCAGGCAAGCTACATTTTCCTTTGTTACATCTACTTCCTCTTACCACCCACCTCCCTTGCCCAGCAAGATGTCAATTAAGCAGTGTTAATTCTGAGGGCCACAGGCATCCGTGCCCAACACACACGGCCCTGCCGTCTACCCATTCTCCTCAGTTTGTAACCCTCTAAAGTGGAGTCACTGTCTGATAGTTAAGACTCATAACTGTACACGTACCCGTGTCTTAATCTATGTTTTAACCTGGGAGGCTGGTGTCCTGGCACGGGGCTGACCGTGATGCTAGGCCAGCATTACAGCCCTGCGCATTCGCTGGAATTGGCAGGCACACCTGAGCCTGCGGCGCTGAGCTGGGGTGGGCTTTCCACCTGGGGGCACTGCCTGCGCCGGTCTTTGAAGGAGGTGGTGGAGACACTGGGGAGAGGGGGAAGGCAGGGAGCCCCTCCAAATGCAAAGATAGCAAATCCCAATACTGACCATGCGTGAATTCTCACACATTGATTGTTTTTCGAACAATTGCCATAAACTCCCTTTTTTAGCTTTTGCTTGGGGTGGGAGTGGGGGATAGGTTTATTCAATCCGGTCCTGGGTAGGGAGAAAGTTAACCTAGCCATGTGATTTTTCAGAAAAGTAAGTGGAACATGCTGCCTCTTTTCAATTCTGTCAGTGCTTCCACATGGAAACAAAATGCAATAAAATTTTTCCAAAACCTCTTCTGATTTAGCTCTTGTCTCTTGCGATGTTACCCTTACGAGAGCGCAGGCTGTCCACAGTCTACTTGAGTTTTCTCTGGGTGAGTGTTTCATTGCTCCCTCTCTTGAATGAGGCTTTTATATCTCGTTTTTTAAAGGATGTCTATGGTGTCTCTCTTGGACAAACTTGCCCCGTCAGACCTCTCTCCTTTTGCTTTCTGCAGCCTGATTCGATTCCTTGGTGGTGTTGGGCTTCAGTTGCTGCAGGAAAAATCAAGTCTGCAGAGTTTGCTCCTGGAGTGGGAGGTTGGAGGAGACCCATTTTCCTCTGCCCACCCAGCAGGAAGCAAAGTCCAGCCACAGGAAATTGCTGAAAACCTCCACACACCATTCTGGTCCATTGCTTTGTGGCGCTCCCCTCTCCGGTGTTAAGTGATGAGAGCTGAGAAAGATCATCCCTCAGATGTTTAACCAGAGAACTCTGCGACCTTTCCAAATGAACTTTGACCTGCCTCCACTGTGCTATTCGTGCTGTAGAGTTAAGGCTGAGATCCTCCATCTTTTTAAAAAATGCAGTTTTAGATCTAGTTTATAGCGTTTGTTCTCCACATGCCTTTTTTAAAATTTGCAGTTCACTTATGTGTATGAAAGAAGCATGGCTGTGTTCAATCACTCTAGAGCAGTTTAGCAGGATCAGGCCCTCAGGATGGAGCCTGGGGGAGGCAGTGCTGCAGCTCTGGCCCTCCCTCATTGCTGAGAGCAAACTGGTGAGGACTGTGGCTGTCATTTGCAACACAGTGATTGGTTCCCAGCCTGGTGTCCACACAGGAAGAAAAGGCATCCCTGGGCTCTCCTCAGTATTTCTAGATGTGATGAAAAAGGACATCTCTTGACACAGCGGCAGCCCTGGCTTTCTGCTCAGGCACAGGAGTTCTGATAGCACTGAATGGTGCACTCTTGGGAAAATGAACCAGTAGTGGCCAGTCTTTCAGAATGTGGGCTCTGGGGAGTGGAAATGAAAAATACAGATGTGGCGTGTTGGACTAGGGGATCCCCAGGTTTCTTTCTGGCTGTCAACTTCAGATTTGTGTCATAGCAACCAGACTGAACATGCAAAAGGCTTAGGTCCAAACAAATTGATGCATATTTGCATGGGCTTGGTGACATCATGTACACAAAGTGCATTTGGGTAGAAATGCATACGCCAAGTCTCCTTTTGGTCTTACCATTTTGTTTTTGTAATACCATACTTCCCTCTTAGAAGAGCCCAAAGTATTATCAGCTTTTGTTCATCTGGCTAGGCTGCTTAGTCAAAATCCACCATCCTGACACAGAAACCTTTCCGGTGAGGTAAATTAACAAACATTAAACACCTACGTGAGGTTGGCATCGCACAGAAACTCATCTCTGGGAGGCTGGGCTGGGCTCTCCCAGCCAGGCTAATGGGTTTTAACTTTCTCTTATTTCAAAACTTGCAGTGCATCAGCTTAAAGGGTGAGCCAGTCAGTAGAGGACAGGGGTCCCACCCTAGAAGGGGCCCTTAAATATCAAAGAAATGTGAAGAAAGAAAGAATTTGCTAGAATCTCTCCCAAGGATATTCTTGTGGTTCCCCGACCAGCAGCAGCACCTGGAAACTTGTTAGAGATGCACATTCTCAGGCCTGCTGAACCAGACACCAAGAGTTGGACTCAGTAGTCTGAGTTTTAACAGCCTTCCAGGTGATTCTGCTGTACACTCCAGTTTGAGAATCCCCCTTCAGATGACCCCTGACGCCTGCTGAAGGTGTGCGTCCTGTGTGCTGCTGGACTCGGTGCGGGTCAGGGTCCGATGTGCCGACTGTGTGGCGGGCAGGTGGCTGAGAAGCCACTGAGCCCTTCTTCCCTCATGACCTGCGGCCTCCCCACCAAATGAATGCCGAGGAAACACTGAAGTTCTGTTTGAAGTGGAGCCAAATGATTAGTCTGCCCAGCACTCCTTGTGCATCTCATCAGTCAAACCTATTTCTGGACCACAGGCCCCTTTGGATGAAGAACCAGCTCAGAATGGGGAGAGAAAGTAGCACCAGGAAACCACCAGATGGAAGTGGCGGCTGGGGAAAGTAATGTAGAGCCAGCAGCGTTATATGAGCCCAGGCACGTGCCTGTGTCCTGGGCTTTGCTTTCCGTCTGGGCCTCAACACCCACATGGCTGCTTCTTTAAATACATCCCTGACCTGAGAATCACCTCCCAGAAGATAAAGAATTATTAGTGAAACAGAAACAAGCCACTGACCAATCTACCCTCAAATTGAAGCCTTCTGTTCCCCACTTT
Source organism: Varecia variegata (assembly GCA_028533085.1). Lineage (NCBI taxonomy): Eukaryota > Metazoa > Chordata > Mammalia > Primates > Lemuridae > Varecia > Varecia variegata. The sequence goes on from CM052436.1 coordinate 127,224,386, forward strand.
CTCCCTCAAGAAAAAAATCCTCGCTGACTTGAGCAGCATGCTTGTGTCGCAAAGCAGAGAGGGGCCCCTGGGAGCCGGCGCCAGCCTCACGCACGAGCACACTGGCGGAGCTGCTGAAGCTGGCCCAGGGAACAGTGGCAAGCACTGCCGAGGGATGTTTGCCAGAAACCTGGGGGAAGGCATGTGCTCTAGCATGGACCTAAAGGATGCCCTGAATTTCTGCAACTGGGGTGATAATAGTCATTGATTCAAATCCCTGCTTGGGTACTTACTACACCTGCTACCAAGGTATGACTTTGGGCAGTAACTTCCTTAAGCCTCAGTTGTCTAATCCAAATCACAAGGTTGATGTGAGGATTAAATGACGGTAATGAATATAATGTATAGTGTCTGCCATGGCACGGCTTTAGTTGTGTTAGAGCTGTGTTTTTCAAACCGTGGGCCACAACTGTTAATGGTTTGCAACCAACACTTTTTAAAAGAAATTTTTCACCTGCATTTACACATTGTAGGATAAGTATTATTTCATTAAACTTTAGGGGCATGTGTGTATGCATATGTTCTGGATTGCAACAGAAAAATATTTCCTGTTGTGGGTTAACAATGTAAAAGTGTGAAACCACTGAAGAAGGAAGACTGTTATCTGGCCAGCTAGGAAGACGCACATTTGTGTGGGCTCTGACTACGTCTGAGGACCTAGGGAGCAGGGAGGCAGCCTCCTCTTGCTCTGTGGGTCCCAGCTGCCTCTGTGCAGAGCACGTGCCCGGGTAGCCGCCTCCCTCAGGAGCCCTAGTCCTCATACATTCGTTCCGGGGTGTTGGTGGCTTTGTTCACAGATCACAGTTTGTATGTTACACAGACAGACTTGGGCCAAAAGGCCCAGGTCACACACACCCTGCAAGAGGTGCTGGTGTAAACCATTGCCCGCTTACCAGGAATCAACCACTTTTGTTCTCGTGAGCCTAAAGTGGGTATTACTGCTCCTCTGCAAACCTCGAGCTTAAAAACTGTGCTTTCAAGACACTTTTAAATCCACATAGAACTCAAAATTGAGTTCTTCCAGGAAAAAGCAGCCCTCGGGCCCTTTTTATACATCAGATTCATTTGGAGGCCGGGCGTGGTGGCTCACGCCATAATCTTAGCACTCTGGGAGGCCGAGGCGGGAGGATCGTTTGAGCTCAGGAGTTCGAGACCAGCCTGAGCAAGAGCGAGACCCCTGTCTTTACTAAAAATACAAAGAAATTATATGGACAGCTAAAAATATATATAGAAAAAATTAGCCGGGCATGGTGGCGCATGCCTGTAGTCCCAGGTACTCGAGAGGCTGAGGCAGGAGGATTGCTTGAGCCCAGGAGTTTGAGGTTGCTGTGAGCTAAGCTGATGCCACAGCACTCTAGCCCGGGCAACAGAGTGAGATTCTGTCTCAAAATAAATAAATAAATAAAAGATTCATTCGGAATATTTTCTCCTTTCGAAACTCAAAGTCGACACTCCTTGAATGTTTGTCCTTAACTACTGAGGAAATTTGGTAGGCAGGCCAGGTTCTGTCTGGAATACTTATGACCTTGCTGAAGAGCTCAACATATCGTAAAAGTACTGTGTATACTTGCTACTTTTGAGTATAATCCAAGCGTGCTCATCTGGGAGCATGCCACATGAATGGAAAATAGTAATCCTGTGGGCTCTTGCTTTCATTCCCCTCTACAGCTTTTCTCTGACCTTGAGCTCAGCCCAGGCAGAGTGGGGGGTTGCAGTAGAATTGGAAACACATTGGGCCGAGAGAAGATGCTAGTTCTAGTCCCAGTTCTGCTGCCTAACCAGCCAGATGAGCTTTGGCCGCTGTCATGGCCTCTTGGAACCTTATTTCCCCATGTGCCAAGCATCAGGACTAATGCCCACCTCCTCACAAGGAGCCCTCAAGACTGTGAATAAGTCCAAGTCAGTGTGGATACAGCCAATCGTTTCTGGGTGTTTCCTCTGTAGCCTGGTGTGCCACGTGGTGTCCCAGCTCTCATGCAGTCAAGTTAAAGGATACTTCTTGACAGATGATCACCCAGGAAGGGAACACAGGCTCCCCAGAGCAAGTTACCTCCATTGGTCATTGCTGCTTCTGCTGAGAAGGGAGGCCTGGCGAGGGGCAGTCAGGGCGCACCATGGTGTCTTGTGCTCATGACCCACAGGAGGGTCCCTCAAGACTGTGTCAACAAGGCCCATTTTCTGAAACAGCTTTTTTTGTTCTGATCATAAATGTACCACCTCCTCATTGGTGAAAACTTGGACCTAAGAAGTTTAAAGAAAGAAACAAATTATCTAAAATTCCATCCCCAAAGGTAACCATACAGACAGGTGTTCCAATGTCATGTAAACTGTGTTAACGCCGTTTTTTATAGCTGCGTAGCATTCTGCTTTGTTGAATTATTTACTTAACCATTGTTATTGGACATTTCGGTTGTTTCCAACTTTTCATTATTATAATTCAGTGTTCGAGTTTGTACTGTATAAATCTTTGTAATAATCTCAGATTATTTTTTATTTTTTAACTTTCTACTGTGAAATAATTTCAGACTTATAAAAAAGTGGCAAAAACAGTACAAAGAGTTCCCCTATGCCCCTCAATCCGTCTCACCAAAGGTAAACATTTTCTACAACCATAATGCAAATATAAAAAACGTGGAAATTTACTGACACAGCATTACTAACTAATCTATAGACCTTATTAAAATTTCTCCAGTTGTCCCACAAATGTCCTTTTCTGTCCCAGGATCCCACGTTGCGTCATTGCACATGTCTCCTTAGTGTCTTCCAGTTTGTGACAGTTCCTCAGTCTTCCTCTGTCTTTCATGACCCTGACCTTCCCTTTAAATTGTGGTGAAATCATATAACATAAAATGAACCACTTTAAAGCTTACATTTAGTACATTCACAATGTCTTGCAACCAACATGTCCATCTGGTTCCAAAACATTTTCATCAGACTTTGACGCTTTAAGGTTACAGGCCGGTATTCTCTCCTTCGGTTTGTGTTTGTCAGATGTTTTCTCACTGGACTGAGGCTGTGTATTTGGGACAGGAGCACCACTGCAGTGATGCGTGTCCTCGGTGCGCTGCACTGGGAGGCACATGACGTTGATGTGTGTCGTATTCGCGATGCTAACTTTCATCACTGGGGGAAGGTGATAGCTGCTATAAACGTAACTGTCGTTCCCTTTGTAATTAGTAAGTATCTTATGAGGAGATACTTTGAGATCAGATTCTTTAATTTAGAGTTTTTTCAAAAGTCAAGAAACTTACATCGCTGAGATGGTGTGGGAAGAAAGAGTGCTGAAGAATTGGCCTAGGGTATGGTCAGATCTCAGACTGTGTGTGTGCCTCAGTTTCTCTTTTTGCATGACAAAGGATTATACCAGTTACGTAGGATCTTGTGTGGAAAAGAAAACCAAGGACTAGGTACACAGAGATCTTTCTGAGGTGCTGAGTGATGTGAAAGAGCAGTGCCCACATCCAGCAAACCCACAGCAAACTCCCTTGGCTTCCAGAAGAGACGGAGAAAGCAGCGGCCCCGCTGGGGTCAACCCTCGGAGGAGGGTGTTGTGGGCCTGGAGAGATGGCCTGGCTGTGTCTTTAGCTCCTTTGGGCTTCTCCCCCACTCCAACACCCTCTTTCTGAGTCACGGCTGACACCCAGAGGCAGGTGAGTGGGCAGCTTGGGAGAGGCCTCAGGGCGTGTCTACTGCATGAGCAGCCTGACCCCAGCCCTCACGTCCCCACGACGACCCTGTGCGCCCTCCGGCTGCCTGCTGCATGTTGGCACTGGCTGTACCTGCGCCTGCTGCTTCACCTCGCATGTTGTTTGTATCCCGTGCTCTCCCCTTAACCCCTTCCTCCTTCTCATGCTAAGTGTGCGGCTCCTGCCCTGGGGGGAGCAGCCCAGAAGACTTCAGGAGGGGTCACCAATTTCAGTGGTCTCAGGGATGGGTGGCCCAGCTCGTGCCCGCAGAGGCCTTGCGCCTGTGGAAGGGGAGGGCGGGTGGGGGGAGGCAGGCCCTGCTTGCTGTGCCCCTCCCCGCTGCTCCCGCCCACCTGGGCCACAGCTGTGCAGGAGGGGCTGCGCTCTCCGGCCGGGTGTGCAGGAGGTGCTCAGCCCGTGCTGACGTCTCAATCCCATTCTCCCCGCAGGGCATCGAGCGCCTCAAACGAAAGAATCAGCCCAGGCAGCGCACGGGCAGCTGGCAGTCGGTGAAAGAGACCTTTGGTGGGGACTTCTCCCTGAACTGGTTCAACCCCTTCTCCAGACCGTGTCAGCCAGAGATCCCCAGCAACAAGGACTTGGTGCGGCAGGTGGCAACGCTGTCGGACACCGACTACACTGAGACGACGGAGGAGCAGTCAGAGGAGACGAGGGACGAGGACTCCGTGGAGGTGACAGATGAATAGATGCTGCTGTGGGGAGAGAGCCGAACATGAAAACATGCCTACCGACCTCCCTACGGGGGTTTTGGCTAAAGGGGCTCGTGGGGGAGACGCTCCCAGCGCCCCAATGCCTCCCTCAGGCCCTCGCCCGCCTTGCCACCCCTTGGAGCCCCTCCTTCTCCCTCTCTCCGCGTCGGGCCACATCTGGGCTGGGGGGTGGCCTGGGGACAGCAGAGGAGGATGGGGGACTTTCTCTGAGTTCACTAAGAAGAGTCTGTCCCGAGAAGGATTGGCAGGAGCCATTCTCCAAGGCAGGGCGGCTTGCACAGCTCTGCCCAGTAAAGGAAGCCTGACCAGGGTGGCCCGGGGCAGAAAAGGGCTTTTCTCGGGCTTTCCTTGAGATGCCTGTCTTCTCTTGAGAAGACTGGGGCCCTGGGCAGGGCTCCCCCCACTGCATACTGAAATTAGGAGGGAGATGTGGCTGCCACAGCTACCTCTGAGGGGTCAGGCTAGGTCTGAGAGAAGGCTGTACACACACAGGTGGGACACACCCAGCGTGGACACGAGCCTGAGTTAGGATGGTAGCACCAAACATGAGCTCCTCTTCCAAAGACACTGGAATCTTCACTGAGTCAGACAGCTCGGAGCTGTCCCACCTGTGGCTGCGAACCTATCCATGCACAGGTGTGGGTAGCAGAAGGACCTATTTAGACCTACTGGAGACTTGCTAACCTCCCCCATGAGAACTTAATTTAACTCTCCCTGTCGGAGGGAATCGGCTAGCACACGTGGGTAGAACTGACCAGAAACCCTGCCTGTGTGTTTTAGGCCAGTTTTCTCAAGACGATGCCCATCTTGTCTCTGAAAGGATGAGTGGTGGCCAGGGCCTGCAGACCGATGAACCGGGAAGACAGACAGAGACAGACACACATTCTGCCAGGATAACCTGGACCCTAGTCACCCCTCTTGAGGCTGGGGAGTCTGTGACCATTACCGAAGGTCTGAACAGGGGTCCTGGTGCTCCTGAACCCCATTCCAGTGGTTGGTTCTGCACAAAGTCCAGCAGAAGGGTTCCTATCCCCATTTGGTATAAGAAATGGATTCCCTACCCCTACTCCCCGGCGTAGGCCTCTGTTCTTCTCTTTGGCCCATTCCCGTGTCGGCCGGCGTCGGCAGAAGGCACGGGCACTCAGCAGAGCCTGCCCACGTCAGTCGCTGTGTGGGGCCCCTCTTCCAGCTCCAGGCGAAACGGCATGAGTCTCCGCCCAAAGGGGCCCGTGGCCCCAATTCAACGGGGAAGAAGGTCAGTGTTTGGCCTTAGGACACTTAGAAGGGAAGGAGAGCCAGGCAGTGGCCTAGTTCTGGGATAGCATCCTAGGGCGTGCCGTGAAGGGCGATGATTCTGTCAGAGAGACCCTCTGTCTGGGAGCATTGCTCAGAGGGCCAGTGCTCACAAAGCCTCCTCTGTCCTAGCCTTGCTCAGAGCTCGCCAGTTGTGTCCCACGAGAAGGGTGACAGCAGGACTCCAGCATCAACAGAGCAACCAGAAAGGCCAGGGCCTCCACTCCCACCTGCAGGCCCCGTTTCCTGGTCCACATCAGCGTTAATATTCAGTAATGACAGTGGAAGGAGCCCGAGTCGGCTCTAGAGGCAGTTAGAGTGCTCTGGGGGAGAGCTGTCCTCTGACCGTGCAGACCCCTATTTGTCCTCCTGACCCGGAAGCAGCCCTGGGCTGCCAGTGCGGTGGCCTGTGTACCAAAGAGACGGCAAGGAGGCGAGCAGTGCCAGCTCCTGGAGTCCCCTAGGAGGCAGCAGTTAGAATAAGGGGAGAGGGTTTGCCAGTCACTGTTCGCTGCCATCAACCTCTGTGCTGAGTTCAGGCCCGAGGTCAGAGGTGTCTGCAAATCCGTAGGGCCCCTGAGAAACGTCCTCGCACGTTGGGGTTAAAACTGCCCTTCCTAGGGGCCGGCTTGGCCGGAAAACAGGGGTACTCACCAGCCCCAAAGCCAATTCTGTTTTCAGACTGGTTGCTCTGGAAAGGAATGTTGGGGTGGGGAGGCATTTTGCGTGCACACAGGCAGACGCTGCCCCTCTTCCCCACCGACCTCAGCCACATCCATCCGCCCTGTTCCGGGAGGTGCTGAACTGGGCCACAGCCAGGGTCAAGTGGGCGACAACTTGTCCAGTATCCTGAGCCCTGTGCCCCCACACCAATGACACAGTGGCCTTCTCTCTGTGGTAGCTGTTGACAGCATAACATTCTTCTGCTTAGCCTTAAACTGAAAGCATTGCAGCTGATGTCAAAACAAGATGAGGACTGATAGGGAGGGAGGCTGGGTGCAAACCTTTGCCTCTTTGTTTGAATAAAAAGCTCTTTGCTCAACCTCAGTGGCTAGAGTCTCCTGTTTTCAGCTGATCCCAGTCCAGAGCCTTGGGCAGTGTCCTTCCTCTTGAGGCACCTTGAGGGCACCTCTAGGGGAGCCCCTGTCCTCCCTTCCTGGGGTGGGAGACAAGTGAGTGTTGTGCAGGCCTGGCCTCTCGGGACTGGCACAGCGCTGCGGGTGACTGACGAACCCTTCTCTGTGCGTCACCACCCTCATGGTATTTCCAGCAGAGGGAAATTGAATCACCTTTCATTCAATAAGCATTTATTGAACACCTACTGCATGCCAGGGAGGTGGGCATTTGGGGCAAGAGTGACTAGGATTGAGGTTTTTTGACTTGGAGGGCCTGAAACGGGGAGGGTGACAGGTGTTCTGCCTCTCAATGTCTTGTGAATCGCACACAGAATGACCCTCATTCAGGCTACACGCACCTCTGCTGGGGTGTCCTGCTGAGGTTACAGCCTTTGAGAGGGGCTGACATCCTGAACAGGCAGAACAAAGATGCCAGCCCCTCGGAGAGACCCCCTTGACCTGGGAAGGTCAAGGATGTGATGGCTCCCTGTGACCACATGCCCCCCCCCCCCAGCACAAGATACTTTAAGAAGCTTTTGGCATAAAGAAAAAAGGACTCGGGGACCACATAGTCATTTTGAAGTGGTCAGAGTTTAATTAAAAGCATATTGATCATGTGAGCAAATCTCTGGAGGGCAGAACAAGGAGGAATGGGCTTTAGTTAGCAGAGAAGGGCTCAAGGAGGCGGCTCTTCCCCAGGGTGACGTAGCCCTGGCACAGACCCCTACTCAAGGGAAGAGCAGGCAGACAGCCGGGCCTGTGCGGAGAAGCAGGAGGGCCTCTCCCCCTGCTCGGGCCTGCCTGCTGGTCCCTGAGGCTGAGAAGGGCACCTGCCCCTGCTGAGAGAGCAGACCTCAGGAGAGGGGGAGCCTGTCGCCTGGCCTGGTGGCTTCCCCTGGGGCCTCATAGGGTCACCAGCACTAGTGAGATGAGGCAGTAGCCAAGGCCAGGGGCTTCCAGCGAAGTGCCCTTGGGGTTATGCTCTGTACCCCAAAGGTCAGGAAGGGGGACGTTTGTTTAAACCCTTCTCTTCGACTGGCCGAGGTCAGAATCCTCTCTGGCTGGCCTGACCACCCCCCACACCCTGCAGTGAGGCCCACGGGGCCAAAGGCAGCTTCATTCCGAGGTGATGGGCCGGGGGGCAGGGGTGCTGGGGTAGATTTTACTCCTTGGCTTGAGCAGGCTGAAATTGAGGAGAGGGAAGAATTGAAACAACAGGCTCAGCAAATTCACTAACTGGCCCAAGAGCCATAGCCCGGAGGGTTCTCAACTAGAGCCCCTCCTGCAAAGGGAAGGGCACGTTCCGAATGCTGCTTGGAGGAAGCGAGATATTTCCGGTGTTGGAAGGTGAGAGTGAAACGTCTGCTGGGACCAAAGTGGAGAAAGTTCAAGGGCAGTATGGAGGGGGCGGCCCGGGTCAGGGTACCTGCTCAGCATCCCTGCAGGGGGCCGGGTACCTGCCCAGGAGGGCTGTGGCCACTCCTGGTCTCTCCCTCCTTCCCTCCCTGCACTGTCTCCTTGAAGGATCATGATCGTGACCCATCAACACCATGGCTCAGGTCAGAGGGGCCGCTGGGTTGCCCACCACCAGAGAGGGGCTAGGGACCCCAAACCTGGGAGACCAAATTCCTCCCGAACTGAAGGTGCCTTGAAGGCTCACCTAGACCCGGGGAAGCACAGGGGCCGTGGAGTGGGCTTAAGGTGCCACAGTTTCAAGCTACATGAAGTTGTAGGAGGCGGAAGACAACCCAGTGTCAGATGGCTCTCAGTCCTGCTTCTGGCTCCGTGGGCAGGACCAGCCGTGGACTCAGTACGTGCAGATGTCAGAGGGAAAGCCACCAGCCCACCTGTTGTTCCTCAGACTAGGGCCCCTGTCAGGCAGCCAAGGACGGTGGATGTGGAGCAGCAGGGAAGGGACTCCATGGATTTCGGGAGGGACAGAGAGGAGGAGGATGCACTTCCAGCAGGCCCGAGCCCATGACAAGAGAACACTCCAATTGGCAGGTGCCTTCAGGGCTGGTGAACCCTCCCTGACCTGAAGAGATGGCACCTTCTTACAGGGCCCCAGCAGGTGGCAGTTCTGGGTTTCTCGCAGCCTGTGGCTCCAGGGGAGAATCTGCAGCTTTCGCTGTCTGTGGGTTTGCATCTAGACAATGGTGGCCCTGCTTTTCGAGACCATGAGTCAGGAAGGGGTTGGCAGGTGGGGTTCTGTGGCCTAGGCTGGGTGTTTCTAGCCATAAAAGAGGTGACCCTATGATAGGACCTGGCCTTGTGGGTCTGGCTGCCTGTGGTTTGCATTGGCCTTTGAACTCCTTACCTTTCACCTGCTGGCGCTTGAATCTGCTCTCAGGTGAGCAATCCAATCTAATCACCCATGATCTGAAAGCTACGCACAGAGTAGCAAATCCTGAAATGCTCAACCGAAGCTTAGAGCCCACTGGGGCTCCCACTTCTGGGTCGCAGCATCCGGCAGAGGCTAGTTGGTGATAAGAATAATCCTCTGAGCACGAATCTGTTTCACTTGATTGGAACTGAACTTGATGATAAATGTCTTGGTTTCAGCTTTCATTGGGGTGCATTTTATTTAGGATTGGATCATCTCGCCAGGCTGCACCGTCCTGGAAAATTCAAAGACATACAGACACGCCATCAGCCGAGGACGCTGTAATACAAAAGCTATAACACACCTTGGAATTGCCCAGTTAGGAATGTGCAGATTATATGTGAAGGAAACAATAAAGCTTTTCCGAAGGTGATAAAGAAGACTTCAGTAAATGGAGAAATCTCTTACATTCCTAGATGGTGAGACTCAATGCACTCATTTGGCACGATTCTCCCCTACATAAATGAGTAAATTCAATGCAGTGCCAATCTAAATCCCAATTGTTTTAAATGATATGACAAGATAATTCTAAGGACAAGAAAAATGAGGGGGAGGCCGGGCGTGGTGGCTCACGCCTGTAATCCTAGCACTCTGGGAGGCCGAGGTGGGCAGATTGAGCTCAGGAGTTCGAGACCAGCCTGAGCAACAGCGAGACCCCGTCTCTACTAAAAATAGAAAGAAATGATTTGGACAGCTAAAAATATATATAGAAAAAATTAGCCAGGCATGGTGGCGCATGCCTGTAGTCCCAGCTACTCGGGAGGCTGAGGCAGAAGGATTGCTTGGGCCCAGGAGTTTGAGGTTGCTGTGAGCTAGGCTGATGCTATGGCACTCTACTCAGGGAAACAGAGTGAAACTCTGTCTCAAAAAAAAAAAAGAAAAGAAAAACGAGGGGGAGACATTTGCCTAAAACGTATCAATATGTCAATATGATAATCATATCAAATTATTGTAGAACTGCAATAATTTAAATGGCATGCTATTGCAATAGAAAAAGACAAATTAAAGAGTCCAGAGATCCAAATATATGAGCATTAACAATAAAATAAAGCAGCCAGGTGTGATGGCTCATGCCTGTAGTCCCAGCTACTTGGGAGGCTGAGGCAGAAGGATCGCTTGAGGTCAGGAGTTCAAGGCTGCAGTGACCCATGATTGTGCCACTGCACTCTAGCCTGGGCAACAGAGCAAGACCTTTGTTTCTTAAAAAAAAGAAAAAATTATTTTAATTAAAAATATAATAAAGGTAATGTTATGAAGTACTAGAAAAATGATAGATTTGATAAAGTTGGAGCTCTACATCACTCCAAACACAAAAAATTAAATTTCAAATAAACACCTAATTGTGTAAATAAAGCCAGACATTCTAGAAAAAGCATAAGAGAATATTTCTATATTCTTGGAATGACATGAAACTTAGTATCCATAAAAGATTGACAAATTTGGCTACATTAAAAGTTCCAGTGACAAAAGGCATTTTAGTGTTTAAAAAAATAGACTGTGGGCCGGGCGCGGTGGCTCACGCCTGTAATCCTAGCACTTGGGTGGCCAAGACGGGCGGATCGTTTGAGCTCAGGAGTTCGAGACCAGCCTGAGCAAGAGCGAGACCCCGTCTCTACTAAAAATAGAAAGAAATTATCTGGCCAACTAAAAATATATAGAAAAAATTAGCCGGGCATAGTGGCGCATGCCTGTAGTCCCAGCTACTCGGGAGGCTGAGGCAGTAGGATCGCTTGAGCCCAGGGGTTT
>CM052436.1:127235478-127259835 GCA_028533085.1 Varecia variegata
AGGAGTTCGAGACCAGCCTGAGCAAGAGCGAGACCCCGTCTCTACTAAAAATAGAAAGAAATTATCTGGCCAACTAAAAATATATAGAAAAAATTAGCCGGGCATGGTGGCGCATGCCTGTAGTCCCAGCTACTCGGGAGGCTGAGGCAGTAGGATCGCTTGAGCCCAGGAGTTTGAGGTTGCTGTGAGCTAGGCTGACACCACGGCACTCACTCTAGCCCAGGCAACAGAGTGAGACTCTGTCTCAAAAAAAAAAAAAAAATAGACTGTGATAAACAATTTGCAACTGTTTATAAAGACTACACACATTAATACGAAAAAATAAATGACTCAGTAGAAAAATGGACAAAGGATATGAATGGGCAACTCACAGGAGATAAATAGTCAATTAACATAAAAAATATTCAGTCTCACAAATAATCAGAGATGCAAAGTAAAGCAATGAGATTACTTAACCATTAGACTGGCAAGGATCAAAAAGATCTGTTGGTAGAGCATAAATCAATGTAATCTTTTCTGGAAGTAATTTGGCCTTAGCAAATGTATATACATTCTGACCTGAGAGCCTCACACTGGGAATTCACATCTCAGAAATATTTATGTGCAAGACATATGTCCAGAAAGTTTATTTTATTTCTGTTTGTAAGAACAGCACAGGCAGACTTACCCTTGGCCAAATTTCTGCAGTGGGGAGATGCCCAGGCATGCCAGGAAGAACCTGATGTTAGTCAAAGGCATGGCCAGGAAGTTCTTAAGTACAAGTGCGGATACGTCGCTGGCCAACTTTGCCTGGTACAGTGGGGAAGAGAGAGAGGGAGAGAAGATGCACATGAGCCACGTGCATGTTTTCATGATAAGCTAAAACAGAACAATAGAACCACAATGACGAATTATAGCAAGCCAGGAATATATTTATTTAATTTGGAGGTGTCAGGAGACCCATGCTGTCTCTGAAGGCTCTAGGGGAGACACTATTCTATACCATTCTCTTAGCTTCTGATGTTGCCAACAATCATGTATATGTATATACAACTTGACGGCCTGAGCTTTGTCAGACATTGTTCTTTTGTTTGTTTGTTTGTTTGTTTTTGAGACAGAGTCTCACTCTGTTGCCCAGACTAGAGTGTGGTGGCGTCAGCCTAGCTCACAGCAACCTCGAACTCCTGGACTTAAGCGATCCTTCTGCCTCAGCCTCCCGAGTAGCTGGGACTACAGGCATGTGCCACCATGCCCGGCTAATTTTTTCTATATATATTTTTAGTTGGCCAGATAATTTCTTTCTATTTTTTAGTAGAGACAGGGTCTTGCTCTTGCTCAGGCTGGTCTCGAACTCCTGACCTCGAGCGATACTCCTGCCTTGGCCTCCCAGAGTGCTAGGATTACAGGCGTGAGCCACCGCGCCTGGCCCTGTCAGACATTGTTTTAAGGAATTCAAGATACATTATCCTATGCCAGCCAGAGGTCCCAGCCTGACTTACCTCCTGGCCTCGTTCAGCCCTAATCAGAGTCCCCTTGACCAACTAAAGACCTTTCTGCACCGCCCAGCCCCATCTGCAGCCTATGTTTCCAAAACCCCTCCAGCAGGAAGGATGGGTGCAAGGAAGCCTCCCCAGAGGGGTCCCTGGAACAGGGGATGCTTGGGAGGGAGGATCTCCATACATCCCCTTCCCAGCTCCAGGGCTAAATACCTGCACGTGCTCCGCAAGTACAAGCAGGGGTCCCTGCCCCGCCACTACTGGGGGCTCCCTTTCCCCCCTTTGGACATGGGTCCCAGCTCACAAGCAAGACCCAAAATACCAGTATGTCTTCCCAGCCAAGTTGCTTCCCAGAGTCCAGAGAAGGAAACGGAACTGAAGCCAAGCTCTGTCCCTCTTCCCTCGGAGCACCCCCACCCTCCTTTCTCCAGAGCCAGAGCACGTGAGGCCACTCCCCTCCCCTGGCCCTGGTTACACACTTTTCCTCAGAATACCCCCCGCTGTACCTTTTGCATCTTGAGAATTTTGCACTGTGTGCAAGTATTACTCATTCAAAAAATTGAAAATTTTAATGTTCAGTTGGCCAAAAACTAAAAAAAAGAAAAATGCTTGACGTATTGCTTCTCCAGAAATATGTTTGGAAAAGCAAGGTGCGGTTTTCCTTAGGAATGTAATCATTAGCCTGAAGAACAAGGGACCCCCAGGGGTCTTAGGGGCCAACCCCACTGTAAGGCCAAGGTCCAGGCAGGATGAGCCCTTCTGGCCTGCAGGCGGCTCACCTTTATAGAGAATTCAGGACACTGGAAACACCTTAACATCTCAGAAGCAATTGTTTCCTTAGACTCCATTGTTTCTGCAATGACAAAATCTTTGATGACTGGCTCATCTTTGAACATAGCCAGGCTGCCAAAGTATCATAGCTATTGGAGTCCAAGGTCAGAGGCACTTCTGATACTGCCAAGGAGCCCGGGAGAGGTTGGGGTGGTCATTATGAGTTTTCATCATCAGGCACAGAGTTAGATTAACTTTGGATGGATCGAACCGGATAACCTTGGGCATGTCCTATCCTCTGTTTAGAAAACAAAACACTGGGCTCAAGATAGAACTAACAATTGAGTTGTCATCAGGACGTCCTGCTTATTCTCAACACTATGCCTTGGGCACCCTCAACCCATTGACTAGAGTGGGCATCTGAGATACAATTTCTGCCATCATAGAAGACTTCTCATGATACTTCCAGCATCCCTAATTTCCAACTCAGTGATAGACCCCAGGTTCCTGGTCCAGTGCTCTCTTTGGCCCACACTTCCTCTGTGGCAGGATTTCTTGTGACCACCAAATTGTAGGTAATCAATGAATGTTTGTTTGTATTTACAAAAGTTTGCTATTGTGTAGAAGTAGTCCACAGAGAAGAGAAGGATCTCAGATTGTGGAGACCTTGGTCCCTCTTGGGGCCTGAAGCCCCTGATTCTGCTACCTTGACCATGCATCTGCGTGATCTTATTGAGGACACACAGGTTTGCCACCTTCTTGCCTGTGTACCTTTGCAGGTCAAAGAGCCCAAGATGTTGGCATTCTGTGGGGTAGCCGTCCTCCTTTTGGGAATCGCAGTGAAATTAACAGGGTTTCCCAGCAGCACAGGAACTGCCTGACAGCATCCAGTCCGAGAGACAGAAAGGAAGAGAATGAGGAGAAATGAGCAGAGGCTCCGAGACCAGGCTCCGACTCCTGGTGTAGCAGTTGGCAGACCCCATTGTCTCCCTCTCTATTCTATCCTATCCCTCCCTCCTCATTGCTCCCCTCACCCTGCCTTCTTTTTTAAAGACTCCTCCTAGCTTAATCATTTTTAATCAAGTTTGCCCATTTTCAAGACAAACGTGGGGATAAGATTTTATTCAAGAGGCAGCTGCCATGAGACAGGGATTTCTGAACTTGGTTACGAAGCTCTCCACCCATGTCCACTCTGAACACACAGAGACTTCAGAATGGAGAACTCCAGTTTTGTCCTGAGCTACCTTGGTAGCTGTTGCTTGACTCAATTCAATTCAAGAAATATTGACTGTGGGTCTACATTGTGGAAGGTTCTATACAAGCTCACAGTCAACTCAGGGGTCCAAACTGACCTACTTGGAACTGTGCAGTGAAGGGTGGGAAAAGCCCAGCTTCCTGGTGCCATCTGCCATCCCAGAGCACAGCGAAGCGCACCCTCATCTGTGAGCCCTTAACACTTCCTGCCTTCCTCTGACTCACGTCCCAATCTGTTTGCCCCGTCTAGATTCTGAACCTTTCAGAAAGCCGTACAGAGTTGTCATTTCCTCAGCACCTGGTACAGGAGACACAGCCAATGCGCCACAGAGGAAAGAAAGCTCCCACCAGAGCGAGGAACGTCAAGAACAGACGTCGCAGTGTCTGAGCAATGGGAGCGTGAGGATGGAAGGGACTGCAAGAGAGAGAGCCCCAGGTGCGGAAGGCACGTGCAGAGGTCTGGCAGGGAGAGCAGCCAGCCATTTCTGGGAGCAGCAGGCAGCACGGCAGGGGGACAAACTCAGGAAGGGAGCCGGAGGCTGCTGTCAGGGCCAGGCAGGCCGGGCTGAGAAGTCCATATTTAATTTCTTGGTTACTGGGGAGCACAGTCTTAGTGAGGTGAATCAGCTGGCCAAACAATGCAAAGATCTTAGGACATTTTTAAAAAGAGGCGCGAGTCTTGCTTGCCCCTCCCAAGCCCTAAAAGCCCTACTTGAAGAAAGACGCAAAACCAACCAGAACACCCTCCGAAGGGCAGCCGGGCTGGAAGAGAAGGGTCTTCATCCTTACAGCCGAGGAACTGGGGGCTCAGGCAGGGAGGATGCCCTGGGCTAGGATAGCTGTCTGTAGAAGTGGAAGGGGACCTGCCCTCCATGGGCAGCCCCAGCACCCCAGCCAGGATGGGCAGGGGAGAGGAGGGGGCTGTTCTAAGGAGAACGACGTCAGGATGTCAGGAGTAGCTGCTCATCGCAGGACAAAGGAAACGCCTGGGCAGCACCTGTGTCCCCATTTCCTCACCTCCTGCCCACCCTCCCTTGGGCTCCATCTACCCCACTTCTGGGCATCCCTACCTGGATGGTCTCCAGCCATCCCGAATTCACCCTGAACTCTGGCTCCTCTTCCCTCTCAGTATTGCCTGCCCCACCTCCTTTGTGTGCTCAAGCACAGCAAATGGCACCTCCACGTGTCAAATGACCCATTGGAACCAGAAAGCCAAGGAACACACACCTACATGTGACTACATATGCTCCATCTGCCATGCCGGACCTGCCTCCAGAGATGTCCCGGGCCCGTGTGGGATCTGTGGAGGCCGTACTGTGCAATGGGACAAGCGAGGACTTAGGAGTCAGAGAAACTTAACTCCAGAACCTACTTTGGCCACTTGTTAGCTGTGTGAGCTTGGACAAGTAACTTGGCATCTCTGAGCCCCAACTCTGCCTCCCTAAAATGTGAATTGGAGGACGAACCTCACAGGCTGCTGTGAGGACTGAGTGAGGTGAGAAACATATGTGTTTAACATTGAGATCGGCAGGCAGTAAATGCTCGAGAAATAGTAGCTGCTACTATAACCACTAATTAGTAACAATTATTATTAATACTAAGTGGCTAATAATGGTAGCTATTATTATTGGTGATAAATGACAGATATTAGTAAAAAATCAATGTAGTGATTCATAATCTTTATCATCACTACCATCTTTTTTTTCTTGTATTTTTTAATTTATGCCATAGCTATCTTTGGCTAAATCATTATCGTCTTGACCAGGAGTCGGCACACTATGGCCCGTGAGCCAAACCTAGCCCAGCATCTACGTTTGTATATGAAATTTTACTGGGACATAGTGACACTCACGCACTTCCCTATGGGTCTCTGGCTGCTCTAGAGCTACCCCTGCAGAGCACAGTAGCTGCAACAGAGAACGTGCGGCCCACAAAGCCTAAAGCATTCGCTGTCAGGTCCCTTACAGGAAAGGTTTGCCGACCCCTGATCTTGACTATTGCCATGGTCTTGGTGACTCAGGGGCTGAGTTAGAAGGAGACCAGTGACGGGGCCACCATCTGGGCACTTGTACTCACAGGTGACAGCATTCTGGCCCTCATGGGCCACCGCCTGGGTGCTGATGTCTTTCCCCACGCTCACGGTCTCCACTGGGAAGAGGCGTGACTCCTCTCGCCCCTTCACCAACTCCAGCCGACAGGTGAGCGTGTGGCCGCCACCTCTGAGAAGAGGAGCTTGGGGTGGCAAGGCCCACAGCAGGAGGGACCCTAGGGGAAGCGGGACAATAGCTCTCAGGGGGGTTCCCTGCCCCACCCTGCCGAGACCAAGTGGCAGCAACAAACCTCAACCCAAGCAGGACTGCCAAGCACGCTGTGCCCAACAGGCACCTGGTGCTCCTCTGCTAGACCACCCTCAACCGTTCTGAAAAGAGGGGCACCGCTCAGCTTTGACTTGAAGAGTGCGGGGGAAGCCTCTGTCCAGTAACGGGAGGTCACGCTGCCTGTTAAACTCCTCCCAGCACACCCTTCCCAGGGGAGCACAGTCACAGAATCTGGGTCTGGCTCCTGGCTTCAAATCTTGAAGGCATGTAACCTCGGGCACGTCACTTTAGCTCTCTGTGCCTCCATTTCCTAGAAAACCGGGGAGGAAAACAGCACTCGCCTCACACGGCTGTTGTGAGGAACGGTGACATAATGCGGGCAAAGCGCTCAGCGCTGCACCTGGAACACGTGCAGGCTGTTGCCGCGGGTCTAGGCCGGTGGAAACACACCCATCCTGAGCACCCTCTCTTTTTTTTTTTTTTTTTTTTTGAGACAGAGTCTCGCTCTGTTGCCCGGGCTAGGGTGCCATGGCGTCAGCCTAGCTCACAGCAACCTCAAACTCCTGGGTTCAAGGGATCCTCCTGCCTCAGCCTCCCGAGTAGCTGGGAATACAGGCATGCACCACCATACCCGGCTAATTTTTTCTATATATATTTTTAGCTGTCCAAATCATTTCTTTCTACTTTTAGTAGAGACGGGGGTCTTGCTCTTGCTCAGGCTGGTCTCTAACTCCTGACCTAGGGCGATCCTCCCGCCTCGGCCTCCCAGAGTGCTAGGATTACAGGCGTGAGCCACCGCGCCCGGCCTAAGCACCCTCTCTTAAATCCCTGGTGTGTGGATAGTGAGATCCCTTTATCAGTCCTTCACAGCTTAGTGAGAAGTAGGCAGCCAATCCTCAGTATGGTCTTGGTTTTTACGGGCATCAGGCTTTCAGCTTGCATTACCTTATTGAATCCTCAATACACAGGCTCAGCTTTCTCCTCTTCAAGCAGCCAAACCTGTGAATTCAGTGCAATGGAGGCTCAGGACCTAGGAGAACTCGACTCCCAACCTAAGGCTGGCTCTGCCCCCAACTCGTGGACTGGCCATGGCAGCCCCACTCTCCCCCTCTGGCCTTGTCTGTAGAGTGAGTGGGTTAGGTGGGCTTCCCAGGCCCCTTTCTGGCCAAGGAACAGGGTTTCCTCTGTCTCTTGGACAGATGGTGGCACGGGCTGCTCACTGCCTGGTTGCCATGGCTACTGTCCCCACCTCAGCAGATGCTACTAGAACTCCCTGGATAGAAAGAGCCCTGACATGCCCTGCTGAGAATCTCCCAGCAGAGTGCAGGGGGCATGGGCGGGTCGCCAGCCCCTCCCACCATCGGAGGGCCATCTCCCGCCACCCTCACCCCCATTATGAGGGCAGTGCCTGGTCTGAAGAAACGTGGAGGCTGGTTTTACTTTTAGCAGCACTTTTTACCTTCAGGCCACGTGGGCTCATACTGCAGCTGGAGAAATCAAGGGTCCCACCCTGAGGGGTTTGGGGACAGCAGAGTATTTTAAAATTTTCATTTGAATGCCTCTGGGGACCCGCAAGTCGTATCTCTGGGTTCCCACCTTCCAGGTTGTACACCCCCATTCACTCACTGGCCCTGCGGGCAGGTGAATTGCTGTCCCTGGGAGGAGGCTCACAGGCAGACTGAGGCCTGTTGCTGGAAGGACCTTTAGAGGCATCTACTTCGGGGATCTGCCCAGTGTCCCCTGGAAGCCGAGGTCCCTGAGGAGCTGCAGGATGGGGCAGGGTGTCAGGGATGTAGGGGCAGGCTGGTCCCCAGTCACACTTCAGCTAGAGCAGTTCTGCTTTTACATAACAAGGTGTCACGTAAAGTTTCCTTCTGAAGGGTTTAACTGCTAAATTTGAAAACTATTGATCTCTCCTGGGTGGAGCTGGAGCCCATTCTTCTAAGTGAAGTATCACAAGAATGAAAAAACAAACACCGCAGGTAATCACCATTAAATTGGTACTAATCGATCAACACATATGCAAATACAGAAGTAACATTCATCGAGGGCAGGTGGGAGGAGGGAAGAAGGAGGAGGGGATGGGTAAATTCACACCTAATGGGTGTGGGTCGCACTGTCTGGGGGATGGGCACGCTTGTAGCTGTGACTCTGGGTGCAAAGGCAATTTATGTAACCAAAACATTTGTACGCCCATAATATTCTGAAATAAAAAAATAAAATAATAAATAAAACTATTGATCTAATCTAATTTTCCCTTATTGGGCAGACTTTTGTCTTTACTACTGGGACTCACATTTAAAATAAAGATAACTTCATTCCATAGAATTTTCCAAGCAACTTCACATCGATCCCATACCTTTGTTTTCCCATCTGTACAAAGACAACCCCCAAGACCCTTCCAGCTACAAAGGGGCTCCTGTCGTACCCAGGAACTGGTAACCCATAGCAAAGTAAGATAATCATGCCCGCTACATCCAGCTTAGGCTGTGATCCTAGTCCTGCCACTTGGAGCTGTGTGACCTCAGGCAACTCATTTCACCTCTCTGAGCCTTACTTTCCTCGTTTGTAAAATGGGGATAATGACAAAACCTGTTTCAAAAGCTTAATTGTGAGTTAAATGGGTCAAGTAGGTCCCGCACGTCACACATGTATTGTTCCTGTTATCAGAATTATTAGTAGCTTTAGCTTTATAAAAGTACCTGACAAACTGAAGCCTCCGCTCGGTGGGAACGGCAGGAATGATTGGGTATGTTTTTGTTTTGGGAAATTTTTACTAAAACTTTCCCCACCTGCTTGGCTGCATATCCGAGACCCACAGAACCTGGGGCCAGGTCCGGAGAGCAAAACAGATGCAGAGTGCCCTCCCGCCACCCCGCTCACCCCGGCTATGCTCCTGCGGCATGCCATCCACTGCCTGCCAGCGGCCATAGCCCTTGGGCAGTGCCAGTGACTTCATCCAGGTGTCCTTCCACACGTGGAGATTCCTGCAGCAGGTCGGGAACAGGGCCCACCCCAGCCCACCCAAGTGTGTTAGAGATAAACATGCCAAAACTACCAAAGACATCTTCATCACCTGGGACACAATGAGGTTGTTCTCAGGGGTTGGGGAACCTTTGTCAACACTGGCAAGGGAGGAGCTATCACTGAGTCCCATCCACCCCCGGAAAGCCTCACAGGGCACAGTGCTGGGTGCAAGTGGGCAGGATGGGGAAACCTCACGAGACCCCGATCATGCCCCTGGCTCCCAAAGGACCCAGGAGTTCTCATCCTAAATGCAATGAACTCCCCGAGGCAGGACCAAATCTTCTGCAGCTTGACATCTTCACTGTTTGAGGCATAATAAACTTTTGCTGAATAGATGGATAATATAACAGTTGCAATCCTTTGCTAGGCCGTAGACTGCCCCTTGCTGGGATTCCGATCTTGTTGATCAGTAATTTTGAAACTAGCCAGTATTTGAATTCATATTAATTCTTGCTATTTTTAAGTTGGTTCTCTTGGTTTTCTAGATAGACAATTACAGGCACCCCTCAGTATCCACAGGGGATAGTTTCTAGGACCCCCGAATATACCCAAATTTGCACATATTCAAGTCCTGCAGTCAGCCCTGCGGAACCCACCTACGTGAAAAGTCGGCTCTCCATATACATGGGTTTCACATCTGCAAATGGTATTTTCCACCTGAGTTTGGTTGAAAAAAATCTGTGTATAAGTGGACCCTCACAGCTCAAACCCATGTTGTTCAAGGGTCAACTGTATAACTGTATATCATCTGCAAATGATACAGTTTTAGTGCCTCCTTTCCAATAGTTTGAAGTCTTTTTTTTTTTTTTTTCTTGTCTTGGTACAGGAACTAGACCTTATGAGCAACTTTTGGATAAAGGCTATGAGAACTGGTATCCCTGTGTGGGCCCAACTTCTGCTGGAAAGCCTCCGGTTTTCATAGTCATGCCCTGACTGTACCTCCTCCTCCATTTCCTGTGCAACTTGCCTATTCCTTTTCTCTTTTGAGGTCGCTTTTAGCTTGCAAAGGGGACCCCGTGCTCTGGATCAGAGAATGAAGAAAATAGAGTTTCATGCTGGCCAGTGGGTACCAGTTAGGTCAAAGCTTTCAGACAGTGCTTTATGCCAGATCTCCTGGGCCGGGTGCTAACGACATTGAATACAGATTCCTGGCCTTCACTTCTAGAGGCAAAGCCCCCAGTATAGGAATCTGAATTTTTAACAAGCACCCTCAGGTGACTCTGGTGCAGATTGTCCAATGCTGAATTTTGAAAAATACTGAATTTCAGGAGCAGTGAGCACCTGCCTTCAACTTCAATCAGTCTCTGAAGGGGTTGAGGGGGCCCCATGGTACAGTGGAGTCTGTGGGTTGGGAGGATCTGGAGACTGGGCTAGGGCTACAGAATCCCTGGGAGAAGGAGGCAGGCCAGGGCGAGAAGGAGTGTTACCAAAAGTTCGGCACGTGTCCCTGAGGCTGCATCAGAAGAATGAGGACAAGTAGTTTGAGGAGAAGGAAAGGGAAATTTATTAATTTGCTGGCAAATGAGGGAAATGGTAGAGTCTCATCTTAAAATACCAACTTTCCTAACTATAAGCAGAATACAGAGCTTTTAAAGGAAGGGTTTTTCAGCTTCAGGGTATTGTTGTTTAACTATAATTGATAAGTCTGATCTGTCCCATCTCCTCATGACTTCCCCCAGGAACTCCACCTACCCAGCCTGTTCTCTTCAGCCATCTCCTATGGTACAAAGAACAAAGGATACTCCCCTGTCCCTCCCAACCACTGGCAGTAAGGCTGGTGGTGGGCACCCCTCCGCTCCCTAATGGAAAAAGAAGAAGCCCACCAGACCTGCCAAGGACAATGCCTGCAAGGCCCAGCTAAGTTAAAGGATGACCACACCTGGATGGTTACCCTGATGAGTCACGGTTCCTGAAGTCCACACATACCTCCTATTTCTCAATATCCGCCCTAAAACTACAACAAAGAAATTCCTCACTCTTCGCACCAAAATCTTCCCACTGAAAAGACCCCCATCCCCCAGCCCTAAAAACATATATAAACCCACTCAGACTTCTGGGTGATGCAAATTCTCGGGCCTTTCTCTCCCGGGACCCGTGAAGCTCGCCTGGGGCCCTTACCCCTCTTGGGACCCATTACCCTCACCCGGGAGCGCCCCAATAAAGCCTCTTTACTTATCCCTTTCAACTCTGCTCATCTTTCTTTCTCTGGCGCCGGCCAATCCAAAAAACCTTACACTGGCCTTAGGCAGGGACGCAGGTTTTAATTCTCAAAGAGTGGGGCAGTTCTAAAGAGACAGCTTGTAATACATTTTGCCCTGTTCAGGCCGTTCCCTCTGTTACAGGAGGGATGCCACCAAGCAGAGTCGGAGGTCACCATGGTCATTGCTTTGCCCATCTCATTCACATAGATGTCCACCATGAGTTCACTGCCATGTCGTGGGCTGACTTGAAGACTGTCACGTTGCACACTGGGATGCCCAACACTCCCAGCACTGAAATGCCCCTGGGCGGGGGTGATTGGCAACTGTGGGGGCTGGGAGCCCCTTCCCTGATACCTTTCCCCTCGGCCCCTGGGCCTCCTGCCTGCCTGCCGTCAGGATCCCAGAGAACACCCAGCACTGGCCGAAGGACACGGGCTGCCTTGTGATGTTGCTCTGCTGCAGGAAGGGAGTTCTGTCCGTCCACAGGGTTGTGCCACCCCTGCAGTCCCCAGACCAATTCCCAACGAGCATGCCTTTGCCATTCTGAACCTTCACCTGACACACACGTAGGTGTGAGGTCAGCGTCCGCCCCTCAGCCTGGCCACCCAGCTCCCAGTGTGCACACCCCAGAGTGTCTCAGGACATTTAGAGGACAGGGTTTGTCCAGGGCAGGCAGGGTGCCCAGAAGGACCAAGGAGCACACCAACCGTGTCACCTGGGGCAGAGGCTTCCTGCCTGTGCCTGTCTCCTCTTTTGTAAAATGGTGATCATTATAGCACCTACCTTTAGAGTGGATTTGAGGATGACCTGGGTTAAGCCTATGCCTGTTTTGGCATCTTACATTGTTAAATTAATTGTCAGTGGCCTGCATCTCTCCTAACCTCTGAGGACCCCTGGCTGGACAATGCCTTCCATTTTATTAATATTAAAACCTACTGTGCAGTTATCAGGGGGAAATATAAAAAAAAATAAAAAAAAATAAAAAAAATAAAAAAAATATTAAAACCAGAGAGAAGGCAAAGCCATGTGAGTACATCTGTTAAAGCACTTACAACAGTGCCTCAGCACATAGTAAGTACTAGATAAATAATTAAAAATTAACAAATGGCCCAGATTTAGACTTTCAATGTAATTTCTAAAAAAGGCTGTACAGGCAAGTCCAGAGGAACCCTCTGAAAACACTAAGAAGGCGACATAGTCACAAATCTTTGATCTGGCAGCCTGGGTTTGACCACCGCTCCACCCCCTCCTGGCCTGCATATTAACATTCCTTGCAAACCGCATCATGCCTTGCGAAGAGCACAGTTACACGGCCTCAGTTTCCCAGGATGTTCAAGATGTCAGTTTGTTAAGTTGAAACTCTTACACTATGCCACAATTTCTGGGCCCTGTTTTGGGGTTTGTTTGGTTTTAGTTTATAAAAATCCTCAAAAAATGGTGTGGCCTCTTCTGACCTCCTGCTTATCACCAAAAGCTTGGCCACTTGTCCACGAGGCCGAATCAGAAGAGTAAGGACAAGTGGTTTGAGAAGGAAGGAAAGAGTCATTTTATTACTTTGCCGGCAAAGGTGGAAAAATGGCAGACCTTCTCATCTCAAAATCCAAACTTCCCAAACATTAGCAGAAATACAGAGCTTTTAAAGGAAGGCATCTCAGCTTCAGGTGATTACTGTTCGGCTACAGTTGATGATTTGGATCATCCCATCTCTGCTGCAGACAATCTCCCTTTACCAGGTGGGGCTGGGCCATCTCCTGTTGCACAAAGAAACACAAGACTTACCCTGCCCCTCCCAACCACTGGCCTGAGGCAGGGTTGCAGGCTTTAGTTCTCAAAAAGGAGTGGAGGATGTGTTAAAGAGACAGAAAATGTTTTTGCCATTTTTTTTTTCCAGGCCACTCCGTTACAGGCCTCTTCACTTAACAAACTCAGAGAGAGCGCACAGGCCACCCCCACACCCAAGAGTGATCAAGAATGAAAACAGACGAAAGGGAGACTGGCAAAGTGTTCCGGTGGAAGCAGTGCTGCACACACCCTATCTTGTCACCCAGTCACCTCCCTGCTCAGGGTTGCAGGTTCCTTCTGCCCCACAGTGGCCACAGCCTGTCAGTGCCTGCAGGCCCCGTACTGGCTCCAAGCAGCTTGGCAGGGAGGAGAGGTGGGCGAGGAATGGGGAGCCACGCTGAGCCCAAAGGACACTCGCTCAGACTTTCAAAACACCTAATGCACGATGCTCCACTCCCTGTGGAACAAAGCACAGTCCTGATCCCGGGCGTGGCAGGTAGCCTCCAAGATGGCCCCAGTAATCCCTTCTCCTAGACCTAGTGACTGACTTCAAACACGGAAGAGTGAGCAGCTATCACTTCTGAGATGAGGTTACAGAGGCTGTGGCGTCCAGCTTGGGTGTTCCCTCTCTCACGTGCTCGCTCTGAAGGAAGCCGGCTGCCATGCTGGTAGCTGCCCCACAGTAGGGCCCATGTGGCGAGGACCTGAGGCTGCCCCTGGCCGGGTGAGTGAGCCTGGAGGGGGCTCCTCTCCCAGTCGAGCCTTCAGGTGCCTGCAAACAGCTAACCCACACCTGGGTTCCTGACCCACAGACAGGTGAGATGATAAATGTTTGTTGTTTCAGTCACTACATCAACAATAGAAAATGAATGCACGTGGGTCCTTGCCTGGTGAGAACTGAACTCTTTTTCTTTTGCCCAAATTCTTTTTAAGGGGCCTGGTAAGTCACGCCTGCAGATGATAAAATCTCACTAAACAGGTTTTGTTGGATATAATGTGGTTTACTTCCTAACCTGATTCTGGCACAGCATCACATGAGAGATAGAAGACCCTCTTATCTTAACTCAAGCATCCTAGAAGATCCTTCTCTTAAACCCAAGCCAGTCCTCAAGTCTGGACCTCTCAGAGTGCTCAGACCTTATCTTAACCCAAGCATTTCCATTCCACTGACTCCAGGTCTTTTAGACAAAGTTTAACTCATTCAGCCAATTGTCAACTAAAGAATCTCTAAACCCACCTATAACCTGTAAGCCCCAGCTTCAGGATGTCCTGCCTTTTCGGGCCAAACCAATGTATGCCTTCCATGGATTGCTTTATGACTTTACATGTGATTCCTGTCCCCCTCGAGTGTATAAAACCAAACTGTAACCCAACCACAGTGACTACACTCACTTAAGGCTCCTTGGGTGTGGCTCTGGCCCATGGTCCTCAAACTTGGCTCAGAATAAACCTCTTTAAATTATTTCAGAGTTTGGATTTTTTTTTCATCCACACTGGTATGGGAGCTGATGTTAGGCTGGCCTGCCAGAGGTTTTGCCTGCGGATCAGAAATTTACGGTGGGGCCAGGCTCTATGGCTCACGCCTGTAATCCTAGCACTCTGGGAGGCAAGGCAGGAGGATTGCTTGAGCTCAGGAGTTCGAGACTAGCCTGAGCAAGAGCAAGACCCCATCTCTGCAAAATATAAAAAATTAGCCAGGCATAGTGGTGTGCACCTATAGTCCCAGCTACTTGGGAGGCTAAGGCAGGAGGATCACTTGAGCCCAGGAATTTGAAGTAGCAGTGAGCTATGATGACACCACTGCACTCTAGCCCAAGTGACAGAGTGAGGCCCTGTCTCAAAAAAAAAAAAAAAAAGAAAGAAAGAAATTAATTTATGGTAGATCAAGTAGGCACATCAATGGCCACATATTTACAGGGGTGAAGGAGCAACATTCACAGGGTCCTGGGAGGGGAAAACTGTCAGGCCTGCAGCTGAGGACCTCCAAGGTTGGCTGGGGTTCTGAGATTTCCAAACGCAGACCCCAATCTTTGGTAACCTAATTTTGGAAGTGACCCCTGCAACATTTGGAGTTCTGAAGTGCTTGCACTTGGCTCACAGCCTGAAGAGGTGGCTTGGAAGGTGTTAGGAAGGAGCACCACACTGGGAGGCAGCATAGCTGGCTCGACCGCCTCACTGTGCAGCCTTGGGCCACCTGCCCTTTCTCCAGGGCTAGTCTCCTGGTCTCTGAAAACAGGCATCAACTTCGCCCACTGCTTCCCAAACTCCAACACACGTGGGAATTACCAGGGAGTAGGCTACTAATAGGCCTGCTATGTGCCAGGCGTTGGGCTGGGCACTTGTTATGTGTTACTGAGTCCTCATAGTAGCCCAAAAGATAGGATAACAGAAGCCCAGAGAGGCTTGTCCCAGAGTCATGAGCTTGAAAGGAGAGAAGCGGCCAGATGTGTGCAAGTCCACCTGCACCACCAGGAACTAGGGTCTCTCCGTCTGCTAATGACTCCGTCTCCCTTACTCGTTCTTGTTAGGTTTGTTCTGGGTGGGAACCCGAAAAGTTCGTATATGACAGAATGTGGTTAATGCAAAACTTAGGCTTATAAAACAGTAGTGCAGGAGTCTGGAGACTCCCCGGACTTTGTAAATGTAACAGATCAAATACCATCTCCTTGAAGATACCACCTCAGACATCTCCTTGAACTCCAGACCTGTATGTCCTCCTGCCTATCTGACACTTTTACCTGGATGTATTATTACAAGCATCTTAAAATTAACAGGTTCAAAACCAAGCTCTTGATATTTCTGACTAATCAGGCTGTTCTAGCAGTCTGCTTCATCTCATTACTGACATCTTCATTCTTCACACTGCTCAGGCCAAAACCATGGAGTCGTCATTGACCTCTCCTCCTCTCATACCCACATCCACAACATCAGCAAATCCTGTTGGCTCTGCTTTCAAAATGTATTATTTAGTCTGATCACTTCTTATTCCCTTCACTGCTATCAAAGCCTCCCTCCTCCCATCCAGGTGGCTGTAGTGGCCTCCTAAAAGGTTTTCTTGCCTCTGCTATCTCAGTATGAGAGTGATCCCTTTAAGATATTAGATCAGCTCTTTTCTGCACAGAGTAAAAGTTAAGTCCTTTCAATGGTCTACAGCAGGCCCTGCATTATCTGGCCCCTGTCATGTTCTGATCAGGCAATGGATTTTTTGATATGACATCAAATGCACAAACAAAAAAGGAAAATAGGTAAATTGGATTTCACCAAAATTAAAAACTTTTGTGCTTCAAAAGACAACATCAAGAAAGTAAAAAGACAACTCACAGAATGGAAGAATATATCTGCAAATCATATACCTGACAAGGGACTTCTTTCCAGAACTCTTAAAATTCAATAATAAAAATATAAGTAATCCAGTTTAAAAATGGGCAAAGGCTCTAAATGTGTATCTCCAAAGAAGATATATAAATGACCAATAAACACAGAAAAGATGCTTGGTACCACTAGTCATTATGGAAATGCAAATCAAAAGCACAATGAGATACCACTAGGATGGTTATAATAAAAAAAATGGACAATAACAATGCTGGCAAGGATGTAAAGAAATTGGAACACTCACACTTTAATGGCTGGAATGTAAAATGATGCAACTGCTCCTTGTAAAGCACCTGGTAGTTTCTCAAGAAGTTAAACAGAGTTATATGACCTAACAATTTCATTCCTAGGCATATACCTAATAGAATTGAGAACACATGTTCACACAAAAACATGTACACAAATGTGCACAGCAGTAGTATTCACAATAGCCAGAAAGTGGAAACAATCCAAATGTCCATCAACTGATAAACAGATAACAAAATGTGGTATATCCACACAGTGGACCATTATTCAGCCATACAAAGGAATGAAGAACTGATATATGCTGTAACATGAATCAGCCTTGAAAACATTATGCTAAGTGAAAACAGACACAAAAGGCCATATATTATGTGACCCATTTATATGAAATGTCCAGAATAGGCAAATCTATGGAGACAGGTTAGTGACTTCCAGGGGTCTGGGAGATGGTGGAATGGAGAGTTACTGCTAATGGGTATGAGTTTCATTTGAGTGAAAAAAAAGTTCTGAGACTAGATAGTGGTAATGGTTGAAAATCTTGTGAATATACTAAAATAGTACTGAATTGCACACTTTAAAAAAATAAGTAAAATTCCTAGCACTCTGGGAGGCTGAGGCGGGAGGATCGCTCGAGGTCAAGAGTTGGAGACCAGCCTGAGCAAGAGTGAGACCCCGTCTCTAGTTAAAAAAAAAAAAAAAAAAAAATCTGACATTCAAGCTTGGGTCGGGAAATAAATAAAAAAGAAAAAAAAAAGAAATAAATGATCTGGACAGCTAAAAATGTATATAGAAAAAAATTAGCAGAGCATGGTGGCACATGCCTATAGTTCCAGCTACTTGAGAGGTTGAAGCAGGAGGATCGCTTGAGCCCAGGAGTTTGAGGTTGCTGTGAGCTAGGCTGACACCACGGCACTCTAGCCAGGGCAACAGAGCAAGACTTTGTCTCAAAAAAAAATAAATAAATAAATAAGTAAAATTAAAAAGTGGAACGGTTTTTTTTTTCTTTTATTTATTTTGTTTTATTTGTTCATAGCATTAGAACATAAAAGTGGAACAGTTTTAACAATCTCATTGCATCAACCGTGCAGATGGTGGGTAAAGGGGGAGAGCAATGAAGGTACCACATACGCAGGAAGGAGGAATCTAGACAAGACCCTTCTCTCTCTCAGCCTCCTGGCCACCAGGTCCCTCTCAACTGCAGGGAATATATGAGGAAGACCTGGGCCGGGAGATCAGGCTCAGGAGAGCTGAGAGGGCCCTGGGACATCCAGAGGAGCCTCCAGGGAAGAACTGGTGCAGGTGAGTGCTGGGCTTGCAGCTCTGCACTGGGAGAGTGTACAGGCAGCATGGAGACCATTTTGAACTAGAAATTATATTCATGTGGTATAAGACATAAAAAGAACCAAGGGGATCTGGGAAAGAAAAGCAAAGGGCAGAAAGACCTAAAGGTAGAGCAGGGGGAGGGGAGGACCCCTGGGCCAGTTTTCTTTCCTAATAAGTAAAATAAAACAAGGTCTCCAAAGTAAGGTCAAACTTTTCTCCTCAAGAATACCAAGGGAATGGACAGACCCTTCTCAATTTGAAGAGTCCTAGCCTGTATGACCTCAGGAAGGAAACATGAAATTGGAGTCCGGCAGGGAGCAGAGCAGCTGAGAACCACACCACGAGCAGAGCTGGCGGGCAGAGCCTCCACGCCTGCCTCCTCCGCTCCAGGGGGAGGGACTTCAGCTCACCCCAGCTGCTCCCTCTTAATCAAAAATGGAGGAAAGAATTAAGATTCCATACTTGGTCATTTTAACTTATAAAACAGTATTTATTAACCCAGTTTTCCTTCTCTTGCTATAATACATAAGCATGACACAGATGGCCTGGTACATTAGCATGGAGTTGTCAGAAAGCCCCACCAGTCACTGATCTAGAGTTAAGTGACTGGCCTTTGTCAGGCAATAGGACTATAATTACAGTGTGGTTTCAAGTACCATACTCAAAGCAGACCAAGCCCAGGATCTCCAGCATCTGCCAAACTCACTGGGGCAGGCCTGGGAGCACAAGAATCAAAGCACTGTACAGATCATGAGGAATGCTTCGGGCAGAACACTGCTGTGGTTGTACTCCCCTTGCAGAAGCCAGAGCTGTCCACCCTCAAAGCTGCTCCATCAGAGGCCTTTCTCCCTCGGGAGCAGGGCTGGCCCAAAGGCCTGGCTGGTCTGGCATCTCCTCTTGGCTGGTGGTCAGAAGGCTGCACACCTGGGTCCCCCTGGGAAGCAGTCCCACACACCAACCCAAGGCTGGGCCACCATCGTTATCTTTCCAGCTGGTCTGTCCAGCCAATTGGCGCTACTGCTGCTTGTGTGGAAGGGTCTTCCAGGTGGGCGGGAGCTTCCTGTGGATCAGGGTGAGTCCGCAGAGGATGAGGAACACTCCTCCCCACCACAACACCTCCTGGCACTCTCCGTACAGCACATAGCCCAGGAAGGCCTGCGGGTCAGAGACAGCTGTGAGGGACCCGACTTCAGTGGGTGGGCACAACCTCACTGCCCTGGGCCTGACCTCCTTCCTAAGGGGCCCAGAAGGAAAGGTCTGGCGCCAGAAGCCTTGGGCTTAAAACTCAGCTGTCATCTTTATCAAGTTGCTCCATTCACTTATGTCTCACCTGTAGGAGCGGTGAGTCTCACCTGTACCTCCTGCATAGCACTGGATCCCAGCAAAGTACATGAGAAAGGCCCAGCTGAGGCCAGCAGGGAGACACAACTGGTACCTGGTGTTCACTGACCCATGCTGGGCCACCAAGTCCTTCTTCCCTCAACTCAAGACTCACTGGCTCAGCTCCACTGTGTTAACCTCACATTATAGAGGGAAGAAAGGTCTCCGGGAACCTCAACCCTCCACATCTCATGCTTGAGGGCACAGAACCCTAGGAGACAGCCAGGCTGCACAGAGACTTCCAAATGAGGACTCCATGCTGGAGGGACATCAAGCAGATAGGCTTTTTACACTCAGGTTTCATTCTTATCTAACTAGAGAATTCCTCCATGATTAGAGGAGCAGTCATCTAGGAGTCAAGCCATTGCCAAATCTGTTTCAGTTCCGGTCCTTTTTCCTGTCTGGGATAGCAGGGGTTCCCCAGGGACAACTCACCCAGAACCCAGGTTTAGGACCCTCTGGCTACTCACCGAGCTGACGATGTTTGAAAAAGTCACTGTGACAGATGCAATGGCTGAAGACATGGAGAAACTGAGGCCCCGGCTAAAGAAGGTCCACATCAGGGAATTGGTGCTTGCCATCACTATGATGCCTAAGACGCATAAGCCTACGTTCACCTGCAGGAGAAAGTGTCACTGCAGCCATGCCTGCCCTTGGCAGTGACCGGCAGCTCCCCCCTCACGGCACACCCAGGGCTGCTGGCAGCCAGGCCCATACTAAGGTCGCCACAGGCCATCTTACAGGTGAAACAAACTCAGAGAAGACACTTATTTGGCCATCTTGCTGGCCATGTGACCTTGGGCAAAAGCAAAATGCTAATCCCCAAAACAGTATTTTCTACTGAATAGTCCCTTATTGGTCCCACAGTGACCAATGCTTGAAGATCAGTTCCAGAGGGCCAACCAGCTATTATTTGGTTGGTAGTACTAGTAAGTCAGGGGTAGAGACCTTACTTCTCTGGATCAGGTAAAACAGGTAAAATTAGCCATATCTGTCCCCCATCTGCATTCCCTAATCCTGAGCAGGTCACAGACCATTCCGGACAATCCCCCACCCACCACGACCTCAGGCATTCTTGAGCTTTACTCTGTGCTAAGCCTTGTGCTAACTGGGTTTTTTTTGTGTGTGTGTGTGTGCTTTTTGTTTTGTTGTTTGTTTTTTAGGCAGGGTCTTGCTCGGTCACCCAGGCTAGAGTGCAGTAGCATGATCATAGCTCACTGTAGCCTTGAACTCCTGGGCTCAAGTGATCCTCCTGTCTCAGCCTTCCAAGTAGCTGGGACCACAAGCATGTGCCACCACACCCAGCTAATTTTTCATATATATATATATATATATATATATGTAATATATTCTTTTTTTGTAGAGACAGGGTTTCATTACGTTGCCAGGCTGGCCTTGAACACCTGGCCTCACACAATCCTGCCACCTGGGCCTCCCAAAGTGCTGGGATTACAGGCGTGAGCCATGGTGCCTAGCCCCTGTGCTAAGAGTTTTAAGTGCATTCCCATTTATTCCTTAACTTCATTTCACACATAAAGAACCAACGGCATTAAGTATAACAACTTGCCTAAAGTGCCACAGTGGGGAGAACCACTAGGATTCAAACCCAGGCAGTGTGGCTCCATGCGCTTAAACAGGACACAGCCCTACCTAGGGAAAACACCACCTGAAACTATTTGACTGGTGATCCCAGGCATCACTTTGAGAGGAAGTTCTGAGAAAAGTGAGGATCTTTAGAAGGCTCCTACACAAAGGATATGCAGATTCCTCTGCTTGGCTTCAAGTTAGAAATCTGCCTGCAGACAGGGCTGCTAATTCAGGATGCTGGACTCATCTAAACATCATACTTATTTCTTGTAAGTTTCCCAGCAGCTTACTATCTAGTGTCTTCAGGAAGGGTGCTTTCTTATAATTTACACAAGGGCATCACATGGGCCAGGGGCAGCCTGCTTACATAAAGAATTACGACCACCTGGTTCACAACTGAAAAGACTAAACAATTTCAGAGCCCATAGAGTCACTCATTTTACCTTAGACCACTTACCCCAAGAATTACACCCAGCAGGATCCTAACCTCAAGCATGGCAGCTCCCAATGGAATAGCCCTAAATAGTCTGAACACTGTCTACGTCAGGGCACTGGCCTAGGCTGGAGATGCAAGGAAACTCCTTTAGCAAGCAGAGGCTGCTCTATGACTCAGAATAGGAAAGGCAAAAAGGTACACCTTAGCAGACGTGGGAAGGCAGTTTTGAAGTTTTCAGCGTCAGGGAAATGTCCAGAATGTTTCTCCCAGTATTGCTTTATACGTAGGGTAACCCAAACTCCCAATTTCCCTGGCAGTAGGGTAGACTGGTCAAAACACCCGTTAATTACGGAGTAAAGAGATGGGCAACAGGTTTCTCACCTTAGGAGTCACGTGGAGAGAAATGCTCAGGCACAAGGGGCTTAAAATTAGAGGTAGAGGGTGGATGTAGGAGGTGTAGACTTCCCCGAGAGCGAACTAGCCCAATCGGAGGAAAGATTCTAGGTGCCTGGGAAGGGAGGAGGCCTCAGTCCCCGACGTCTCTTACCGCCTACACTGGACGAGGGTTTGGTGTGATTACAGTAGAAGGATGCTCTCCCACCCCAGCTGACCGCAGCGCCGGGACCGGCAGGACAGACCGGCGGGGTGAGGCAGCGCCCTGCGCCCCCAACCCAGCCCCACCCCAGGAGCCCCGCAGCGCCCCTCCTCCGCCCATTCCCAGCCACCCGCCCACAGCAGCAGCAACAGCAGCAGCGGCGCCCCGGGCTCGACCTCGCTGCCGAAGGCCAGCTTGGCGGAGGCGGCGGCCAGGGCCCCGAACGCGCCGGCGCACAGACAGTTGAACAAGCCCCAGAAGCGGCGCCGCATCGCGCCCGCCTGGAGGTGCGGGGGAAATTCGACGGGGGTGTCAGGGTAGGCGGTGGCTGCCACGGCGCCCGCCAAGGGCTGCGGCTTCACCGCCATAGTGCCGGCTGCCACCGCTCCGGCCGAGCGAACGCCGCGATTGGACGGCAGCCTCACGTGACGTGACATTCACGTGACGCGGTGCTCACGGAGGCCCATTGGGCTCGCTCCCCGGCCTCGGAGGTGCGGGTGCGTGGCGGCGAGAGTCGAGCCCCGCGCGTCCTTCTAGCTAGGCGGTGGTTTGTGTGCGTAGGAAGACGCTGGGACCGGATTCTGAGGCCGAGACTGATACCGTGGTTGCTGTGGGAGAACGTAAACTACCGGCAGCCTAGCAGTTTCAATCCTGGCCACTCGGTGTAATCTAGCGTCAGTTTCCCCTAGGAACTTGTTAAAGATGCCGAATCCCCGACCCTACCTCAAACCCATTGAGTCAATCTACTTTTATTTTTTTTATTAAAAAAATTTTTTTAAGAGACCGGGGATAGGGAGGGCGGTGTCTCGCTATGTTCCTCAGGCTAGCCTCGAACTCTTGGCCTCTCGAGTCGCTGTCCACCGCCCCCAGCTTCAATCTACATTTTAACAAGACCTCTAGCAGATTCACCTGCGCCTTCCAGTTTGAGAAGCACAGAATGGAGATGCTTCGACAGAGGGTGCTGGAGGTCTCCAGACTAAGACAGAGGCCGGCGCTCCTGACAAATGAAAAGCCCCAAATGGGCACACGACAATTATAGAAACTATGGATAAGCAAGGAGAAGAAAATAAGTCCTCCATAGTCACTCCATTCAGGATTAACGTTACTTCTAATCTCCAATGCACTTATATATGCTTAAAATGTTTTCATTTAAAAATTCTATTTCCTTGAAAATAAAAGTGTTGAAATGTATAAAGTACTACCTCCACTCTCCAGGAAAATCAGCTAATAGAGTACTTTTTATGATGCATGTTTAGTTATGTATAGTACAAATATTTAAGAATTTTTATATGGTATAGGCCAGGCATGGTGGCTTAGGCCTGTAATCAGCACTTTGGGAGGTGGAGGAGGGAGGATCACCTGACCTTGAGGCTAGGAGTTTGAAACCAGCCTGGGTAACATAGCAAGACTCCGTCTCTACAAAAAATAACAATTAGCTGGGCGTGGTGGTGCACGCCTGTAGTCCCAGTTACTCAGGAGGCTGAGGTGGAAGGATCCCTTGAGCCCAGGAGTTCAAGGCTGCAGTGAGCTGTGATCCCACTGCACTCCAGCCTGGGCAACAGAGGGAGACCTTGTCTCTGAATAAATAAATAATAAATAAATTTACATAATATGAGATTTTTAAAAACAAACGATTTCACAGTGAACATACTGTTCGGCAGCATTTTCTTTTAATCTCTCATTCAGAAAGTTTTCATGGAAGTCCTTCCACACCACCCTGCTTCTTTCACAGGGTGGTTTTGTGGCTCAAATAAAAGCGTGGATAACTCCAATATGGTACAAACTCACACTTTGCGGATGAAGAATTGAGGCTCAGAGAAGCTCACTGCAACCAAACCACTGAGCAAAGAGCTGTGTGAACCTCAGCTCAAAGATGATCCCCTCTGAAAGCTCTTACCTTAATTTGAACCTCCAGAAAATCAAGTGGTGTTGCATTGATCAACTCTCTGCATGCTTTGAAGAATGTAAAATGAGTTTCTTAGAACAAATCTCTACCTGCACTAGAGACTGAGCATCTCAGAGCCACCTCCTCTGTAAAGCAGTCTCTGCTACTCTCCTATCTTCACACCAGTCCTGTGGTTGTTCCTCTGGTAGTCTGTCTTTCTGCTAGCTTGCAAGCTCCTCGAGGACAGGGACTACATTTTCTTTCATCTCCAGGTCCCCATTGCCTAACAGAGGGCCTTGATTTCTGGTGATAATGGTTGAATAGACACCATCCTCAGACACTGCTGGGAAGTGATTTCTGCCTCTTAGACAGAAGCTCTCCTGCATACAAATCACCCAGGGATCTTGTTAAAATGATTCTGATGAGGTCTGGAGCTAGATTGACATTCTGTGTTTCTTATTAGGCTCCCAAATGGTGCCAATGCTGCTGGTCAACGGACTGCACCAAGTAGCAAGGCTCTAAATAACTGTTGCCCTCAGTGCACTTAAGTGCCTTGCAACATACTTGCCTTGCTAACAAGGCTCTGTTGGGGAGAAGCCATACACATCTTTGTTCCTGCCATGGTGCCCAATACTGTAACCCACTCATGTTCATGCTATAGATGTTTGATTGAATAAACCATGGTTTAATTAAAAAAAAACAAACTTC
>CM052436.1:127259935-127274756 GCA_028533085.1 Varecia variegata
AGCCTGAGCAAGAGCGAGACCCCGTCTCTACTAAAAATAGAAAGAAATTATCTGGCCAACTAAAAATATATATATAGAAAAAAAAAAATTAGCCGGGCATGGTGGCGCATGCCTGTAGTCCCAGCTACTCGGGAGGCTGAGGCAGTAGGATCGCTTAAGCCCAGGAGTTTGAGGTTGCTGTGAGCTGGGCTGACGCCACAGCACTCACTCTAGCCCGGGCAACAAGGCGAGACTCTGTCTCAAAAAAAAAAAAAAAAAAAAAAAAAAAAACAAACAAACTTCAAACTTACTAACAGCAATGTAGACTAGCTGCCTGAACTGGGTCAGTGTGGAGGGGAAGGAGTATGTCACCCACATTTATTTGAAAAATCAATTGAAACAAACCTCAAAGATGGCTTATGAGCAAAAGATGACTCCTTGATTCTGGGAGAGTTTTCAAATGTCTCATCACCTTTAAGGGCCAGAAGTTACAACTTAAGAGCCTTTAAGGGCATGGGAGGGAATTTAAAAGTATGAAGCCCCTGCTGTGAGACCATAGGAATGGGTGGGGTCTGTGGTGACCTAGGGAGTGAATGCCTTCAATTGCCTTCTCTCTATAGCCTTACCTCAGTCTCCCCGCTCCCTCCTCTTTTTACTGTGTCCATTTCTCTGCCTCTTCTTTGTTCTGCTCAGTTAAATGAGCACATGCTCTAAGCCAGGCCCAGATGTAGGCAGCAGTCACCTGGATGCCTAAGATAAGATCCCTGCACACCTTGGCTCTGGCTTTTTGCAAAAATCTCAGTTCTAACTCTCTGTCCTGAGCTGGCCCACAGCCTTGTTTTCTTTCCTTGCTATGAGTGATGTTATGGGTTGAATTATGTCCCCTAAAAAGATATGTTCAAGTCTTAACTCCTGGAACCTGTGAATGTGATCTTATTTGGCAATAGGGTCATTGCAGATGTAATGAAATTAAGATGAGGTCATTAGTGTGGGCCCTAATCCACTATGACTAGTGTCCTTATAAGAAGAGACAGAGACAAAGGGGAGAACACCAGGTGACACTGGAGGGAGAAACTGGAGTGATACACGTATAGGCCAGGAACACCAAGGGTTGCCGGCAACACCAGAAGCTAAGAGAAAGGCATGGAACATATTCTCTCCTAGAGCTCTCAGAGAAAGTGTAGCCCTGTGGACACTTGATTTTGGACTTCTGGCTTCCAGAGCTGTGAGAAAATAAATTTTTGTTGTTTTAAGCCACCCAGTTTATAATCATTTTTTATGGCAGCCCTAGGCTGATATAGGTGGTAAGACCTAAGCTGCTTTATCGCCAGCTTCAATATTCTACCTTGTACCTCCAAGGCAGATGCAGTGTCTGCTCCATCCCTTTTACTAAATTTAAGTTCCTTTTTCATTTCTGGCCCTTAGGGATTTACTATTATTCCTTGAGAGTTCAACTATGCATTAATTTAAAAACTTTTCTTCTATAGCTGTATTAAAAGAGGGCTAATATACAAACCATAAAATTCACCCATTTTCAATGTAAAGTTCAATTTTTAGTAAATCTGTAGAGTTGTACAGTCATTACCACAAAGCAGTTTTAAAACATTTCTCCCACCTCAAAAAGTTCCCTCATGCCTATACAGTCATTCCCACTCCCACACCCAGCTCCAATCAACTAATGATTTACTTTCTATCACTATACTTTTGCCTTTTCTGGACATTTCATATAACTGAAAGCATATAATATGTGGTCTTTGGATCTGGCTTCATTCACTTAGCATATTTTTTGAGATTTATCCATGTTGTAACATATATCAATTTTTCCCTTTTTTATTGCTAAGTAGTATTTCATAATATGGAAAAATGTTCAATAGCGTTAGTCATTAGGAAAATGCAAGTGACATAATACTACGCACCCACTAGGGGTGTATAGGATGGCTGTAGTAAAAAATCTAACAATAGCAAGTGCTGATGGGAATGTAAAACGGCACAGCTAAATGGTACATGTGGAAAAGTTAGTCAATGTCTTCAAATGTCAACACACGCTTCCCAGATGACCCAGCAATTCTACTCCTAGGTATCTACTCAAGAGATATAAAACATGTCCACACCAAGACTTATGCACAAATATTTACAGCAGCATTATTTGTAATATTCCCAAGTTGGAAACAATACAAATGTCCATTAACTGGTGAATGGATAATGTGGCATATCCATACAGTGAAATATTCTTCTCAATAAAAAAGAATGAAGTTCTGACACACAGAAGTTCCTTGAGGACAGAAGTTTTTATTTCCTTTGCCCACTGATGACAAGTGCCTGGCATTTTGTAGGTGTTCATTAAGTATATGTTGAATGAACAAGTGAATAAACAATGTAAATCACTTCATTTAGTTGCTTGTTTTTAAAAGATTTTATTATTAAAAAAATGGCCTTATTTACAGTCATAGGATATGTTCATGAGAACACTTAAAAGAATACAAAAATAATCTATATTAACAAGTTTGCTTCACATACATGCTACTAAATCATCCATCAAACTCACTGCAAGTTTTGGAAGCACCATATATTGTTAAGCTTCTATCAGAATCAAAGGAGATTATGGCAATATCTAAGAAAATGATCTGACCAACATCCACTATAAACCTTAGCTACAGGCTTTTATTTTTAAAAAGGCAATCGATTTTTCCAGTTGATTTAAAGCCTGGAAATGGGGTAGTAGCCACTTAATAAAAGACTCCTGAATGTCACAGGGCACATATGGATACAAAATGTTCATTAGAAACTTGAGGGTCACCACAACCATACACACATCTAGTAATTAAGGTCCTTAAATTCAGCTATATTAAGTGGGCAAGAGTAGGTCTTACTTTCAAAAGAGAAAAAAATCTCCAAACAAGGTGATGTCAAGGTAGTTGACCAGAATCTTTATGATTCATTCTTTTTCTTCTCTTTTAAAAATACATTTTCAGCACGCAATTTTTCTGTCTCCTGGTAAGTAATTTAAAAAAAAAGGAAAAAGAAAAGGAAAAAAATTATGGCTCTAATTCTTACAGAAAGAGTTATTCTTTCTGGCATTCATTAAGTATATATTTCAAATTAATACTAAAATTTTTAATTTGCAACCTATATAACATTAAACAAGAATCTGACATCTAAGAGAATTTAACTGATTGAATTATACTTGGAATAGCAATGACCAAAAAAAATTTTTTTTTTTTAAATTTTAGAGACAGGGTCTTGCTCTGTCACCCAGGTTGGAGTGACATGGCATGATCATAGCTCACTGCAGCCTCTAACTCCTGGGCTCAAGTGATCCTCCCACCTCAGTCTCTCAGGTAGCTAGGACTACAGGCCAGT
Source organism: Varecia variegata (assembly GCA_028533085.1). NCBI lineage: Eukaryota > Metazoa > Chordata > Mammalia > Primates > Lemuridae > Varecia > Varecia variegata. The sequence continues at coordinate 127,263,275 of CM052436.1, forward strand.
GCCCCCATGCCCAGCTAATGTTTTCTTTTCTTTTTTTAAAGAGACAGGGTCTCACTATGTTGCCCATGCTGGTCTTGACCTCCTGGCCTCGAACAATCTTCCCGCCTCAGACTTCCAAGTGTCTAAGATTACAGGCGTGAGCCACACTCGTGGCTCCAAAATTTTTTTGAATTCAGGAAGTTCCCTGAAATAAGCTATTAGCTAATTTAATAATTAAATTTTAATTTAGTTTTAATAAAAGAATAATTTTTAAGCCAGAGTGAATTTATTCAGAATAATTTTCAGAGTTTACCTCAGCAAGTCTGACATTTTCCTTCTTTAGCCGCACTACATACTGAATCTTCTGATGTAGGTTTTGGTGACCTACCAACTTTCCATTTTCCTCAGCGAGATATTCCACCTGCTTCCTTAACATTTCCAACTCCTGCAGGGAAATCAGAAATGAGGGGAAATCCAAGGAGGGGAAAATAAGAAGCAGTTCTTAATTTTTCTTTTCAAATCACATTATTTCTTGCCTTCCAAGAGCACAGGAAATTAGAGTCCTGAATCCCAGCTTTCATGATCATACACCTCTGTATACACTAAAGCAACTCTAGTACAGGACACCCAATCACAGAAATGGGTTTTCACAGAAATGACTTTTAAGCTGATTAGTTCTATTCATTCAAGTGTTCTAAGTACACTTAGAAAAAAACAAAAAAAACTGTGAAAAAACCAACAAACTAATGCACCTGGAATGTTCTCTCCTTTTCTTCATACATTTCTTCCAGCTTTGATCTCAGTTGTTCTTTTTCCTGGAAAGCTTTAAACTCCAAAATTCTGGTTCTTTCAACTTCCTCAGCCATTCTAAAGCAGTCCGTCTCTCTGTTGTGAAGGGCACTTTGGACTTCTTCCAGGCTATAAGAATAAATATCACTTTATAGTATGCCAAAGGACCATAATCACAAAACAGCACTCAAAGTTAGATATTGGTTCCCCAAGCCCAGAATTTTTATTTGAAAGTATCACTAATCTTCAGTCCTCCCCTACTGATGGCAAAAGAAGACAGAAAGTGCTGTATATCAGATCTGCCTTTTCTTGTTGTTTTACCCAAGACTTTCATTTTGGAAAAACTCAAATCAGCTTTTACATAATAAAATTTAGAATGAAGTTTCTTTTAGATTCATTCCACTTGGAGCAAATGTAATTTAAGTATCATTACAGTCTGCACGGTTTATTCAGTGTCCCATATCTTAGAGTAACCATTTCTGATTTAAAAAACTGGTCCTCGAGAGAGTAGGACACTAGTTATTTCTTCAAGGACGTGCTATTCAGAATTAATACCCTTTATGTAACTTATCAATTGAAAAGGAACATAAGAAAAAGGTTATATAACTATCAACTGAAAAGAAATATAAAAAACAAGGTTACTATTGTTATATAAATTTCACTGACTTCATAAAATTGTTTGACTCCTGTAAGTTTCCCAAAAGGAACAAATGCTTTTTATTTTATAATGCATATGAAAGGTAGGTTATTGAAATGATGTAATACATAGAATTTAATACCAGCTAATTTAAGACCAGCTAATCTCTAGCTGTTGATTACCGTACTACAAAGAATTTAATACACCAAAGGCCAGCTGATTTCTAGGCAAGTTGTTTTCAGACTACATTCTGTGGAACTCAGAAGCACAGGGTAGGGAGAAGGGCACCGATGCTCTCCCAGTTCATTTGGAGCGGCTCTGCATTCGTCTTAGGTATTTTGCTTTAGTTGGATCAAAAGGCTCTGTGGCATGGCAGATGCTGCAGTTGCTGCCCCCATAGCTAGTCCCCTGCTTCTTCTTTGTTTATAAAAACTCACTTTTATTTGAGGGAGAAAGATATGGGAGAGAGGAAGCACATTCACTTCCCAAGAGGTAAATATAATGACCGGTCTAAGCTGAGCATGGTCATCTATATCCCACTGCCAGATATTGGTTTTCTCAGCTTGTCCCAAAGGTGTGCCATGTGTGCTTATTCTGGCCGAGAACACACGCTGATTCTTGGGGTGTTCTGAGAAAAGAAAGCCCCTTGAACCCACTTGACTGCAAGCTGTGACCCTCTTGTGGAGATACAATATTTGGGGCTGCAACAGCCATCTTGCGGCCAAGAATATCAGAAGAATGGGAAGCATCTAGGTCCCTGATGGCATCACTGAGTCAATGCACCTCCAGACCTCTTGTTATGTGAAATTAAACAGCACTTGCCTTACTTATATATATGGATAACATAATGTTTAAAATCACTGCTGTAGGCTGGGACTGAGAAAACAGTGTGCGCCATTTGCTGGAATGTGATTCACTTGCCCACAGTGAAGTACGGGCTTCTGTATGTTCCAGAGACAGCATATCACTGTAGAATCTTGGTTACTAGACTGAAATAAATTACAAGCCAAGTTAAATAGCTTTTACTCTTTTTGTTAGAAAATATCCTCAAATGGATATTAATTCTAAAATAGCTGCAATTCTACTAACTATGCAGCTGGATTCTCCAAGATGCTGTAAGTGATCTCGGTTTCTATCCTAGCTTTACCACTATCTGGCTGGCAGCCAGTCTCTGAATTGCTCGTATGTAGATGAAAAGGTTGTTTTCACATGTATACTCTTTGATTCTATGAAATAAATGACTCAATGACCAGGTGACAACACAGATTGGGTGGTCTTTGTCAGCTGATCATTAAAAAGAATTTTTAATGATCCAACAACATGTGATTTTTGACATATTAACTTGGACAGAGTTTAAAAAATTAGATGACAGTACTGTAACAAAACTCCTTCCATTGCCATTTACTTACTATGTGAATAAGATTTCTCAGCATTTGCTATAAAACAGGAAAAAGGAATAGAATTGATATTGAATCCTGTCTCATTCCAGAATTAAGTACAATAAAATAATGAACTAATTGAAGAAAAAAGTATTAGGATAAAAGGCACTGAGAAATGCATGTCCACCGAAATTTTCCCAAGTAATTATAGAAAAAAATTTACAATAAATTTAGGATAATTTGATTAATAATAATTATAATGAAAATTCAATTGGGAAGAAATATATTAATAACACTTGGAGCCACATGAATACATTTTTACAAATTACTTTCAGTTTGTATACATATTTCATGGCTAAGTAGTAGGGCAGCAAAATCAATAAAAGTTTTTCCAAAAATAAATTAGGATAAAATTCTGCAGGGTATAGAATGGAAACTCAGTTTCAAGGGAAAAAGGAACAATGGAAAATTCCAGACTTAGTAATCTATTCATGTATTTTTAAAATAGAAAGTAGCAGATTAGTTAAATACTTTTAAAAGACTAAGAGCTTTATTTTCAAATGTCACTATTTTCAATATGTCAGAATGTCTATCCTTTGCAACAATTTAAACTTATAATGAAAAATTCTAGATATAAAGCCAACTTCAAAAATAGGTAAGAGAGTATATGGTGTTTCAAAATTCTTTTAGGAGGCATAATAAGCAAAAATGGTTGAGGACCTCAATTCCTGATGAGGAGCATCTATCCAGAGAGACCAATATCTTCCTCATGTTGTTTTATCATTTTATTTGTTAATAATCAGTGTACTGATTTTGAACTTGGCAGAAAATACAATATACCTTGCTCATCAAAGAATGAGGCAATTTATAAGGTTATATAAATTAATATGGAAACTATATGAATAAATTAAAGAGATCCAAGGTCTGGACCAGAAGAAATCAGAGTATTATCTATGGGAATCAGAGGACCTCAAGGTTTTAAGTCAGAGGAAACCAGAAGCAGAAGTGAAAAGGAAAACCTGGTCAGTTATCTTGTTCTCATTGTCCATGAGAAGAAAACCCATCAGTTCCTCAAGGGCAGCTAAGCTTTTCCTGACACTTACCTCTTTAAGATTTCTTCTGGAGTAGCTTCACATGAGAAATCCCTTTAGCAAGTGTTGTTAGGAAAATAATTTTGTTAACATCTATTATGTTCACGTATTACTACAGAAGGAAAAACATTACCTACCTTGTGGATATAAATATTTTATCCCTTTAGAGGAGAAAAGGAAACAATTACCAAGAATTTGAATTACAAAATAGTGCACTTACTCTGCTTTCATTTTCAGCATTTCTTCTACTATTTTACTCTATAATAAGAAAAAAAAAAAAAGAAAAACATGGCTTAGGTTCTTAAATAACACTGCTAAAAAAAAGATTTAAAGGAACCAACCCACTCTCTTTCATATTAATAAAATCAAGCCAATATCCTTTTCCACAATACCAGCTATATACACATAAAGGAAATGCCTATTTACAAGACTTCATGCACATGCCCTCTAAGGCCTCAAACAGGCCTTCAGACTTGCTTCTAAATGGAGAACTGCATGTGAGTATGCTGAGCAGTAGGCTCACCATCTAGCAACAGAGACAAATTCAATTCTCAGCTATGTCTAAATACTGATGGTAAATATCATGCTAAACAGTGGGACTGCAGAAAAGACAGGAATTTCAATGTAAAATGGTTTCTTAAAATATATATAACCATCAATTACTAACTATAAACGCATTGCTCAGATAATAAACTATGTAAAAAAAAATCATACTTTAGCAAGTCTGTCTTTGATAATCTCTTCTTCTTGTTCATTCTTCAGCTGCTGATTGTCTGGATGATTTTGATCACTATATGGATTCGGAGGAGGGACAGGAAAACAATGTCAAGTATATTCAAGTAGCAATTTCAAAGCTATTACATGCAGCAATGCTAAGTTGTGTAAAGAAAAGGCAACTATGGTGATTGCGTCAAATTAGCACAGTTAATAATGTGATCAACACATAGGGATGAAATGAGTCACCTCCTCAGAACTCAGAATTCCTCCTAATACAAAAGCAAGATGAGGCCGGGCACGGTGGCTCATGCTTGTAATCCCAGCACTCTGGGAGGCTGAGGTGGAAGAATTGCTTGAGCTCAGGAGTTCGAGACCAGCCTGAGCAAGAGCCAGACCCCGTCTCTACTAAAAAACAGAAAGAAATTATCTGGACAGCTAAAAATATATATAGAAAAATTAGCCGGGCATGGTGGTGCATGCCTGTAGTCCCAGCTACTCGGGAGGCTGAGGGAGTTGGATTGCTTGAGCCCAGGAGTTTGAGGTTGCTGTGAGCTAGGCTGATGTCACAACACTCTAGCCTGGGCAACAGAGTGAGACTCTGTCTCAGAAAAAAAAAAAAAAAGAAAAAATTAGCTGGGTGTGGTGTCCTGTGCCTGCAGTCCTAGCTACTTGGGAGGCTGAGGCAGGAGGATCGCTTGAGCCCAGGAATTTGAAGTTGCTGTGAGCTAGGCTGAAGCCATGGCACTCTAGCCTGGGCAACAGGGTAAGACTCTGTCTCAAAAAAAACCACAAAAAACAAAAGAATAAAAAATAAAAAAACCCCAAAAGCAAGATGAGCAGAGCTGGGAAATCTAATCAAGGCTTGGTTGAAAGTAAAATAAAGCCCAAAACATAGTTAAGAGGTAGCATCTGAAGATCAAATGTGAGCAAAAGGGGGCTGAGAGAAAGGGCCCCAGAACCTGGTACAAATGCAACTAGCTGGGAGGGAGCTAGGACGGGGAGGGCTGCTCTGGTCTCTGCTGGGCCTGACTCCCCCTTTGCTTGGATTCCATAGTCAGCTGGCATTTTCTGATGACCACCTTGGCTTCCTATGTATGTGGACACCAGGAAGGGACTCCCTGGGCACCAGATATGTCCTCATGGAAAAAGAATGCTCCCATATATAAAGCAAGAAAAATACATTCTGGATGATACATCCATTTCTGTGAGCCTGACCAAATAAGTTGAGTTTCTGTGGGCAGCCCCTGGACCAGGAACACATTACCCCTAGAGAACCTGTCTGAATGCTGTATACTTCTTTAGGACTCTCTCACTGGGAAGTAAAAGAACATTTCTTGAAGGAAAACAGAAGTTACAGTAAAGTTTCTTTCTCTCAACAGATCTGGCAGCCTAGACAAAAATAGAAATGAGACCTTAATGAGGGAAACACCCCAGATCATTAGGGAAAGATGTGTTTTCTATGTACTAATCCAGGGATCAACAAACCTTCTCTGTCAAGAACCACATAGTAAATATTTTAGGCTTTGGGAGCCATATGGTCTCTGCCACAGGTATTCAACTTGGCTATTGCAAAAGCAGCCATAGCCCCAATATTTAAATAAAAGGGCATGACTATGTCTCAATAAAACTTTATTACACAATAAGCCATGGGCTGGATTTGGCCCCTGGGCTGTAGTTCACCTCCCCCCTTTTTTTTTACAAAGAAGATTCTGTAGCTCTTCATATAAGGGACATGAGGCTATAAAATAAAGCTTTTTTTAAAAAAAAGACATTTTTATTCAAAATCATGATCAGACTATTATATTTAGCAATCAATAGAATGAGTGCAAAAACAAACAAATCAAAAAACCTAAAACTACATTAAAACCCTTTGTTGGAATGCTTTATACTTTTCACAGAACAGAAACTAAAATAACCTGTTATACCATTAGTTACAAATAGTCCTCAAGTTTTTTGCCCATACACATGAGTATTGTCTAAAACATCTTATTTGTAGAAGCTAAGCCCTGCCACCACTGTGCTTGGCTCAGTCCACAAATCTGTTGCAATCTGTAGCTTCCGTGTCACTTCTCTGGCTCTTCTCTCCTGCTAAGCTTTGTTTCTTGGCAGTAATTAAAACCTTTTGTCACTGCCACAGCTACTGCTACTGCTGCTGGAAACACCTGTCAACCTGAAAAGAAACTCAGGACTGCCTCTCCAGAACAAATGGGTTTATTTGGGAGTAACATCAGGATTGCAATTCCATGGTATGCAAGCTAGGGTGGGCCATCAGTGTATTGGGGGGGGGGGGCGATTGGGGCAGAGGGGAAGAGCTTTTAAAGACAAAGAGAAGAATTCCATGTAAGCTTTAAAATAAAGTTCACTGGTCACAGAAGCTCATTGCAGAAGTTGGCATTTGTTCATCGGTGGAGACAGCTGTTGTTCGGCAACTGTCCTGGTGCAAGCAGCTTTTCTGAAATACTGTAGCCCTGAGGAGTTTCCTGTGATAAGCCCTGTTACAGGCTTCATGCAGGAGTGGGGCATGTGGAACCTGCAGGAGTTTCTTGTGATAAGGTATGTTATAGGCAAGTGCAGTGAGAGCTGCTTCTTTGTGGTCTCCTGGTTCCATTTTGTTAGAGTTTTGACACAAATGATTCCATTTTGGCAATGGCAACTTTCACACGACTTAGCCCCCTTGGTTTCATGGCTGGTTTGGCAAAGTAGTGGCTGCTACCACCATAGGGCCCAGAGATTCTGCCTCCAAAGTTTCTTCCCTTTATGAGTCCAAAATTGAAGATTGATTTTTATAATTGCCAATATCACTGTAGCTTCCATCACCTCCAAAATTGCTTCCATCATTACCAAATATATTGTAGCCATCCCCACTGCCACCACGTCCACCATCACCACAGCTGCTACCAAAACCACCACGACCACTGAAGTTTCCTCCATGACCAAATTTGTCATTCCCACCAAAACCACTTCTACAACCACCTGCAAAGTTTCCACAACCACCCCAACCTCTTTGGCTGAATGAAACACTAGTCGTTTCTTTTTTTGACAAGCTTTCCTTACTTTACAGATGTAGCCATGCAGTTTATGGTATTTTTGAATGACAGTCTTATCCACGGAGTCATGGTTGTATCGTCAAAGGTTATAAAAGTAAAGTTCCTCTCCTTGCCACTGCCTCAGTCAGTCATGATTTCAGTCACCTCAATTTTCCCATGCTATTCAAAATAATCTCTTAGGTGATGTTCTTCAGTGTTTTCTTTAATGCCACCAACAAAATCTTTTTCACAGTTAAGTGAGCACCTGGTCTTTGAGAATCTTCTCCTTAGACAGCCCTCTTTGGTTTCACAACTCTTCCATCCACCTTGTGTGGCCTTGATTCCTGGCTGCCTCTACCCCCTCCACAGTGGCATAGTGACAAAGCCTCTGGAGTGGTTGGTGTTTGCATGTCCCATTACCACACAGTCCATGAGTGTTCCCCATTGCTCAACATGGCTCCCCAGACTCTCTTCAGTGGTTTCAAAGCTCAACTGTCCCATGAAGAGCTTCTGCAGCTATCTGGGCTAAGAGAGTCTGACTTAGACATGACAGCGGTGGGAAGAGATACTTTAATAATGCTTCCTTTGTGGCATCTAACAACATATCTCTGAAATAAAGTATTTCTTTTTTTTTTTTTCAGTTTTTTATTTTTTTTCAGCCAACATCATACTGAATGAAATAAAGTATTTCTAATTGTGGTTTTACAAATGATCTAAAAACATTCTATGTTCTACGCTCAAACTAACTCTTGATAAAAGACAGTATTTTTCTTTTGTATACTAAGTATTAAATACAAGGCTTTTCTTTAATATGACTGAACATGGGAGCAGGGCATATGGAAACTAAGTGAACAGACTGTGGATTATCTGCATCAGAATCATCCAGAAGGGGAGGGAGGTACTTGTTAAAATGCACATTTCTGGGCTTCACTCCAGCCCTACTAAAACAGATCTCTGATACTCACTAAAATTTGAAGAGAATCATTTAGGAAGAGACTGTTAGCATAGCCACCATTACCATCTTCAAATCTCTGTTGTCTCATTTAGGTTTCGAACAGTGCATCTAAAGGATGCTTCTGGACAAGGCTGGGGAGAGCTGCAGGAGTGGACAGGGCTTCTGTCACTTTCTGGCAACTGACAGCAGACACTCTTAATCTGGGAAATGGAATTCAATAAGGGCTTCTATCCCAGAGACTCCCTCTTTAATTCAATTCAACTTTCCACAAAATTTTACTTGCTACTCTGATCTCCAATCCTTCACTTAGAAAGTTAACAATAGGCAGAATCATAATTCTACTTTGTGTACTTAATAACTTTTATTGAACACCCCTCTACCAAGCACTGTAACTGGCATTTTATACACGTTATTTTTAATCTTTAAAACACCTTGTGAGGAAATCACCATTTTCCTCATTTTATTCCTAAGAAAACAGAGAAACTAAGAGGTTAAAAAATCTGTTCAAAATCACAAGACTTTTAAGTGTAAGAGACAGGACGTCAAGTCTGGATGTGGTTGCTCCTGACACTATGCTATGGAACTAGAAAACTGCCTTAGCTGATGCCAAAACACACACATAGAGATGCCTAAACCCAAGGGAATGCTTCTCTGTAAAGTGCTAAGGATTTCTTCTTGTCCTGCACAGGAGCTTTCCCTGGACCATGAGTTATAAAGCAAAGCCAACTGGTAAGAAATTTCCCCCTTTTCTGTAGGGATTCTGGAATCTTTGTCTTGTTGATTTTATTTACTCTTTAAAAAAAAAATTTTCTTTAAATGAAGTCATTTGGCTCAAGTATTTCACATATTTTAAATTCATTTCAGTAGCTTTACAACAAATGCAACAATGCAAAAACTCACTGCAGAGCACTGCAATGATTAACAGATCAGACAAGATTCAAAATCAACCAATGGAGCATCTCCTGGATTAGTGAGAAATATTCTATTCATTGTGAAACCAATTCTAACCTCATTCATTTAACTATACCAGGCAGGTCAATATTTAGCCCATAGTTCTAGTGGCTCTTTCTCACCTACTGTCCTTTTGTCTTTTAATATCATCCAGCTGACCTTGCAGGAGCCAGTTTTTCTCTCTTAACTGCTGAGATTCCAGGCGTAGGTCTTCCATTTCACACAACTGCTCCTGGTAACATATCAAATAATGTCTTTTCAAAAAACACATTATAAAAATTTATGACTGAGACTCCAAAAGTAAATATGGCCACAACAAAAATAAATAAATGGGACTTAATTAAACTAAAAAGTTTCTGCACATCAAAGGAATAATCAACAGAGTAAACAGACAACCTACAGAATGGGAGAAAATATTCGCAAACTATACTTCTAACAAAGTCCTAATATCCAGAATCTACAAAGAACTGAAACAAATCAGCAAGAAAAAAACAAATAACCCATCAAAAAGAAGATGAAAGACATGAACAGAGTTTTTTCAAAAGAGGATAGACAAATGGCCAACAAACATATAAAAATATGCTCAACATCATTAATCATCAGGGAAATGCAAATTAAAACCACAGTGAGATACTACCTCAGCCCTGTCAGAATGGATATTATTAAAAAGGCAAAAACAATAGATGGCGCAGATGCAGTGAAAAGGGAATGCTTACACACTGTTGGTGGGAATATAAACTAGTACAACTTCTACGGAAAACGGTAAGGAGATTCCTCAAAGAACTAAAAGTAGACCTACCATTTGATTCAGCAATCCCACTACTGGGTATCTAGCCAAAGGAAAAGAAGTCATTTTATAAAAAAGATACCTGCACCTGAATGTTTATCACAGTACAATTCAGAATTGCGAAGATATGGAATCAACCTAAGCACCCATCAACTGATGAGTGGATCAAGAAAATGTGTGTGTGTGTGTGTGTGTGTGTGTGTGTGTGTAAATATACCATGGAGTACTACTCAGCCACAAAAAGGAATGAAATAATGTCTTTTGGAGCAACTTGGATGGAACTGGAGACCATTATCCTAAGTGAAGCATCTCAGGAATGGAAAAACAAATACTATATGTTCTCACTTATAAGTGGGAGCTAAACACGGGGTATATATGGTCATAAAGTGGTGTCATGAACATTGGAAACTAAGAAGGGGGAAGTGTGAGAGGGGGGTGAGGGATAAAAAATTACCTCTCATGTACAATGTTAACTATTCTGGTGACGGGTACCCTAAAAGCCCTGACTTCAGCATGATACAATTCATCCACATAACACAAAACACTTGAACTCCCTGAATCTATTGAAATAAAACAAAACAAAACAAAACACATTATAGTAGGCTTTATTTAGCTCCCCAGGGCCATGACCAAGACAGGTATTACTCTCTTACACTCCTATACAGAACACTACACTGGGTATTGCTGGATAAAAAGCAGACTGTGCGACAAGCTCCTGAAGGCCTAAAATGGTGATTCATGATCATGTTCACAGTGTCTCAAATATAGTTTCTTATCAATATCACATAATTTGCTAAAATTCCTTTATGAGAAAAGATGACAGAAAGTGTCTACTTTGATAAATATTCTCGACTATTTGTTTCTATTTAATAGATTCTAAGATAAAAAAACAAACAAAAAACTGATGCCACAGCCCACCCCTCAAAATACTTAATTGTAGCCTGAGCACCATAGTGAGACCCCACCTTTACAAAAATATGAAAATTAGCCAGGCCTGATGGCACACACTTGTAGTCACAACTACTCAGGAAGCTGAGGCAGGAGGATCACTTGAGCCCAGGAGTTTGAGGTTGCAGTGACCTATGATGAAGCCACTGCACTACAGCGTGGGAGACAGAGCAAGACCCTGTCTCAAAACAAACAAACAAATAAAAAAAAAAATGACAAACAA
>CM052436.1:127274856-127289083 GCA_028533085.1 Varecia variegata
ATTTTTAGTAGAGACAGGGGTCTCGCTCTTGCTCAGGCTGGTCTCGAACTCCCAACCTCAAGCGATCCACCCGCCTCGGCCTCCCAGAGTGCTAGGATTACAGGCGTGAGCCACCGCGCCCGGCCGATACTGTCTTTCTTTATACACTTCACATCACTTGATTAAAGTGAGCAAATTTTTTCTTTAAAAATCTACTTGTAACTGCTGCTAATGGAGTACATATTCTGGGCAACTTGAATCTATGCTAGCAGGTTGCAGTCTTCAGTTTGGCCTAAATAAACTCTCTGCTTATGTTAAAAAAAAAAATTATAAAAAATAAAAAAATAAATAAAGTGAGTCAATTACGTTTCTAAACAAAAACTCACTGCAGAGCAATGACCTCACAGGCTAAATGCTCTCTTCTGTGGAGCATCACGTTCTCCCGATTCCCACACACCTACACAACACCTACCCAGACACTCTACCACACACCCCCACCCCTAAACCGTATGCACACCTTGCCATTCACAAACACCATAACCCCAAGTAACTGGGTAAAAACACTAACAGGAAGCTTAAGGAAATGGCAAACAAGAAAATATTTTGAATTTATCATAGACTAAAACAAATCTCTCTAATATATAAAGACTGCCTACAAATCAATAAGAAAAATCTAACAATAGAAAAATCGGTAATGGATATAGTTCACAGAAAGAGAAAAACAAAAGATACTCAATTTTACTCCTAATAAGAAAAATATAAATTTAAAACTACACTGAGATAACATGCTTTAGCTATTAAATTGACAAAGACCCAGAAGTCAGACAGCACTACGAGGTGAGGTTTGAGGAAACAGGCTCTCTCCTTCATTGCTGAGAGCGTAGTCATTGCAGCCTGTATGATATGACATCAGCATGTAAAAACCAAATGGGGCAGGGAGAGAAGAATGCTTACAGACTTGGTTATGTATGCAATGAAAAGCTCTAAAGAACTGGCCACCCTGGGAGCCTCCAGGGACAGCAACCTTGGTAGACTGGTATCTGGGCTAGGAGGAAGACTTTTCTCTGTCTACCCTTCAGTTCTATGCCTTTTGAATCTTGTATTCTCAGTAACTATGACAATGCTGCTTATTTTTAAAAATTAAGTTTACATGACGATGCTGCTTATTTTTAAAAATTAAATTTACTGACTTGACATGGTGGCACATGCCTGTAGTCCCAGTTAGTTGGGAGCCCAAGGTAGAAGGATTACTTGAGCCCAAGAGTTCCCTGTGTCTTAAAAAGAAAAAAGAAAAAAATTTACCCAATTACCTTCATTCTGAGGATTTCAGCATTTTTGACTTCTCTGTCTTCGTTTAGCATTGTTACAAGGTGTTGCAAAGAAGTCTTAGAGGCTCTTCCATCTTCTATCTCTTGTTCTTGTGTTTCCAGAAGTTTGGCCAAATGTGTTGGAAAATGAGGTGGTGTTTTAGGACTCTAAAATAAAATCACATCTCATCCAAATACCCGGTGTTAAGTGATGTTAGAAAGGTTTCATTTTAAATGTACGAGTATATGCCAAGCACACAGAAAATACTCAGGCATTTAGCTTATTATTCTAATTCTTGTCCAAGTAAAACAAACCAAAGATTGGCACCTTTATCAAGTAAAAAGCAGACAGAGGGTGTCAGTGAAAATCGTTTTCTTAAAAAAAACAAAGCTATGGCCTTAGTAATTTCCAAATTTTTATCATTCACAAAGTGTTCATTCCTCTTGAAATGCTCTCTTTTTTTCTGAAAAGTACCTGGGGAGCTTCAGCAGCAGAATCCATCACATGCTCTAGCTGTCTCATTTTGAAGTTATATTCATTCTTCTTCTGTTCTACTTCCTCCTTCTTTTGGTTTAGCTGGGAAAATTAAGATTACAAGTTAGAAAATAATATGGGGCACATGGTCCAATTAAAAAAGACAAGCTTCCCCATCACCAATCATCAGAGAAATGTAAATTAAACCATAATGAGACATCACATTTCACCTATTAGAATGGCTATAATAAAAAAGATGAAAGATAAGTGTGGGTGAGGATGTGGAGAAAAGGGAACCCTTGTTGGGAATGTAAATTAGTACAGCCATTATGGAAAACGCTTATGGAGATTCCTCAAAAAACTAAAAGTAGAACTACTATATGATGCAGCCATCCCACCTCTGGGTATATATCCAAAGGAATTAAAATCAGTGTGTTGAAGAGATATCTGTACTCCCTTGTTTACTGAAGCATTATTCACAAAAGCCAAGGTATGTAAACAACCTAAGTGTCCATCTAATGGATGAATGGGAGAAAATGTGCTATATATACAGAATAGAATACTACTCAGTCTTAAAAAAGAAGCAAATTCTGTCATTTGTAATGTCCTGGAGGACATTATCTCAAGTGAAATAAGCTAGGCACAGAAAGACAATACTACACAGTCTCACTTATATGTGGAATCTAAAAGAAGTTGAATTCATAGAAGTAGAGAAGAAAATGGTGGTCACCAGAGGCTGGGTGGGGGGTTGGGAGGAAACAAGAATGGAGATATTGGTCAAAGGGTACAAATTTTCAGTTAGGAGGCATAAGTTTTTGAGATCTACTGTACCACATGGTAATTATATTTAATAATAACTGCTAAGAGAGGTTTTAAATGTTCACACCATCAAAAAAACAATACGTGAGGCAACAAATATGCTAATTAATTTGATTTAATCATTATACAATATATACATATATCAAAACATCACACCGTACCCTGTAAGTATATATAATTATTATTTGTCAATTAAGAGACATTTCATAGAATGCTACTTATATTAAAACAAAGAAAAGATAAGCTTCCCATGGTATACAGAATTATGCTTTTTACATTGCTTTTTCATTGCTTAATAATTTGAAAAGCATTAAGATTAAAACAAAACCATGGCAGTTTTTAAAGTAATAAAATGTGAACTCAGTGCTGCTTTTTGTGTATGTCTAATTTGGTTGCTACTATAACCCAATCATCTCCTTTTCTCTCACAAATTTATACCTTTTAAAATTTTCTTTTAAGTTTCACAATAAAAGAGTTATTTGAGAAAAATATGAAATATAAAACAACAGCTGCCAAAAAGATGATAAAAGTCAGCCACAACGTCCCCACAGTGGTTAGAACGTGCTGCCACATGCCAAAGACCCAGAGGAGGTGGGGAGGCAGCCAAGCAAGTCTCACCATGTGCACAGACCCAAGTCGCTCTGATTCCAAGTTTGCAATCCAGATTGCCTAAACACTCCATTAGCCTACCTTTTGTAACATAGAGAAATTAGCCAAGGCAGGAATGTTGCAACAACCTTAACTGTGGATCCCTTCTTTTTTTTTTTTTCTTCTTTTTTTTTAAATAAAATGAGACAGAGTCTCACTCTGTTGCCTGGGCTAGAGTGAGTGCCGTGGCGTCAGCCTAGCTCACAGCAACCTCAAACTCCTGGGCTCAAGCGATCCTCCTGCCTCAGCCTCCCGAGTAGCTGGGACTACAGGCATCCGCCACCATGCCTGGCTAATTTTTTCTATATATATTTTAGTTATCCATATAATTTCTTTCTATTTTTAGTAGAGACGGGGTCTCGCTCTTGCTCAGGCTGGTCTCGAACTCCTGACCTCAAACGATCCTCCCTCCTCAGCCTCCCAGAGTGCTAGGATTACAGGCGTGAGCCACCTCGCCTGGCCTGTGGATCCCTTCTGTCCCCCATCTTGAGTGACACCTCTGTGCATCTTACCTTGTCCTGAAGTTCTTGGATCAGGGCCTCCTTCTTGGTCAGTTCTTCTTGGGCAGACTGCAACAGCCCTGAGTGTTTCTTTGAGGCCTCTGTGAGCATGTTCAGCTGCTCAGTGGCATGAGCCAGGTCCTCACAGAGCATATCCCTCTGTTGGAGGACAATCCCCACAAAGAAAGAATTTCTTAATTATAGTATTCCAATAAGGATTTCCAAGTCATTACTATGTACAATTTTTAAAAGGTTAAGAAAGTTTTATGTAAAATCCTCCCCCCCTTTTTTGGCTTGTGTCCTAATCCATTCAAAGACAAACCAGTTAGTTAATATTCAGGTGAACAGGTTTAGAGATTAACATGATTACAGTAAATTCGTATAGGTATCACAATTGAGAGTTTAATTACACTCTCCTCTCACTCTCAGATCTAAAAGCTCATCTCTCTTTCCTGGGGAGGACTTCAGGAAAAGGTCCTGAGCTGGCTTGTCTCATGAGTTGAGTCCTTTCTACAGTGGAAGGTAAACAGCTATAAACAGTTGGGGAGGGGTTCGGCAGTTCATCAGACTGTGACACTGTCATAGGCCATCAAAGTTTCAGGGAGTAGTTTATAGAAAGTGACACAGAGAATTAGAAGTCCTATAGGTTGCATACATAATTCCTATGGATGCAGTGTATGTAATTCCTACAAAATTAGAGCAGAATGTGTTTATCCTCCCTTTCCCTTACGAATGTAAATTTATGTATGTATGTGTGTACACACACTTAAAAATTTGATATATCACAAACACTTTTCCCTGTACTCATTCTTTTATTATGTCATTCGTTAAAAATCCTATTTATGTTTTTAAAGTGGTTATTGTTGATATATAGGAAAGCTATTCTTTTTTAATACTTAATTTCTTTTCATATTCCTTAGGAAAGTTTTATGTCTTTAACGGTTATTATATATTCTTCCCTAAGGTTTTTATACTTTTGATTGTTTTTGAGAATGGAACTTTTTAGTTCCATTATATTGTTAAATGGTTATTGATAGTATACAGTAAATATATGTTTAAGACTTAATTATAACTGATTACTAAACTCATTATTTTAATAGATATTCAGGCAATATTTTGGAGTTTCCACACAGACATTCATACCCAACTGCAAATAACAGTACACTTTCTCTCAGTTTTTATAATATTTGTGTCTCACTGTTCTCATCTTGTGCTGGCTGGGAACTCATATTGTTGAAAAACATTGATGTATAAACAATTAAAATGACAATTCACAAACCATAGCCATAAAAGTAAATTTTAGCTAATAAAGACAGAAAATAAGTACAAAGGGAATGTGAACTGGCTATTTACAAATCGATTCCACTTGAATCTAAAATACTTCAATATTCCTAGTCATAATCTTTTTAGGAAGAAATGACAGAGAGACAGAAGGAAGGATATAAGGATGGAAGAAGGAAGAGCTTTTAAGTAAACTGCCATGAGTTTTCTTTCATCATTCAGCTACTCCCACTCAAATAGCTAGATTTCTCTTTTTATTTTGGCAATAGGCAATGTAGAACTGGATTTTACACATTTTACACATTGTATAAGACTTTAGGTTGTTGTTTTTGCATACTAACTTTTCAACTGGCCTCCTAAAACTAGTCCCAGCTAACATGCATTGAGCAATTTACAAGGTGCCAGATAGTGTTCTAGGCACTTTCCATGTATTCCTCATTTCGTCTTCACAACAGCCTATGAAATAAGCAGTACTGGTCTCTCTACAGATGTGGCAAATGAAGCACAGAGAAAAAATTTAACTTCCCCAAGGTCACACAGCCAGAATTCCAACTCCATAGCACGTAGTCTTTATAACTTGTTACTATTCTACTCTTATTTTCCTTTTATTCTGATGTTAGTTGTTTATTTTAACCATCTTACACTGTATATATGTTAGCACCTTCAAATCCTTTCTAGGATGTAGCAGGATATGAGCACAAATTACTGGGTATATCCACCTTGGATATCTATTCCCACAGGTTCTCGAAGTTCAAAACTGGTAATGTATAAAATGCATCTCATCAATTTTCCCTGGGCCTCTATTCTCTTCAGCCTAGATGTATGCAGAACCACCTTTGGTCTCTCAGGCTAGAAACCTTGGTGCCCACTCTGCCTGCTTCCTCCCTTCACAGCATATATCCAACTGGACACCAACAACTGTCAATGGTAGTTCTGAAATACTTCCAACTCTATCTCACTATCTCACTCACTATCCCCACTAGCACTTCTTAGCTCAGATCTCAACATCTCCCATCTGGGTTCAAAGTCTACGCAGCTCCAGTTTCCTAAAAGATACAGCTGATGTTCCTCAAGAAGCTTACTACACAGGCTCGGCCTGTCTCCATCTCAGCTCCTGCGTCTCAAGCTGGCCACCCTGACTGCCTACTGTGCTAGAGACACTCCACACACATTCACACTGCCAGGCTTCCCTCCCTGGCAAAGTCTTATAGGCATACTATCTCCTCTGGGAAGCTCTTTGGAATTTCCCCAAGCAGAATTACCCTACTCCTACCCTTTTCTGTGTTTCCAGGTCATTTATTGTATCATAATACACATATTTCTTAAGCTAAACAAGTAATAGTATTTCAATTATTCTTCCATTCACAAATGCCTGGCCAGGTACAGGTTGTACAGTAGGTGGATTCAATAAATACTTGTTGGTTTTATGGGTAGCATACTTTAGCCAAAAAAAAAAAAAAAAAAACCAACCAACCAACCAAATACCCCCTATATCTAAAACAAATGCAGAACAGTTTTAATAATGGATTGTCATCTGTTTGAAAAAAGAGAAGACTAAAAGTATACAGGATTTGCCTAAAGTATCTCTGGAAGGATATACAAGAAACTGGTAACACTGGGTGGTTGAGGATAGGGAGGGGTAGGAGGAAATGTATATTGCTTCTGAACCATGTGATAGTACTGCTTTAATTTTTTAAAAAGGTAAATTTACGTGAACAACAACAAAAAGAAAAACTTTTAAACATACAAGTAAATGCAGTTTCCACTCTGCTCCCCTTACATGAAGGGTGGTCAATTATAGGAACATTAACATGTTGTCAGCACAAATGAATAAAGATAGATTAACTAGATACAAAATAATAATTTTAGTGGTAACTCTTAATTGCCTGACTACTCTAAGGAAAAGTGGCTCTAATTATTAATTACTCCTTTAAAAATCTTCTATTTATTCACTAATAACCTTCACACACAAATAAATATATTGACAAGTAATAATGCAAACAAAAAATTCTTAACATCTACCTCTATATCCTCAGAGAGTATTCTCAGCCTAAGGGTTTCTTTCAGATTCAGAATATCCGATTCCTGCCTCTTGATCAATGCTTTGCTCTCCTCTTTGTCGACCAAAGCACAGTTGTATTTGCACTGTAGAAAAGAAAGTCATGATACAAGAACTGTCTGTTTATTATCTGCTTATTTGTAGATTAAAATATCAAGAATGAGTCTGAGTTCCAAGGTGATGACCAGATTAACACAAGTTAATTCAATAAATACTTGCTGAATGAAAGAATATAAGAACAAATGCATGAATGGTGAAAAAAATGAAAAAAAAAAATCTGTGATGACTTTTCCATCTTAGTCAGGAGACTGCCTTCAGAAATAAACATGGAGAACAGCAATGTCCTAGAGTAGAGGAGTGAGGAACATTGACAAAAAACCTTTGTCTTGACCCAAGCAGAAGAGAAGCATCAACATTCAACATAGATATATGCTGGCAAAATAAGTAGTTACTTTAGGAAATGACATTACGTCCATTATTGGAGAAACAAACTCATTTTCTATATGATTAATGTCTCTGAACTTAACTAAAATGTGTTATTTTTTTCTCAAAGCAACTAAGGAAGACCACATCAGCCTTAACTGTCACAGCCAACAACCAGTTTGTTTCTTATTCAGTTTGTATCAGCAATTCCCAAATGGTGCACAGACAATATTGTCCCAGGTCAGTGAAATCTGAGAAACACTGCAGTTTGCATTTTGCATTGCCTCCAGGAAATGCATACTACACCTTCGCATAACAAAGGCTCTGCAAGTCCTGCAAATACAGAGATCTGTTGAGCTTTAACTAGTATTTCCAAACTTCTTTGACCATAGGATCTTTTTTCCTGGTGCAGCATTTGTTATTCTCTTGAGTCTGTAAAGTGTCTTGTTAAATTTGACTGAACTTACATTTATGTCCTTCAGTTCTTGCTTTAGGGTGTCAATAGTTTCCATTTTCTCACAGACTGATGTTCTTAGCTCCTGGATCTGATTCATAAGGTCAGTCACAACTTCCTGATGAGCACAGAAACAATATTTTCATGTCCAAAGACATTCAAAAGGAGGTAATTTTTTTTTTATTCTTATTTCAGCATATTGTGGGGGTACAAAAGTTTAGGTTACGTATATTGCCCTTGCCCCCCCACTCCCAGAGTCAGAGCTTCAAAGGTGTCCATCACCTAGACAGTGCGCATTGCAGTCATTATGTGTGTGTACACCCGTCCCCTCCCCCACCCACATCTGCCCGACACCCGATCAATGTTATTCCTAAATATGCTCTTAGGTGATGATCAGTGAAACCAATTTGATGGTGAGTACATGTGGTGCTTATTTTTAAAAGGAGGTAATTTTTAAATGATAAATCATTTACCTTTACTAATGGTAACATAAGAAGTCAATTTTATTTTAGCAAAACATCCTATGTCTCATTATTATCAATTTATATTTTAATGGCTTTATGCTATTTTACCTAATCATTTGCTTTGATTTTATGAATGAATAAAAGGATTTTTATACCTAATTTTACACTTGGATATTATTATTTTTTATTTATTTATTTTTTTGAGACAGAGTCTTGCTCTGTTGCCCAGGTTAGAGTGCCATGGTGTCAGCCTAGCTCACAGCAACTTCAAACTCCTGGGCTCAAGCAATCCCCCTGCCTCAGCCTCCCAAGTAGCTGAGACTACAGGCATGTGCCACCACACCCAGCTAATTTCTTTCTATTTTTTTTAGTAGAAACAGGGTCTTGCTCTTGCTGAGGCTGGTCTCAAACTCCTGACCTCAAGCGATCCTCCCACCTCGGCCTCCCAGAGTGCTAGGATTACAGGCGTGAGCCACTGTGCCTGGCCTATTTTTATTATTCTTGTTAAAGTCAACTCCAGGCATTTGAGAATTTGTAAAATGGGACTTAGAGTCAATAAGAATGGGTCACATTAATAGCAGCATCCTAGTTAAAAGAGTTAAAATAACTTTTTACAGAGTATTAGAAATGAAAAAACCAAGATAAAGAATGTGGTAGTAAACAGTACTCTAGGATGTGTTTTAGAAACATACCATCCTGAGTAATATAGTAGTTTGCACCTGAAGTTATGTGGAAAATCAACTTAAAAGGAAGACTTCATTCTCTAGCAACCTTGGAAGATGAACAAGGCCTAACTACATATAGAAATGCTTGTTATCAGTCACCCTGGAGGTGCAAGATGGGACAGGAGAATAGAAAGTTAAACTAGCACTTATTAAAAAAATACAGAAGGATGTAGCTTCAAACTCCACCTACCTTGTTAGAATCTCTAGACTTTTCCAGAGAACTGATCACTTTTTCAGTAGCAAGCAAGCTCTCTTCTAGTTTCTGTACTTTTGCCATCTATGGGGAAAAATAAATATTTTTAGAAAAACAATTAAATCACAAAGCTAACCTTACCACACATAGATAAACTGAAATCTGATTTTCATATTATAGAGATTACTCTAGGATGAATACTTGAAAATGATAAATTGGGTTGAAAGACAATGATTTTGTGTCTCTACCAGGAGATACCAACACATTATGCCATCTGGGAGTTAGAAAAACAACAGTTGAAAAATAATAAAAACAGCTCCGAATTCCACCTTTTCTAAGAAAATTAATTTCCAACATCCAAAAGCTGAAACCATTTTTAAAATAAACTTCTTTAGACATTAGGAATAAAAGTTACTTCAAATTCTTGAATTAGAGTAATAGGAAATTTACCTGCTGCTCACACTTGGCCATCTCCTTCTGTTTCTCCTGACGTACAGCCTCAAGAACTTTTAAGATTTCTCTGGAAGAGAAGAATTATCTTTTACACCTGACTTCATGAAATGGAAACAGGAACTGAGTCAGTACAGAAGAGATTAAATGCAATGCAAATGAACTTTATTAGACACCTACTTGGTGTGAGACATTATATTCCAGTGGAGATCAGAAATTTGAACCCATTTCTTCAACAACTATTTAATGAGAACTTAATTTGTACCATGACTGTTTATTTTTCTTCAGAGTGTTTTGTATTCCCTAACATATATAATATAGTATTTGCTTATTATTACCTATCTCCCTGTGCTAGAACGTAAAACCCACAAGAACAGGAAAATTTTATTCACTGTTTTACCTCTAAATGTGCTGGCATTCACCAGATCAGTGCCTGGATTGTTGGATATCACTAAACGTTTCAATGAATGGGAAAATGTTAATTGCCTGTCTCCCAACCAGATATACACTCTATGTTCACCACTGTATACTCAAGGCCTAGAGGAGAATCTATCTCATAGTAAGAACTCCATAAATATCTATTGAATAAACAAATTCTTCTCATTAGAGTGATTAACAGCCTATTTGCTGAGGCTAAGAGAGTCACTGAGGTCACTAAGGAAAAGAACTTGAAGAGAGTGGGGAAGTAAGATAATGGACCAGGAAGAAAATAAAGCAGCTAGAAAAAGAACAGTAGAGACAGAAATAAAAATCAGTCTTTACCTCTCAATAATAAAAGGAACATTTGGAAGGCATCTTATTATATATAGACTGTGATTTATTTACAGAAGACCCTGAGTTCTGATCACCACTGACTACTATTCATTTAAAAGCACAACAGCTACTTGCTGGATGTTTTGAAGAATTAAGTTTCTCTACATACCATTTATACAAAAGAATCTGACATTCATTTTGGAATGCTTTTAAAAAATAACTCTTTACAGGGTATTAACAATAAAAAAATACCAAGATAAAGAATGTGGTAGTAAACAATAGTCAACTAATGGAAAAGATAAATAGCACTCACTTAGAACTATTTTCTTTATCTTCTTCAAACTGTAATGATAATTTGTTATTGCGTTCTTTTTCTGCTTCAAAAAGCTCCATCAAATTCTAAAAGACAAGGTTACATTAGACTTTAAGTAATTGTTACTAGCAATGTGTAGCCAAGAAACATGTCATGCACCTTCTATGTGGCAGGCATTGTGGGCAAGTATGGAAAGTTAGGGAGAGGTCAGAACAGTCCTTGCCCTACACTCAAGAGAACAATCATAGACCCAGGACAAATTCACCAATTACCAAAACCCCTCTTAACTTACATTCAGATCAGATTTCAGAGTTTCATTTTCTTTTTTGCAGTTTTGGAGGTTTTTTGAAAGTTGGTCAGTTTCAAACTTCATTACTTCTTGTAAGTTGTCATAGGAATCCTGTAGGCAGGCTTTCCTCTCAAGAAGCTTTTCATTTTCTAATCTTTACCAGAAAAATATTTTTACAATGGTAAATGTAAATATTTAATATATTTCTGCTAGTCAGATCATCTGCAGTAAAATTTATCCCATCTATAGCCCATTTCCAACTTACCTAAGCCTTGACTGATGTAATACTTCTCATGGATTTGTGTGAAATGTCCATAATGCACAAATACATGAGATACACTGGATCACAGAGGAGTTTGATGGAAAAGGCAGGTGGGAGCATTAGCCTGTAGCCATCACTTCCTCATTCCCTCTACCACAGTTTCAACTGGCAATCGATTGTTTAATTGATTGGCAATTTACAGATTAGACTCATTTACGGGTTTCCAGATCTAGCCTTCATGTAAGCTAGGCACTGGTAGTTAATTTCCAAGTTTTGTCCATAGGTCAACTCCAACCACTCATCACATATGCTCTCAGCTCTAGGGAGGTTTTTGAAGATGGAAAATTGGCTTCGATTTGAGCAAGAGAGAAAGTTCCCTTGGCAAAGAACAATCTACTGCTTTTTTGGTTTTCATTCCCTTGTTCTCCTTCCCAATATAATGTGGCACCCCCAAGCACCCAAAGCTCAGAGAACTAGCAAACAATCAGTCTGACCTCTGGACCATCCAAAACAGATGTCTTAGCTTATATACAGAAGGTTATTAGACATAGAACTACCTGCTATACTAACTCAAAGCAGAGCAGAAACAGCAAATTACAAAGTGGTATAATCAGTTGCTAAAAGATAGATGTATAGACAATAGAAGGTAGGGGGGAGGAACATATATATGTATTTATGGTATAAACTATATACAAAAAGTAGGCAAAATAATTCAAGAAACACATCGCAGCATTGTGTTGTTTCTTTCAGAGGCCTTAACAGCCTTTGAGGATCATGATGGAGCACAAGCAACCCAGTGAGTGATATACTCAATGTTAAACCAGAGACACTGAGAAAAATTAAATTGTGTCCAATATATTTAAAAAGTTAGGAGGTACTTAATACCTAGAATTTAAGCACAGCTAAATATACTGGATTCTTAACATTTTTGATGTAGTTCAACTCTGACATGCAAACACAAGGAAATTAAAATCCAATGAGATTAGTGAAGTGACTTCAAAATAATCACACAAAACCAGTTTGTGGTGGAGCCAAGATTAGATTCAGTGATTCAGAGGTTGAAACAAATGCCAGGTATAAGAAAACACAACAGTGCACCTGTGGTAAATTATCAATAAATTATCTATTTAGTTTGTTCTAACTAGTTTGAGTAGTCCTGAGCTATAGGCCAATCAAGTAACTTGAGGGCAATGCCTTGGTGTTGGGGAAATGGAGCAGGTGGAGGAGGCTGTGCTGACCTAGACAGCACACCCCCTCTCTACAGAGAAAGGAGTAAGTTACGCAGTGGCTGTTGGTTGCCAGGCAGGAATATGGGCCTAATGCCACCAAATTGTCTGATTTTTCAAGAGGATGCTGAAATACAGATTTTTATACGAAAATACTCAATTTCTAAAATGCTATGTTAATTTTTTTATTTCAAAAAATTTATGGGGTATAATTTAGTTACGTGGATAAATTATATCATGTTGAAGTCAGGGCTTCCAGTGTACCCATCGTAACAGCACATTGTACTTGACAGATTTTTTTTTTTTTTTTTACCACATTGGAGCTGGGCAAGGTGACCAATGACTATAATCTTAGCTACTCGGGAGGCTGAGGTGGAGGATCACTTGAAGCCAGGTGTTTGAGACCAGCCTGAGCAACACAATATAGTGAAGCCCTGTCTCTTAAAAAAGAAAAAAGCAAAACCCACAGTGGGCAGGCCCAGTAAAAACATATGTATAAGTGAATTGGGTCTGCAAATCTCGTTTTCTTCTTCTCTTTCAATTCCTTGTTCTGTATCCAAAAACACTCAATAGCTATAGATTTTTTATTTTTGGAGACACAGTTTCACTCTGCCTCCCAGGCTATAGTGCAGGGGCATCATCATAGCTCCTGCAACCTCAAACTCCTGGGCTCAAGCAATCCTCTTGCCTCAGTCTCCCACATAGCTGGGACTATAGGCTCGTACCACCACACCTGGATAATTTTTCTATCTTTCTGTAGAGATGGGATCTCGCTCTTGCTGAGGCTAGTCTCAAACTCTTTGGCCTCCCAAAGTGCTAGGATTATAGGCATGAGCCACTGCCCCTCTTTACATCTTAGATTACTTCTATTTCAAGATTACCAGCACCTGACTAACTAGCCAGCTTCTGGCGAGTTACTGTGCACAATGGTAACAACTATTGTTCTGGTCTACCTTGCACTGTCCCTTTTTCTAGTAAGAAGACATCTTTCCTTGCGGAGCAGGGACATTACTATGTTGGCCCAATGTCATCTCAAACCCTCAGTAAGTGACTGGGCCAAAAGTGAGCAGATGACTCAAGCAAAACCAATTCTAATTTTCTCTGGATTAATATTTGGCTGTTGGGAGAGAGGGGTTCTTTGCAGGAGTTCCTTGTCACATAGAGGAAAAGGAATGTCCTCAATAGTAGGAGAGAGTAAGAGCAACATGGACAGGGGGTGGGGGGGGCGCGGAGGCAGATAGAGAGAAAAGGAGAGAATACTGACAATATTGTTTAAGACTCAGTCTAGTTTGTTCCTGAAACCAAAATCACCTCTGGGACTTCTCAATATTGGGAGCCAATAAATTACCTTTTCTATTTGTTTAACTACTTTGAGTTGTGTTTATAACACTTGCAACTTGAAGTAGTCCTAGGTTACAGCAAATCAGGAAACTTGAAAGCATAAGAGAACTCTACCTGACATTATCTAGTTGAAGCTGTACATGCACGTGTCTTTCGGAAAGTTTGTTGAGTTCTTGCTCCTGATTCTCTTTGAATGAACTATATTCCAATTTCACTGAAGTAAGCTCCTTGTCAGCAGAATGAAGAACTACTCGCAGGTCATGCAC
>CM052436.1:127289583-127325260 GCA_028533085.1 Varecia variegata
CCTTGAGCGATCCACCGGCCTCGGCCTCCCAGAGTGCTAGGATTACAGGCGTGAGCCACCTCGCCCGGCCAAGTGCCTTAATCTTAATTATTGAAAATACCTTGGAAATGTACCAGAACTTTTCAACATGGGTTAAATACTTCTGTTTTGTTTTTTTTTTTTCCAATGAATCCCATAACAGATTACAATACTTCTGGTTTTCTAAGGAAACCCCAACTATAAATAAAATTAAATAATTTTAGATCTAAAAGATCTAAAAGATCTAAAAGAAATTAAATTTCTTTAGATCAAAGAAAATAGAATGGCTGTCTTTTGTTTTAGCTTTATTAAAGCTACTGCAAATACTATGAAATAAACTGAAAAAACTAGGGATCAAATGATACTCCCACATCTACAAATGTGTACAAACATATAACTTATGCTTTATTTTGTCAATATTAAAACACTCAGCTTATGAATTCAGGATACTTCATTTTTAAAGCAGTTTAATTAAAACTTTAAGCAAACATTTATATCATTTGTTTGTGGGGAAACCCTGGAGAAAATTACATTTTATGGTATATAATTGTTACTCACCACTGCCATACAAACTCAAGTCTGGTCATCTACCAACAAGAAAACAACCAAACAGAAACACAGGAACATTTCTTTATATGAGTAAAAAGATCCTGAGTTACAATATTCCTTCAAGTCACAAAGCTCCTAATTGTTTAAACTTACAGTCATTCTTAGTTTCAGTGTCTTGAAGCTGCTTTTCAAGGATATTCAACTGTGAGAGAAGTTCTTGCTGCTGTTTGGTCCAATCAGTTCTTTCTGATGCGAAAAGCTTTGAGAAAGAGATACATTTATTGGAAGAGGAATTCTAGCATGCTAAGATGCACTCCACATCATTAATTTTTTTGTTTTTAAAGTCTAGTTTTAAGGTCTCTCAAAATTGGCTGTCCCCATGAACTATACTGAAGATGATCAACAAACTAAAGGATCACTGCAAGAACACAGACTGCCATCTTGCTTTCTTCTAAACACACAGCAAGGGATCCATTTGCACTACAGACTAAGTGGGCCAGAATTCAGACTATGCATGTCTGCCTCATTATCAGAGAAATATGCTAAATAACAAAGTAGAGAATACAACTCAAGTAAGCCTTAACTAAGTCTGTGGGAAGACATTTTCCTCCTTTAGTACTCTTACTTTGAGGATATGTTTCATACATTTTCTTTCTTTCTTTCTTTTTTTTTTTTTTTGAGACAGAGTCTCACTCTGTTGCCCAGGCTAGAGTGCCGTGGCATCAGCCTAGCTCACAGCAACCTCAAACTCCTGGGCTCAAGCGATCCTCCTGCCTCAGCCTCCCGAGTAGCTGGGACTACAGGCATGTGCCACCATGCCCGGCTAATTTTTTCTATATATATTTTTAGTTGTCCATATAATTTCTTTCTGTTTTTAGTAGAGATGGGTTCTTGCTCTTGCTCAGGCTGGTCTCGAACTCCTGACCTCGAGCGATCCTCCTGCCTTGGCCTCCCAGAGTGCTAGGATTACAGGTGTGAGCCACTGCACGCAGCCTGTTTCATACATTTTCTGAGGCCATGCTCTCTTGGTCTTACCTCCTGCACTTGGGTAGAATGATGTTCCAGTTTGTCAACATGCTGCTGAAGCTTTAGGTTTCTGTGCTCTTCTTCATCTAACTTAACTTGAAGAGCACTCATTTGTTCCTGCAACACAAAAACTTCAGTCATCAAATTTTTTCAATGGAATTCCCAAATATTCTACCACTTTTTTCATTTTAAAGAGACAAAACAAAACAAACTCAAAACCTCATATGAACAAAGATATCAAAGGCCTATTTGGAGCCAGAAAACAATGTCAAAAGACTATATACTAATGATTTCTCATGTTTTAGAATTACACTTGTGGTCCATTAAAGGAGATCATTTGAAACACAACGGAAAGAAATGGTTAAAATTTAAATCTTAGATTAAATCATAGAGCCCTCTTAAGACTTCTAAGAAGCTTCCTCAGGCTGCATGGGGTTACCTCACCAGAAAGACCTCCATGGCCTGGGAAAGGCAAATTATTGAATTTGGGGTGGTCTGGCCCACTCCAAGTTTTACTGGACAGTAGAAAACCTTTTTTGAAAAATTACCAAACCACCAGAATTCTGAGACATTCAAATTTCACATTATTGCAAATATACTAAAAGTTGTCTAAAATTTGATCTGTAATAAGATTCTTTTAACTTTCTTTAGCAGATATAGCACTATGCCATATAAACCAGGTATGGAATTTAAAGCTAGTAGCAAACTGGTCATTTTACACAGAGGGAACCAAAGCCCCTGGAGACTGGAGAATGACTTGCTAAAGACGGCAAAGCAAATAAAAAAACAAGAGTAGGCTGATTTCCAAGCCAGAGATGTTTACACACTCACACTTAAAAAGATAAGATTTTAATATTAAGCAGGGTTGAACTCTATAGGAATTAAAATGCTAAACAAAGCAAATTTATTTAAATGAATGTCTATTTTTTCTAGAACTAAACATTACCTGCACTGTTCTAAGCTCTTCGGAAATGGCCTCAAAAGCTTGTTCATTCATCTCAGGTGGAACTGGCTCATTTAATATATCGTTATCTAATAAGCTACAATTCTGAGTATGTAGAGAGCCAGAGCTCCCTGTTTCAGGGCTTAATTTCGGTACCAGTCGAGAACGAAGTTGATAAGCCTTGGTTGGTGTAGTTATAATCTGCATCAAAAATGATTATGGAAAACAACATTAGCACACATGAAAAAAAAGAGCATAGTTAGTAATTCTGTGAACAGAGAGTATAAAATTGGAATTCTATACATCAAAAGGAGAAAGTGCCCTTGATAAACAGCATAGAAATGTCCCAAGTGAAAATGAATTTATCAGCTCAATGTAGTCGCAAGCAAAATTCTAATACAATTTTAAAAAATGAAACCCAATAAGCTGATATCCAACTTCATACAAAGAATAAATGTACAAGAAGCCAGACAATTAACAAGAGAGCAAATTAGGGAAACTTCTCCATCTGATATAAAAATACATTATAAGGGTATGGTAATTAAAACAGTACATTATTAGCATATGTGTGGTCAAATAGAACATTGGAAAAAAATACAGAATCCAGAAATAGAATGATTTATGCATGGAAATTTCAAATTAGTGAGAAGAACATAGAATATTTTTTAAAAAGTTAAATCCCTTTCTCATACTATTCAAAAATAAAATAGCAGATGCACAAACACTTCAATGTAAAAACAAAATTAAAGGCATAAAAGTCACAAAGATAAAAATCGGTAAGCCTGGCTACATAAAAATTTTAAAACTTCTATGTAACAAAAGCATCACATGCAAAGATGAAAGACAAGCAACATGATGGACAGATATATTGGCAATATACATAACAAAAGATTAATACATAAAAACTCCTACCAATCAGAAGAAAAAGATAAACAACCAATAGGAAAAGGATATACAAATGGATATGAATATATGAAATATTTGACCTCACTAGAAATGAGGGAAATGAGAATTAAAACCATAAGAACATTTTTCACCCATCAGATTATCAAGCATTAAAGAGCCTGACAATGCCAGTTAGTTAACAGGGACAGTGCAGGGAAAGAAGTGTATCCATACCTAGCAACGCACATGGTGCAGCCCCCAGGAGCGAACTTCAACAGGATTGGCTTAAATGCTAAAACATCCTATGACTACAACTTCTCCTTTAACAGAAGCTACCCCAGAGAATGCATATGCTGGAAACCATCTAAATAAGCCATGAGTCATCTAAAACATAGAAACCTATGTTTAAAATGAGGTAATGTTCTAGGTACCAGTTAATATGGAAAGATCCAAGTTAACAAAACCATACTGCAGAATAACATATGCAGGATGACTCCACTTCTTAAAAAAAAAAAACAAAACAATAACTAATCTATGAAACAACCATATGTGTTTTCTCAGTCTGTACATATTTACTGTACAAAAATGCTAACAAAAAAGATTAAATTACCTTTAGGGATGGGGGATAAAAAGCTAGATTAGACCTAGATTGGCAGTGGTACTCAAAAGGAATTTTAATCTTAACTGTCTATGAATCTTTTTTAAACAAAGAGAAGGTATTCATAAAGTACTCATACAATTAAACACAAGCAATAACAACAAAGGATCTGAATTGCTATGCCATTCTTGGCAAACCTCCTAATCCTCTTAGTCCTGATTGCTCAGTTATAAAAGGAAGAAGAACTAGAATGCCACGGTGCTTCAAGCTCTATAATTCTATTGTGCTAAGGGGCTATAGGCAAAAGATTATAAGACATTTGGCAATATTCTACAAGTACTTTAAAATAATTTCCTACAAATATTTCAAAGCTCATCTTTTTAAAAAGAAACAAAAATTTTACCTTTATAAGAGAAAAATAGCATTTTCTAGGTTAATGGATCATGATATATCCATACGATAGATTCTTGTGCAGCTGCCAAAGCAAATCAAAAGCCAAAAAACAAACAAAAAAGGAGAGAAACTTCTTTTTTCCCTGCAGACATGGGACAAACTCTAAAATATTGTTTAAGTTTAAAACACACACACAACCCAACTGTAAAATGATGTGTATATTATACTACTATTTGTATAAAATAAGAAAACACTTGGTGACACTGACTGCCTCCAAAGAGGGTCTTGATTGGCTGGAAGGATAGCAGAAAGAAAGAGACTTGTCAATGAATGGATATCCTTTAAAAATTTGTCATGTGAATTATTCAAAATGAATAAAATTATTTTCAAAGTAGGTTTCTATTAAGTGACACAAAAAGCATCACTGCTAAAAATAACCATTACAAATAAACATCTATTTATTTATTTATTTTGAGACAGGGTCTCGCTGTGTGGCCTGGACTAGAGTGCAGTGGCGTGATCATAGCTCACTGTAACCTCAAATTCCTGTGTGCAAGCGATCCTCCTACCTCAGCCTCCCAAGTAGTTGGGACAACAGGCATGAACTACCATGTGCAGCTAATTTTTCTATTTTTTGTAGAGATGGGGTATTGCTCTGTTACTCAGACTAGTCTCAAACTCCTGGCCTTAAGCAATCCTCCCACCTTGGCCTCCCTAAGTGCTAGGATTACAGGTGTAAGCCATCATGCCCGGCCAACACCTATCTATTTTTTAAGTTTAAGATGTATAAGGAAAGTTTGTTGTTACTGTTTTTTTAAGAGATGAGGTCTCGCTATGTCACCCAGGCTAGACCTGAATTCCTGAGCTCAATCTTCCCACTTCAGCCTCATGAGTAGCTGGGACCACCATACCTGGCTAAGTAAAGGCTTTTTAAACCTTCAGAGAATTTGATACAAAAGTTAAAATCACCATCATCAGCATCAACATCAGCATCAACTCCTCATCCTTTTACTTTACATATTTCCCTTTCTCTCTTCCCATCCTTTGATGTTCACACATTTTCTTCTTTTATGAGGGCTACAGTTATTTAGGGGGGAAAAAAACCACTCCCGTTATTCCCACTGTCACCTGTGATCTAGCATTTCTATTCTTCCACTGTAAGCTTTGAGCACATATCACATTACAGCAACGGCTGCCATTCACTGAGATCTACCAGGTTCCAGGCACTTTTTATCAATTATCTCATCTACAGCTCTAGAATCCTGCAATTAAATTACCTTCACCCCTAATTTAGAGAAAAGAATGATAAGGTTCAGAAGTTAGGAAACCTGGCCTAAGGTTAGCAGATTAGAATCAGATTCCAAATGCTAACTTCCTTCCTACCCCACCCTGCCATCAGAACACTAGGACCACTGTGACCCTGGTATAAACTGCCTGCAAGGGACTCTGTGCTTGAGATAAATCATGAAGATTCTGTCCATTATTAATAAAATGAGATAGCACTGATTTAAGATGGAAGTACTGGCCGGGCGCGGTGGCTCACGGCTATAATCCTAGCACTCTGGGAGGCCGAGGTGGATCGTTTGAGCTCAGGAGTTCGGTTCGAGACCAGCCTGAGCAAGAGTGAGACCCCGTCTCTACTAAAAATAGAAAGAAATTAGCTGAACAACTAAAAATATATAGAAAATAATTAGCTGGGCATGGTGGTCCACGCCGGTAATCCCAGCTACTCGGGAGGCTGAGGCAGAAGGATTGCTTGAGCCCAGGAGTTTGAGGTTGCTGTGAGCTAGGCTGACACCATGACATTCTAGCCTGGGCAACAGAGTGAGATGTCTCAAAAAAAATAAAAATAAAAATAAGATGGAAGTAATGCTTCACATTACCTACCTTAAGTGTTTCAGCATGAATTTTATTCAGCTGAGAAACTTCTTGCCGCTTGCAGGCTTTTGTTGCTTCCAAAATGTTTTCAAGATTAAGGTTTGCTTTTTGCAAAGACTGAAGCTCCGATTCCAATTCTAGCTGCCTTTTCCTAAGAGATATTGTAAAACTGAGTATTTCAGGCAATAAGTAATGTCAAATATTTGTAGAGGAATTTACAGATTCTGATTTCAAATAACCTTCTAGTTATCTCTTTAAATCAGAGGTATGCTCTCAGATTATTACCCTCATTTTCCAACTGGGTAAAATACAGCTCAGAGATTGATGACTGTTTAAGGTATTCAACTAGTAAATGGTAGAGCTCAAATTCATAAGTCCAAATAGTCCATGATGATACCATATGTGACGTTATTTTTAAAACAAATATTTCATTTTATTTTAGGGTAGGATTAATCTTAGTTGTAATATAAATGTAATTTATCTTTGTTTTCTTTTACACAATTAGAATCAAGTAAGAATAATAAACCTATAATTTCTAAAAGTCTTGATTTAGTTCATAATAACTGTGATTTAAATTTAGCAACCAAAGAATTCGAGATGAAGAACTTAAGTTCAATAGATACTGATCTCAACAGGAGAGTATTGCTTAAAACATTTGTATCATCTAGATCATTAAATATATTATTAAAGAGCTAGAAATGAGCCCTTTTTCATGTCAAAATAATTGCTACTATGAGTTTAATATTTATAATAAAATGCCCAATTAAATGATCAATATTAACACTATAGCAAATGAACCCCAAAAGAAAATAGGTGCGCTTACATGTGTACTCACACTTTACCTAGTAAGTTCTTTGAATTCTTCATATTCTTGCTTCGAATTATTCACCTCTTTCTGAAGTTGCAAGAGCTGTGCTTTTAACTTCTCAATGTTTGTGAATGAACATGGCTCTTTCTGAGCTTTAGGAGAAAATCCTTGTTGACCTGATAATAAGGAAACAAACTCAATCTTTTTTTTTTTTTTTCTAAAGACAGGGTCTTGTTATGTTGCTCAGGCTGGAGCGTAGTGGCTATTCACAGGCATGATCAGAGCCTACTGTAGCCTCAGACTCTGGTCTCAAGTGGTCCTCCTGACTCAGCCTTCCAAGGAGCTGGGAGTACAGGTACATGCCACTGTGCCCGGCATTACGACCTTAATCTTTGAAAAATAAAAATAACAGAACGAGTTTTCTAAGTTCTCTGCCAGGTATCAATTTTAAGCCACGAGGAAAAACAACAAAAGGATTGGAAGGTGGGCCCTAAAATATAAGTGCTTATAACTTGGCAAGAGACACAGGATATAACATAGACCACCAAAGAGGATTAGAAGTCATGTTTAAAAAGCAGAGAGGCCACAGGATGGACAGGCATAGTTAATTTAAGGCAACATCTTTTCCATTAAGGGAAAGAACAATTTGCATAATGCTAGAAACATTGGTAGTTAAATCTTGCAGGAATTAGCGCTAGCAGCTAATGTTAACAGTAAATGAACTATTTAGAAAAGGAAACAAATAACAAGGGCAGCAAGTTGAAAGAACTTAGTATTATCTACAAGGGAGAAAATATAAATTTTCAGGTATTGCTTAGAAGACTAAATATATTGAAGAGAGTCCACCTAGTTTCAGCATTAGAATATATCATGTAAAAGGTGTTTAGAGAATGAAAGATGTTTAAATACTGGTGGAGTTAAAAACACAATTGCTGTTAGTATCTTTTGAAGGTAGTAAGTCAAGGTACTATCAAGGCCAATATGGTCAACAAAATGCAGAGCACCGTAAGGAAAAGTAGTTGAAATAAAACAGAAAACCTAATCTTAGCTTTGCCTCTAAAATCTTAATCTTTCACAATTGCAAAAATGTGTAATCAACCTAAGTGCCTATCAAAATTCATGAGTGGATGAAGAAAATGTGGTATATATGTCCCACAGAGTACTACTTAGCCATAAAAAAGGAACAAAATAATGTCTTTTGCAGCAACTTGGATGGAAATGGAGACCATTATCCTTAGTGAAGTATCTCAGGAATAGAGAAACAAACACCATGGGAGCTAAATGACAGGTACAAAGAGATATAAAGGACATTGGAAACCAAGAAGGGGGTAGGGGAGTAGAGGTTGAGAGGTAAAAACTTACCTATCGGATACAATGAACACTATTCTGGTGATGGCACACTAAAAGCCCCGACTTAAGCATCATACAAGGCATCCATGTAACAAAAACATTTGTACCCCCCCCTAATATTTTGGAATTAAAAAAAGAAAAAAATAATAAAAAATAAAATCTTAGTCTCTCCACAACCCAAATACGAGACTCCATCTTATTTTTTCATTTCGTCATAACACAATGCAAGAAGGCTTAGAAAAGAAAAATTTTAAAAGCAAAAAGATGGTGTTCTTTATGAATGCAGAATAAAAAGATTAGAATGTTTGAGATTTCAACCTAACAAGAAACAAAGGATGAGAATGAGTATGATAAAAGACCATCAAAATACTAACTCTAAGAATGAGGCAAACACAGACTTTGTTACCAAATTCCAGGGAATTACCACCAATAGCTGCCAAGCCTGTAAGTTAGGATTAGTACTTACCAAACCACTTTTCATAGAGGAAAAGCAATCTCATGAAAATAACATGTAACCAACAGACTGCGTACATTGGTAGCCACAACACAAGGACCAAAACACTATGCTGGGTGGATGGCGAGTCTGACCCCTCTGACATCTCTTGCATTGTATAGCCCTTAGCCACACTGATTAAACATTTCAACTTCTACATTTATTCATGTTTGATTAGTTAAGCACTTTCCATTTCAAATACTTTAAACAGGAAAATTCCATTTAATAAAAATTAAAAGTAACTGAATATATCTTTGTCAATAAAATAGAGAAATATCAGTATTTTCTTGCTATGTCTATTAGCCTACATAGTTTACCACTCTGTGATTTTTGAGAAAAAAGTTTAGTGAATGCCTTTTTATACCATAAAAGAATAAGTATGTGTACAAGAAATTAGCACAGCAGGTTTGGAGGCTAAAATGAAGACCCTAACTGCAAGGCACTACACAAGCTTTTTAAACAGCCCCTTCTGGCCAGGTCCAGTGGCTCATGCCTGTAATCCCAAAGCTGTGGGAGGCTAAAGCTATGACTGCGCCACTGCACTCCAACCTGGGTGATCAGTAAGACCCTGTCTCTTAAAAAAACCAAAAAATAGCCCCTTTTTACAATGCATGTATACAACAATCATTTCTTACTTTTGTCATTTTTCTCTGTGCCACACAATTCTAAGAAAGCTTTTTCTAGTTTTGCAATGGTCTGGGCATCCATTTCTTGGGCTCTTTTCACGGGCTCTAATAATCGCAGTCTTCTATTCTCCTCTCTGAGGGAATGATTTTCCATAGCATACTTTGCAACTCTGGGGTGGTGCTCTATCTGTAAGCAGAGAAGAGTTACACGCATTATATATTTACAAACATTTCCTTAGTAAATTAGTCTCTCTAAAAAGCCATTAGAAAACTTTAGGCACTACTGGTGGTATCATGCTGCAACTATTGTGGAAAGCAACATGGCATTTGTGATTAGATTGAAAATCTGAATATCCTACAACTCTACTATTCCAAGTTGGAGTCTAGACCCTTGAAACTTTCGCCCAGGCACCTAAGGAGATAAGCACAAGAGTGTATGTTATGGCTGACTCTTTATGCAAAGGAGATAGGTTAAATCAACACACCAAAAAGAAGGAAACTATGGACCAAGGTTAAATTGCCCTGTAAGATCCGTTAGCTGAAAGAGGCAAGGTGCAGAAATGTGTGCAAGAGAAATAAAAGTAAAAGCATCTTTCCATAATAGTTTGAGTATGCTTTAAAAACTCTGGAAAGATACACAAAAAGCTGATAACAGATTTGGGTTTTTTCCCCCCACAATGTGCCTATATTACCTATCCATCCTCCCTAGGGAAAGGGAAGAACAACAACAACAACAACAAAAAAAAACTTTAAAAGGCTCAATTCTATAAAGAGACTACTGATTCAGACAACCACAACTGCCCACTGGGGTGCAATTTCGCTTGGCATGCTGGGGTTGAGTGCTATGTAGCAATATCACCACAACTTCTTTCCTTTTCCCTTCTCTTCCCTTTATCTTGAAAAAGGCGGAGGAGGGGGAAGAAATTATACAATCATACTGTCAGTTGAATTCATATACAACAATTTCCATTGCATTAAAGAATAAGTACTTTGTGACAAATTTATATTTGCTTTGAACTTCTTTTATGTTTAGAAATATTAATACTACAAATGCCATGTACTCACTTGTTCTCGCAGAGTTTGAATCTCATCCCTTAATTCTGAGAGCAAACGGTCCTGTTCCTCAGGCAGAAAACTTCCCCGGGATTCTTTATGGAGCTTCTCCAGGCGTATTATTTGATCCTCTCGGAATTTCACGATCATTTTATTAGATTGAATAAATTTTTCCTTTTTGAGGTTGAGGTCTTCTAATTGGGTAATTTTTTCTATTAGAGACTTAAGAAATTCATAATTTGGTTAAACATGAAAAGTAATTCAGCTTCCCTAAAATTTCATAAACCCAGCAACAAATACTAACTTGAAATTTAATCTTAAAGTGATACTGCTAAGAGAGAGAACATTTAAAAAAAGAGAAAAAATTTAATCTTAAAGGCAAAATTAGATTTTTCACAATCTTCCTTTACTTTATTTATTAACCTGGTGCCATTTATTTCACTCAATAAGACAATAAAAACCACATAGCGAAAGCCTAAAATATCTTTTCTTCTTTTTTTGAGACGGAGTCTCGCTCTATCACCTGGGCTTGAGTGCCGTGGTGTCAGCTTAGTTCACAGCAACCTCAAACTCCTGGGCTCAGGCGATTCTCCTGCTGCAGCCTTCCAAGTAGCTGGGATTACAGGCATACGCCACCTCACCCGGCTAATTTTTCTATTTTTAGTACAGATGGGGTCTTGCTCTTGCTCAAGCTGGTCTCGAACTCTTGAGCTCAAGGGATCCTCCCACCTCAGCCTCCCAGAGTGCTAGGATTACAGGCGTGAGCCACCATGCCCAGCCCCTAAACTATCTTGAATCCCCTTTATTACTAAGTCAGTTTCCTACCTTCTTTTCCTGTTCAGAGTTCTCAAAGAATAACATTGCCTCCTGGAAATACTTCATGTAATTAGTCTTCTCTTTGTCTGTAACTGATCCAGTAAGAAAGGGAAAAAAAATATTTATTTCTCAAATTTTAAAACCAAGAGATGAGCTAAAACAGACAGCCTTTAATTGACTGCTTTCAACTAATCTAAAAGAACCACACTGTCATCAGCAGATTATGGATTTCAAATTACCCAGCTACATATTAGCTGTTCTTCAAAGAAAAATAAGTTTCTCTTTAGTTAATACATAATAGATTATATATGGTATGACAGAATTATTAGAAGTGGATCTAGAAAAATTAGATGTGCACCTCTTGAGATCTAATTCACCCTCTTGGTTTTATGGATTCCAAATTAATTCATTCTCTACTAGCTATTCTTTGAAGAAAATTAAGTCTCTCTTATGCTACTTAGTAAACATACATAGGATTACATGTACTATAACAGAATTTTAGAAGTGGATCTAAATGAAATTAGTCGCTTTTTAGCACTTATGGATGAATTATTATTATTATTTTTTTTTTAGAGACAGTCTCACTCTGCTGCCCAGGCTGGAGTATAGTGGTATGATCATAGCTCCCTGCAACCTTGAACTCCTGGGCTCAAGTGATCCTCTGCTTCAGCCTCCCGAATAGCGAGGACTACAGGCTCATGCCACCGTGCCCAGCCAATTTTTAATTTTTTTGTAGAGATGGGGTCTCACTATGTTGCTCAGGCTGGTTTCAAACTTCTGGCCTCAAGCGATCGTCCTGCTTCAGCCTCCCAAAGTGTGGGATTACAGGCTCGAGCCACCACGTCAGGCCTATTCAAAATTACTTTAATTCCCCCTTCCACCATATCTCATAGAACTTAGTGCCTACGGTATCTGTATCTGATTATAAACAACATACTGTGTTCCTATACAGGTGAAATAAACAGAGGTAAACAAACAGAAAGAAATACTTATAGAAAAATTTGGGTAGCCTTATGTGGTGACTATCTATCATCAGAGGGCTCTTATAATATTCTTTGTACACAGTCTTCTCTAAGATAAAGGACACTGCTCATCCTACCTGTGGTCAGAAAGCTTTCTGGTAGTGTCTGCCCTGAAGTAAGCTGGGACAGTTGTTCTTTGAGCCTCTTCACTTCAGCTTGGAGCTGGCTCACATTTCCTTGGGTGTCTTCATTTACCACTGCCTGTTCAAGAATTTTTTAAAAAGCATTAAAAGAATGCTTTTTGAGTTGTATAGTCCTGTGTTTATATTTTTGGTATGATTTGGAGGGATGAACAGCAAATAAAATTTCACTTCCATCTCACAAACAGTCAAAAGGCCACCAGAATGACAGTGTGCTGGAGTGGGGAAGAAGCTTCCTTTTCCTGTGCCTTCAGACCTACAGCCAGAGAGAGACCAGCACCAGCCAGGCTCTCCTCCCCCAAGCTCCCACTTTCTTCCTAGCTCTACTGACTAGCCCTGGGCCTTTAGACTGGGTCACCCTTAGCATCAGAGTGTGTTCACCTAATACTTCCTTCCCTTTGAGAATGACAGCCTTCCCCAACCCTCCCAATGTAGAACAGCAAATACTTCAGTGGGTGTCATTGCCCCTCTGTCCTAGCTCCCTATGGTGAAGGATACTAGCCTGTAAAGTACATGACAACTTGCAAGGCTAGTCTGAGCCCCATCAGCTTGGTAGAAACAACCCTCTCCAGAGGAATCCAACCTTTTATTTTTTAACAGCCCTCCTGGAAGGAGGGGTTGGGTTGACAGCTCCATTCTGTTTTTCACCATTTCATTTTCTTTAAGAAATGTCTTATTTAAGACAACTTCTAAAAGGATAAAAAGGCCCACAAACAAATGTACCACCGAGGTGTGGGGTGGTGGAGAAGGTTGTACACGTGTGGGGACAGGGAGTATGGGGGAATCTCTGTCTTTTTTGTTCAATTTTGCAGTGAACCTAAAATGCCTATAAAAAAGTTTATTAATTTAAAAAAAAATCAATTTTAAACAAGGCCCACAAAACCTACAGGATGACAAAAAGTGCCAACAGCTGAGCACCTACTAGGTCGAAGGGACCCAGTTGTGAAATACCCAGTATTTCAGTGAGGAAAAAACACCCTCTGACAGCCCCAAGGTCCCCTGTGTTTTTGTCTTAGGTCCAGCCTGCTCACTGGGAAAGATTTAAATAGCTCATCCTTAAGCCCCAGATACCCTAGCACTTTCCACTAACAGGCTGCAGCAGGGGGACTCACCATTGATAGTGACTAATACAAGGCTCCTGATTTTGTTGTTCTGTGTGTTAACAAGCCATGTCTGGTTGCTTCTGATTCTTATGGCTAGGCTCATTACAAGGCACTACTGTACTTCTGACATCACTGTCACATTGGTGACATCATAATTCTAATTATCGCTGCATTTCTATACTCTCTAAAGACTTAGTAAGTCTCAAGAGACTTAGGGTCAGGAAGCTCTAATGATTTTTCCTCCTTATATCTCTAATACCCGAGAAGGTCATAATCCAAGGAAGTAAAATGAGTGACTGCTAGACCTATTTTGTTACAATGTACCTAGAGGAAGAGGCAACTTAGAGTGGCCTCTTAGAGAGGCAACTTAGAGAGGCAACATAGAGTGAAGAGATCGGTGGATCTCTTCACTCTATGATAAGGGCGTCTACTTAGGGGGTAAGAATGACCAATTTCTCCCTTGAAAGAGAGAGGAAATTGATCTACCAATTTGTGGCACTACAATTCTTTTGTCTGGAATCAAGCGGTCTCCCACTTCTCCAAAATAAGTAGGCAACTCCTTGGGTTTTTAACAGTCTGCACCAGGGGTTGGCAAAGTGCTGCCCATGGGCCAAATACTGCCTGTTTTTTAAATCAAGTTGTACTGGAGCTATGCCTATTTGTTTACATTATTATTATATTTAATCCCATTTATCTATTGCTGCCTTCTCACTACAAATGCAAGTTGAATAACTGCGACAGGGATCATGTGGCCCAAGAAGCATAAAATATTTACCATCTGGCTCTTTATAATAAAAGTTTTGTCACCACTGGTGTACATGAATATCAAATAAGCTTCTTGTACATGAAGTAAAATGGGGAATTCTTGGATATGATATTGTGAAATATACATTTGGTCTTAGCCCTGTTTTCTGGCATATGACTCCTAAAATCCTTGAACCCTCCAAAATGATAAATGTCTTTGTGCCTGCTAATGAGTTGACTGGTGGCTGGCAGCCCCTAGGTAGCTTTCAGGATGGGGTCCAGTTTCAGGAAAGACCAAGGCAGGATTAGAGGGTTGGGACTTTGCAGCCCCAACCCCTAACTTCTAGGGAGGGGAGAGGGGCTGAAGGTTAAGCCAATCATCAATGGCTAATGATTTAATCAATCACGCCTGGTAATGAGGCCTCCACAGAAACCCAAAAGGACTGTGTGGTGGGGGTGGGGGGGTGTGGTTTCACATAGCTGAACACCCATGGAGGTTCCTAGAGGGTGGTGTATCTGGAGAGGGCCGCTACCCATACCTCACCCTATGCAACTCTTCATCTGTATTCTTTGTAATATCCTTTATAATAAACCGGTAAACGTGTTTCTCCGAGTCCTGTGAGCCACTCTAACAAATTAATCTAACCCAAAGAGGGGGTTGTGGGAGCCCAATTTATAGCCAGTTGGTCTGAAGCATAGGTAAAACAACCTGGGCTTGCAAGTGGCATTGGAAGTGGGGGGTTGTCTTGTGGGACTGAGCCCTCAACCTGTGGAATCTGACACTACTTCCAGGTAGATAATGTCAGAATTGAAATTTAATTAAAGGACACCCAGGTGATGTCCATTGCAGAACTGACTGATTGGTTTTGGTGCAAAGAAATCCCCATACACTTTTTGGTGACCAGAGGTCACAGAAGTCTTCTGTGTTGATTGTTGAGTGAGAGAATATAAGAAACACTATTTTTTTCTTATATCCTCAGATTAGAGTTGTAGATAATTCAAAAGACAAAGTTTGTCAAGGTTCTCAAATTACTTTCATAGCAGACCCTCCTCCACCATACACATGCATGCACATACTCACACCACACACCCCTCTGCTAGCACGCTTCAGACAAATTAGTTTCCAACCCAATTACAAAGTAAAACCTTTTGCCTTCTCTTAAGAAAAAAAACTAGCCAAACAATAAGGACCATAATATCTAACCTAGATTTTTAATTGCATATGTGATATACAAGGCTAGGAAAGATGAAATAGAAATATTGCATATAGCAAGAAAAGCTTTTAAAGAGAAATAAATAAAAGTTAATGTCAATATTAGAGCAATCACAAAAATGGCATACTACAAGCTTAACTATTTTTCTAACTTATTTAATAAAATATAAGCAAGTATTTTACCTTGTTTTTAATCAACTTGGCTCTTTGAGCAAAATTAAGTGTTGATAGGGTTTCCCCAAAACACCTGGATCCAGGATGAACATTTGCAATTATGGCTGTTTTGGCGTTACCTCCAAGGGAATCCTGTTTAATGATATGAATGGTGCACATTTTCAAGTCAGCAATCACAAGATCTTTCTAAGCAAAGAAATGTATTCTCTTGCTAAGGCTCAGAGACTGTCCCACTATCAACCTTAGTGAGCATAACCAAAAAGAGCCCAAGAACCCAATGATCTACTTTACCCGCAGTAAGAAGGTAAGTTTGGAGTCTCTGTAGCAAACATGTCTCTGTTTTCCATTACCCACATCGACAAGTGCAGTGATCACTTGGCCCAGGCAGCTCAATGATCGGTTTATGTTACCTGCTTCCTAAGGTGTTGGGGAAAAAGAACAAAAATTTAGGTTGTACTGGTTACTTTTTGGTGTTTTGAATGAAAATATATCTAGCAGAGTGACAATTTTGGATAGAAAGGCAAGTCAGGGACAATGTTAATAAAAAAAAACTAACTTTTAAGAAAAGAAAATGTGCCCAAATATCCCCTAACCTTTTCCTATTTGCCGTACACTACAATTGCAGTATTAGAAGACAAACACAAAAATCATGCAAAGAAAAAAAATATTTTTTTTTTTTTTTTTTTGAGACAGAGTCTCACTCTGTTGCCCGGGCTAGAGTGAGTGCCGTGGCGTCAGCCTAGCTCACAGCAACCTCAAACTCCTGGGCTC
Source organism: Varecia variegata (assembly GCA_028533085.1). Lineage (NCBI taxonomy): Eukaryota > Metazoa > Chordata > Mammalia > Primates > Lemuridae > Varecia > Varecia variegata. Next base: position 127,306,187 of record CM052436.1, read on the forward strand.
AAGCGATCCTTCTGCCTCAGCCTCCCGAGTAGCTGGGACTACAGGCATGTGCCACCATGCCCGGCTAATTTTTTCTATATGTATTTTTAGTTGGCCAGATAATTTGTTTCTATTTTTTAGTAGAGACAGGGTCTCGCTCTTGCTCAGGCTGGTGTCAAACTCCTGACCTTGAGCAATCCACCCGCCTCGGCCTCCCAGAGTGCTAGGATTACAGGCGTGAGCCACCGTGCCCGGCCAGAAAAAAAATATTAATGTCACTTCATGATTATAATAATTAAAAATTGACCTATAGGTAGAGATAAAGGCCAGAAAACAAGAGGGGAAAAAAGGACATAAAATCCATTTATGCTAAACAGTTTAAGGATATGATAAATAATAACCCAAAGTCACTGATGAACTTATTACAACAGAATGTTCAGTCTAATTCTGTAAAGGATAATAAAAACTCCTTTAAGACAGTAGTTTAAGGGGAAAAGAAAAATGTTTGAGCTAAATATGTTATGCTGGATTTTTACTGCAGGTAGCATATTTTGATAACTGGGTCTGCAGTGATGGGAATATTAAAAAAAAGTGAAAGTGAAAATTATAAAGCAAGATGTACTGAATTCAGAGTTGCTACTATGTGTTATCACACAGTAAGTCAGAAAGGTGGTTAGGTGCGTGGTTGAGAGCACTGCCTACAGTGCTGGACTACCTTGGTTTGAATCTCAGCTCTACCCTTATTAGCTGTGTGATCCTGGACAATTTACTACAATTTCTTTAATCGTAAAATAGAAAGGATAATAGCACCTACTTCTCAGAGTTGTTGGGAAGGTTAAATGAGTTAATATATGTAAAGCATTTTACAACAGGATTGGCATATGTCCTTTAATAAGTATATCCTATGTTTATTATGCTTCAAATCTCAATAGAAACATGAGCTTTAGATTGCCCAAACTGCCCGAGAGCCTAGGAGGCGCAAATCCTCACTTTTAACGCAAAAAGTAGACTTTTCCCTTACCACTTCCAACTCCTCTCCCCTAGTCCATGTATATCTTAAACTATAGAATCCACACAAATTTTATTGGTGATTCATATTATGATACATATATACATATTGACAATATGTATAACATAGAACCTCTGGTCCCACTGCTAATACCTTAGCCTAGGACTAGGTCCTTAACCCTCTGCACCTGAAATATTAAACAGCATAACTGGTCTTCTTTCTCTTTAGGCTCTCCCCTCTTGAATCTGACAGTGGTGGGTCAGATGGCTAAGTTTTTATAAAACAGACTTTCTTCATGAAATCATTCATTTGCTCAAAATTTTTAAGTGTTTCCCAGTGTTTGGTGAATTGAGCACAAACACGGCCTGGCAATACTGGGGTCCTTGATGATCTGAACCTACTTGCCTCTCTAACCAACCAATCCAGTGACCCATGCTGAAATGCTAAATGCCACACTTGTTCTGCATCCACAATAATCTCTGAGATGCCCCGCTGCCCAGCATGCATTTCCTATTCCTCTCTCCTTACCAGAGCCTTTGAGACAACTCAGGAACTACTTCTTTTCCACACTCCTCCCTCAAGCAGTCCATGTCGCATTCTTCTTCTGACCCCTGCTGCCTCTTGTACCATTATCCTCTCTGGCATGAATTTAAACATTCTTGCTATTGACAGACCTGCCCTATCCCATTTATGTTTACTATCCCTACCCCACAACAAAAATCTCTATTCCTTTCAGATAAGAACAATTTCTTACTTATTTCCAGCCCTTACAACTCTCAACTTTGTACAGTCATATATTGCTTAATGATAGGGATACATTTTGAGAAATGCATCATTAGGCAATTTTGTCATTATGTAGACATTACAGAGTGTACTTATACAAACCTAGATGGTATGGCCTTCTACACATCTAGACTGTATGGTATAGCCATTATAACCTTATGGGCCCACCATCACATATGTGGTCCATCGTTGACCAAAACATCCTTAAGTGTCACATGGCCATACTGACTTCTAGGAAGAATTCACATACAAGTTGAAGACAATAATTTCAATCTTACCTTCAACCTCACCCCTTCTGCATGGGTATCTTTTTGTCTTTCAGATCCTGCTAAATCCACCAGGTTGAGTAGGGAGGTCCGTATATTCACAGTCTCATTGCTTTTCTCCATGGACTCTATTGTAATTGTAAAGACTGCATGAGACCTAGACGATTCTCTGTTCATTGATGTTGATGCCACACGTCTGTTCCTCCATCCTCCAGACAACACCTAGGCAAAAGGAAAATATATTAAAGAAGCAACAATAGGTATACTTAAGACATAAAATAAGCACTTGAGAATCACTCATTTTAATAAGAAAAATACTAACATATAGTTAATTACCTACTTTTAAAATATTTACACAAAGTATTTTTTCTCTCTAGAACAGGAGTGAGGAACAGCTATGGCCTTTCCATTGTTATTTGGAGGTTTTTAAGAGAAATTATATTATCATAAGTTCCAAGTGGTATACAATAGCCACCAACATCAGCAGGAAATCTGTAAAGGGTGGTAAGAAAAATTACTGGTCCATCAAGAAAGATACTCAAGTTATTTCCTTTCCTTTGTGTTCCCTCTCCATGTTACAGAAAGAGAACAAACAGGAAATCAGAAGGCATAAGATCTAGAACTGGTTTTGCCATCCTCTATTTGTGTTAATTTAATGTAAATCATAAAACCTCTCCGAACCCCTTTTTTTAAGTAGAGGTACTAGACAATGAGAATGTTGGATAATAAAAATCTCTAAATTATCTCCAAGCCTAAAGTTTTGTTGGCTCTTTCAGTCTACACAGCATTTTTCCCCTCTATTCTCTGTGGCAAGCAGGATACATGAAGGTTCAGGCTGCAGGCTCTGGAATCTGATGAACATGATTGGTCACTATTTCCTAGGTATGGTCTGGGGCCAGTTGAACCTTTTCAAGGCTCAGCCTCCATACCCATGCAATGGGAATATGGGTCCCTACCCCTAGGACAGAAGATCTAAGTTTAATGTGCATCTAAATCACCTAGGGATCTTGTTAAAATTCAGACTTTGATTCAGTATGAGGTGGGGCTTGACATTCTGCAAGTCTAACAAGCTATCTGGTAACACTGATGTTCTGAGGACCATATTTTGAGTAGCAAGATCATAATAAGCACAGGGGAAAATGGAGAAATTAGTATCTTTACCTCAAGGAGTATATTCAAAATTAAATAATGTACACAAAAAAAGTTAACAAAGTGCTTCATACGTACACTCAATAAATGCTAACTGTTCTAATCCTCTCTATTAACAAGCCACAGTATAAAATTGAAATATTTGTATCTTTTATATTTCTTGGATAGTACTTTATGCTTCCTTTTCAAAACATTAAATACTGTGTATTAAATAGCAAGTAAATCAGGATACATTCATACTGCTGTAAAAAACAAAAGAGAGACTTCCTCAAACACAGGACAAACTCAAAAATAATATTATTTTATAAAAGCAAGGTGTAAAAGTCACACAGTATGCTATCACTTGTGCAACATAAGGGGGAAAAGCAAATACAGGCATGTTTGCTTGAATACTTAAACAAAAATCAAAATATAAACAAAAATACTTGATAAATGTTCATGAATTGGAAGAATCAATATTGTCAAGATGTCAATTCTACCAAAAAAGATCAATAGACTCAAAACAATCCCATTCAAAATACCAGCAGTCTTTTTTGTAGAAATTGACAAGCTGATTCTATATAAACCATAATGCAAAGGACCAAGGATAACCAAAATCATTGCCAAAAAGAACAAAGTTGGAGGACTTACCCTACCTGATTTCAAGATACTACTCAGCAATAAGCTACAATAATTAAGACAGTTTTGTACTGGTATATAACATATAGATCAATAGAACAGAATATAGTCAGATATAAACCCATACACATATGGTCAATTGATTTTCATCAAAGGTGCAAAGGCAATTCAATGGGACAGCCAGACATGATGGTGCATGCCTATAGTCCCAGCTACTTGGGAGTCTGAGGTCAGAGGATTGCTTGAGTCCAGGAGTTCAGGGTCAGCCTGGGCAACATAGTAAGACCCCATCTCAAAAAAAATTTAAAAGGCAAATCAATGGGAAAAAGAAAGTTTTTTTCTAACAAATCATGTTGTATACTGGATCAAAAACAAAAAGGCAAGAAAACAGTACTAAATAAAACAGACAAAAACACTAAGGAAGATGGTAGAAACTAGTCTAACAATATCAATGATCCTATTAGTGTAAATAAAAAATAGGATAATGTCAAGAGTGGTTTAAAAAAAAGCAAAATATACCTATGGGGTTTACAAGAAACACCTAAAACAAACACAAAAGGACTGATGAGAAAACACATACCAGGCAAATCCTAATCAAAAGAATGCTAAGTGGTATATGAATATCAGACAAAATAGATTTGTAAAGCAAAATGTGTTGATAGGAAAGCATAGAGTCAATAAAAAATTATATATTCAAATCAAAGGAACATATACTAATTCTATCATTGTACATGTGCCTAATAAAACAGTCTACAGCAGGCCCTCAAATAACATCATTTTGTTCAATGTCATTTTGTGGTGATGCTGATCAGGGGGAAAAAAATCAATTCCCAGCTGGGGCTACTATGTGGGTGGAGTTTGCACATTCTCCCCATGTATGCATGGGTTTCTCTGGGTACTCCAGTTTCCTCCCACATCCCAGAGATGTGCACATTAAGTGAATTGGTGTGTCTAAATATCGCCAGTGTGCCAGGTGTGGTAGCTTACACCTGTAATCCCACCCTTTGGGAGGCTGAGGCAGGAGGACCGCTGAGACCAAGAGTTCCAGACCAGTCTGTGCAACACAGAGAGACCTGGTCTCTACAAAAAATGAAAACAATTAGCAGGGCATGGTGGCATGCACCTGTAGTCCTAGCTACTCAGGAGGCTGAGGCAGGAGGATCACTTGAGCCCAGGAATTCAAGATTACAGTGAGCTATGATCATGCCACTGCACTCTAGCCTGGGTGATAAAATGAGACCCTATTTAAAAATAAATAAATAAATAAATACTGTGAATGTGGGTGTGTGTGTGTGAGTGTGTCCTATGATATAATAGGGTTCTGTCCAGGGCTGATTCTGGCCTTGCACCCTGAGCTGTCAGGATAAGTTCTGGCTACCCCTAAGCCTGAACTGGAATAAACAGATTGGAAAATGAACGCAAATGATCGTCAAATAAAAATCCACAAAATACAGGATAATCATACAAATGCATAACAATAAATGATGTGGTACAAAAGCGCTCAGCGAGCCCATCACATTGGTTACTGTTTGTTTCTGAACTGCATGGTAGTAGGCGAGGCTAATGACAATTTTCATTTTGCAAACATTTATTCCTGGATTTAACCCACCACCACTACAACTGCCATCACTCACTGAGGCACCAAATCCCGGGTAATTATCTTACTTGTTTTTATTAATCTTTCTTTAATGCATGTATAGGTCGCATTTATTTCATGTTTAATATTAGAAGTGTCTTGCGTCTTTATTTGGAAGATTTTGATGTTTTTGTAACCAGAAATATGCCATGGAAACTTATTTATATCAATTAGCCTATGGTAGTATTGGTTTTATTACACATTGTTTCACTTAAAGCCAGTTTCCAAGAACCTACCAACATTAAGTGAGAACTTACTGTAGTTCCATAAGTATACATATATTAAAATAGACAAAAATGAAGATGAAATTAATAAAATCAACACCTTATTGGGAGATCAATATATCTTTCTGAAGTATCAATAGATTATAGAAGACAAATGAATAACATCATAAAAATCTTATACCCAAGGATATACATTCTTCTCAAGCACATATGACATTTATAAAAATTGGTTATTGTATTAATCCATAAATCATGTCTCAACAAATCTCAAAGAATCACACAAGACCATAATCTCTGACTCCAATGCAATTAAGAATAAATGTGAGAAATAAATTAGAAATTCTCATACATTTGGGAATTTTAAATCACATTTCTAAGTAATTCATGGGTCAAAAAAATTATAATAGAAAAATATTTAGATCTAAATAATTAAAATATTAAAACTTGTGTGAACTTAAAAAAATATTAAGAAGTAAATTTAAACTATCAAATACTTTTATCACAAAAGAAAGGCCAAAATGAGATAAGCATCCAGCTTATGAAGTTGGAAAAAGAGCACCATGATAAACCCATAATAAAGTAAAAATGAAGAAAATATTAAAGAGCAAGGCCATATAAACAATATCAAGTATGTAAAATGGACAAAATGGCTGCAAAGATTTAAAAAATGAGAATACTAGGAATAACCTTATGCCAGTATATTTGAAAACTGACAGCAAACTGAAATTTTTCTAGGAATATGTAACTTACAAAAACTGACCCAAGAAGAAATAAAATGCCTGCGAACCTCTATTAAAGAATTTTTATTTGTAGTTGAAAGTCTCACAAAATACAAGGCCCAGATGATTTCTACCATAATACCTAAGAGCAGGTCATTCCGATCATAAAACTTCTAGAAAATAGATAAAGGTGATAATAAAACAAGACAAGGAGAACAAGACAAAGAGAAATGACAGGTTGATATCAACCTTTAAAATTGATGAAAAATATTAAACAAAATATTAACAAATCTAATCTAGTACCTTATCAGGTTAACAAGTTAAAGGAGAAAAATCATATGATTATCTCAACAGAGGTGAAAAAAAAAAGCATTGGACAAAATTTAACACATATTCTTGATTTTATAAGATAGTTGGCAAGATGCCTGATTATAAAAGCACATTATAAAAATCAACTACATCTCTATGCACACCTAACAGAAAATGTAATTTTAAAAAAGAGAGAATAAGAAGGACTAAATAGTCGGGCTTGGTGGCATGTGCCTGTAGTTCCAACTACTCAGGAGGCTGAGGCAGGAGGATAGCTTGAGCCCAGGAGTTCAAAATTACAGTGAACTATGATTGGGCCACTGCACTCCAGCCTAAGCAACAGAGCAAGACTCTGTCTTAAAAAAAAAGAAAGAAAAAAGAAAAAAAAACAGCAACTAAAAATATAAGGTATATTAGAATAAATTTAACAAAAAATATGTAAGATTTTTGTGGTGAAAATTATTAAAATTACATTATAAGATATTAACCTAAATAAATGAAGAAACATATGATGTTCATGCACAAACTGAATATTGTAAAGATGTTAATTCTTCCACACTGGTCTATAACTACAATGTGATTCCAGTCAAAATCCCAACATGATTTTTTGAGTGTACACATACATACATACTGGGTCACATATATTCCTTACTGGGGAGGCTCAGTTTAAAAAGTTTGAATCAGAAGACTTGTTTACGATGAAAGAATAAATTAACAGTGGAACATTATACAGCAGGGAAATTAAATTAAATGCAACATAGATGAAGTTCATAAACCATGTTGAGTTTAAAAAGTCAAAGAGAACTAAATAAATACTTTTAAAACTCAAAAACAGGCAAAACCAACATATTAATATGTACGTGATTTACAAGTGGAAGAAAATGATGATGACATTCAATAAGAGGTGCTTAATTTTGAGGAGGAGCCAGGGATACAGGATAGGGAGGCGAACACAGGTAAATAGGATAGTACTGGTGATATTTTGGTCTTAAATTGTCTAATGGGCTCCTGCAAGTTCACTTTAACATTGTGCCTTGTAACATAAGCATATTTTGTATGTATCAAATAACACATAATAAGAAATTATTTAAAATCAATTGGCCAGATCAGATTCCATAAAAATGTAAGCAGAATACTTTGTAAATTACTGTCAAGAGGTTTGTTTTTCCTGAGCTGGATGCTAAAGAAGTTGGCCTTTTACACTACTAGGGCTTTTGACACTTAACAAGTAAGCAAAGCTAGAAAGAACAGAACAGCCTGCTGGTTTAAGGCTACACTTTCTAGGAGCTCCTCAAACAGGCAGCTCCCAGGAGGAACCACTAAAGAAATATGGTCACTAATGAATTGTTACCTACAAGGTAGTTTTTAAGAGTACCTGATTAGAATGAATAGCACCAAAATAATGCAAAATCAAGCAGCTCAAAGTTTTACTTTAAGGAGAGATCTATAAAATACTGCCAATATTTCTTTACTTCTCAAGAACATTCTGTATTATGCCTTTATGACATATTTTTGGCACCTCAATTCTTTTGCGAGACTGGGGTGCTTTCACAGCATGTTTGTTACCTAATCATCAAATAAATATTCATGGCAGTGTACCTGATAGGCTTCGGCAGCTGAGGTTACCACCTGCTCCACCGCACCAACAACAAAGACTCCTTTCTTGATATGTTCCCTTAAGTACAGTCCAGCTGATGCAGAGTCCAGTAGGTCAAATATCTGCTCGTTGTAGATTTCAATAAAAGAACACTTACAAAGGAAACTCTTCCCAGCTCCAGCCTGAAAAAAGAGAAGCTTTGTTTAGATACATTATTTTTATGTGTTCAATCCTAGCTTTAATGAGCATGAATCTTGCATTTGCTTCACAAGATGTAAATTGCCTATGCTATCGTCCTTTAATACAAGATACCTAAAAGTCAGTTAAAAAAATCTAAATAACTAGTTTCAACACATCATTATATTTTAAAGCATCATCAAACTGTGGTCCCAGGAGCCCTAGAAGTTTCCAAAGGTGCCTCAGAGCCAACACAGAGAGATAGGAATTGAGCAGTCCAGTTGGGCAATTCCCTTTTTGTCTTATATATAGACTTCCTTATAAAGTTTTATTTGAAACAAGTGTTATGCTCTTTAAAAGACTGAAAATAATTTAAGAGACTCTATATAGAATTTTTAACCACAGAATGCATGCATAGCACTAAGCTTAATTATTTCCTTGGCAGGCAATTTGTGTGACTAACACCAACGTTAGGGATAAACAGTTTCTGCAAAAGAGTAAATGGTAAAGCAAAGTTATATATCAGTTTCCTTGGTACACAAGTAATAGAACATATAACACTAGTGGTTCTTAAGCCTGGCATTCACCAAGCTTCAGAAGCACAATTGTGAGAATGACCCAACCTGGGAACCAATGAAAGAGGAAAGACCATACGCCCAGGACGATGGATCCATACCATATGGGGAGCAAGAAGATCATGGTAAGGTGGTAGCAGGTACTACAAGGAAGGTAAGAATGGGCCCATCTCCACTGGACATCATGAGGATGTAGGGACACCTGTGAGCCTAAGTACAGGGAGACGATGGGGCTTAATGTATTCATGTATCTGTTTTCCTTGGTTGAGACTGTCTTTATACTTTCTCACATGCAAAATCTTTTGAGAACCTAGAAACACTACTTTCCTTTCTTGTAAACCAGCAATCTGGGTTAAAAGATAATGGATGTCTTATAAACTAAAAACTCAATTAAATTGAAAATAAAAAACTCAGAATCCTTAATTTTATCTTAAGAATTGAAAGGATTGTAGAGTACCATCCATGCTCCTCCATGTATCATGAGCTAATTAGTAGCTAACTACTCAAAATTAGACCTTTCATGGAACCACTTTATTTTTATAGTAAGTTTTACCTTCTCTTTTTCACGATCAATTAAAGAAAACAAATATTCAAAACTTCGTGGGATTACTCCTCTCAGATTATGAGAAAAATTATCAGATTCAGATGGTCCTAAAAAAAAGTTAAAAAGAAACAAAAAGAACATATTGAGTTTTATTCTATTCCAAGTCTTTCAAAATGACAACACTAAAAGGCAATTTATACAGAAATGATATAAGATGATACATTGTATAATCAGTTTCCTACTTGTGCTCCAAAAAAGTTTAATTTAGGTCTGTGGTGCTTGCTTTGGCAGCACACATAGTAAAGTTGGAAAGATATGGAGAAGATTAACATGGCCCCTGCACAAGGATGACATGCAAATTTGTGAAGTGTTCCACATTAAAAAAAAAAACCAAAAAATTAGGCCTGAGAGATAGCATCATAGAACCTGTCTATCAATGAGACTGAAGGAAAGGCTCACAGTAATCACCAACCAATTTTTAAAAGTAGCTGTTGTCTGATAAACAAACAAATTCATCTAGGTACTGAGCTTGAAATTTTTCTAACTGCCTGGTACCAAAATTAGCAGAAATACCAAAGAATTGTACTTTATTTATTGCATATTACATTTGGTCTCATAGACTGATGCTCCAGGCCATACCAACACACTGTGTGACTATGGGTGGCTTAATAACTCTCTTGTAAGCTTCAGAGTTCTCAACTATAAAATGGGAAAAATAACAGTATAACTACCACATAGGGTTGTTGGAAAGAACTGAGTGAAAGTAAAAAGGTAAAGCACTCAGAGCAGTGCTTTAAACACATTATTACTAAAAATTAGGATTAGCTAGCATTTTTTAAATCAGGCAGTAAAAGCCAAGCTAGTGAAAAAGATACTGTAAGACTACCTTACAAGATTTCTATGCAAACAGAAAAATGCAGAGTAGTTCCATCTCTATTTTGTTCCACTGGAGAAAGGAAAAGCTATGAGCGGATATGTAAATAGCAGAATTTTAAAGAATACTAATTCAAGCTACAGCAATATTAACCAGAAAAAAATATATAGAGAGATATAGATTCTACATATATATATATTCTATATATCTATATATCTCTATCTATCTATATATCTCTCTCTATATATATATCTAGAAAAGCCCTAGAAGGTACTATAAATATTGGTTAAGTATGTCTTAGAGACCAAAGGAACTAACAAAATTCTGGTATGTTCAAGAAAGATACAGACAATAAATGCATAATTTTCAGAGGTTTATTTGCTTTTAATTGTACATCTCTCCTGCCTGAGAATATAAGCTCCACAAGAGCCTGGATGTTGCTTTGTATTCAAATAGAACAAAAATGTCTTGGAGAGTGCCCAGCATATTATAAGTACAGGTATTCAATTATTTGTTGTTATTATAACCTCAGATTGAGGAAGACTTTTCTTACTACAATTCACAATGCCATTAAAAGAAAAGAACCTGAAATTCAACCACATAAAAATAAAAAAAGTTTAGCATAGCAAAAAACAAGTCAAGACAAATGAAAAGCCTAGAAAAAAAATTGGAATCTATATAATAGACAAAAAGCTAAGCTTTCTCTTTTATAAAGAATCCCCACAAATGAGCAAGAAAAACACAAGCTAATTTTTAAAATGGGAAGAAAGGTTGAATGGGGATTTCAACAGAGAGGTTATCCACATATCCAATAAATACATGAAAGATACTCAGTTGTCAAAAGACATCAGGGAGGTGCAAATAAACACACAGTGAGGTAATGCTACACATACTTGAGAATGAAAACTGAAAATAATCCAAATATCATCAACAGTAGAATGGAAAATCTGTAGTATTTTCATACATTAATATATTATACAGTAATGGAAATAAACTACTACTACTACATGCAACAACATGAGTGAATCTTAGAAACTTAATGCTAAAAGAAGCCAGAAACAAAAGAATGCATACTATAAAATTTCATTTGCAGAAATTCAAAAATAAGCAAAACAAATGAAGATAGAAGTCAGAGTAATAGGTACTCCAAGGGACAGGGGTGGGGATAGTTACTGACTAAAAATCATGATCTGGATAGAGGCTGTACAGGTATATAAATATATAAAAATTCATTAAGCCCTACTGAAAACTGTTATTGAGCACATACTCTGTGCTAAGCACTGAGCTGGGGAATATAGCTGCTAACATGATTAACACATGGACTTTGCTATCAAAGAACTCACAATCTTGTAGAAGCCTGGGGAATATCCCAAATTTTATGAAATCAACATGATGTACAGAAATTATGCCTTCTCCAAAAATGTACTAGTTGCTGTTATCACAGAAAGAGTAGATTAAGTCAGCAAAAGTTAATCTTTAATATACTTACCCATCATAGTAAATGTCTTCCCTGAGCCAGTCTGTCCACTGTAAAAAAGAATGGTTTATATATTATTTTTATACATAAAATTTAGAAGACTACCCTCCTGTTTTTAATATGGTTTATTAGTATGTAAATGTTCCCTACAAAAAAGTAGCTTATTTTCTATTTTTAAGTTATATTAGATAAAAAGTGAACGATCTACCTTCTTTCACTCCAATTCCACTATCAAGAGCTAACCATTGTTAACTGTCTGGTAAATGTTTCTACATTAATACAAACACAGCCATTAGAATTTTCATTTAATTTTTATTTACAAAAATTGGGATGATGCTGCTTTGCAACCTGTTTTTCTTTAATTTTATCTCAGACATCTTTCTAAGTAAATACAGGTCTGCCTCATTATTTTTAATAGCTACATATAGTATTCCATGGATATGGAATCTTGTAGCATCATAATTTATTTAACCAAAAACAAGTGAACTTCTGTTTCCAATTTTTGTTATTCTAAATAGTGCAATTTCTTTCCTAAATTGTCTTTAAAAGATATTATAATGTCTAACACATTTGTCCATGTTTAAAAATAAAGCAATACAAAAATCCTTATGCTATAGGTTTGATTTTTGTGTACAATGTCATGTCATCTCTGCTATCCCATTTAACAGAAACAAGAGTAACAAAAAAAAGAAGAAAGTTGTATGTTAAAGATAGATGTCAATCAGGGTGCTAAGTGACTTTAGCTTAGATTCATAGTAAAATATAAAATTTTGAATTTACTTTTTGGTTAAATGCCCTCCAAAACTAGCAAACAATATGGTCTAGTTGTTTACCTCTTTCTTTTGGAAGTAGAAGAAAAAAATTCTTTACTAATGAGAAATGGGTATTATTGAGTCCCCTATAAATAGGGTAATCCTATAAATTATTGTCCAAACAGGCACTTGAGGGTGAAGGGTACACTATTAACAATCACTCTACAAGTGGTACTGTCCTTGGTAAACCAGAATGTATGCTCACCCAACCAAACACTCACTTCTCTCCAAGTGTTACTTCTACCCACAACTATTGAAAGCAATTTTCATTAAGTTATTAATGAATATACAATGAATTAAACATTACAAGTAATATGTCTACAGGGTCTTCAAAGAAAACAGTTCTGAAGATACATAATCTCTGGCAATTATGGCTATTACTTCAAATTCATTTTTGAACTTCACCACAAAATATTCTACAAAAAAAATCTTTACTCTCTGTCTCACTGCTCAAGAAAGAACATTTAGTTCTGCTGACTATAAGCATAAAAAGCAAAGGCAGGCCGGGCGAGGTGGCTCACGCCTGTAATCCTAGCACTCTGGGAGGCCGAGGCGGGTGGATCGCTCGAGGTCAGGAGTTTGAGACCAGCCTGAGCAAGAGTGAGACCCCGTCTCTACTAAAAATAGAAAGAAATTATCTGGCCAACCCGTCTCTACTAAAAATAGAAAGAAATTATCTGGCCAACTAAAATATATATATATATAGAAAAAATTAGCCGGGCATGGTGGCGCATGCCTGTAGTCCCAGCTACTCGGGAGGCTGAGGCAGTAGGATCGCTTAAGCCCGGGAGTTTGAGGTTGCTGTGAGCTAGGCTTAGGCCACGGAACTCACTCTAGCCCGGGCAACAAAGCGAGACCCTGTCTCAAAAAAAAAAAAAAAAAAAAAGCAAAGGCAAATTTTCACAGTGGAATATATGTGCAATATCAGCCTAGGCTTTGAACTTAATATATTTCATATATATTCTTAAAATATTTTTATTTTCTTGTATTTTTAGCAAATTATAGAACTGGGATATACGTGCAAACAAAAAGCTGCTCAAAATAATTTGTATAATTCACTACATCCTATTAAAAATCTCTAGTTCTAAATAGAATTAGAAAGCCTACTGCTAGAAGAAAGAGAAAAAAAATAATTATCCTATCATGCTGCCTTCTGGACCCATAGCTGACATTCCAACATTAAACGTATAGCAATGTTTTCAGGCTGTCAACATTTAGAAAAACAGGATCATCACTCACTTTAAATATACATGATTGTGGAAATGTAAAGCACTACAGCCACTTTAGAAGACAGCTTGGCAGTTTCTTATAAAGTTAATCATATATTTACCATATGACCCAGCAATTGCAGTCCTAAGTGTTTACCCAAGTGATATGAAAACTTATGTTCACACAAAAACTGATATTCGAATGCCTGATGTATTCATAATCACTAAAAACTAGAATCAAGCAAGATATCCTTTAATGAGTGAATGTATAAACAAACTGGGGTACATCCATACAATAAAATACTATTCAGCATAAAAAGGGAGTAAGCTATTATCGATGCATAAAATATAGACAAATCCTAAATGCATTTTACTAAGAGAAAGAAGCCAGATCCAAAGGCTACCTATTGTATCATTCCATTCATATGACACTCTGGAAAAGGCAAAATTGTAGGAATGGAAAAATATATTAGAATACGAGGGATGCCAGGGATGGGAAGGAGCGGGTAGTGGTTGGCTACAAAGGGGATGGGGATGCACAGGGGAATCCCTGAAAGTGAAGGGACTCTTCTCTGTGGTACTGGGACAATAAATAGAGAAGGTCCCTGACTTAATGACAATTCAACTTAGGACTTAAGAGTTTTTGACTTTATAATGGTGCTTTCAGCTGTGTATGTTAATGATGAGTACCCACACAACCATTCTGTTTTTCACTTTCAGAACAGTATTCAATAAATTACGTGAGATATTCAACACTTCATTATAAAATAGGTTGTGTGTTACATTATTTTGCCCAACTGTAGGCTAATGTAAGTGTTCTGAGCAGGTTTTAAGTAGGCCAGGCTAAGCTATGATGTTCAATAGATGTATTAAATGCATTTTCAAACTACAATAGTGTCAACTTAAAAGGGGTTTATTGGGACATAATCCCATCATAAGTCGAGGAGCCTCTGGTGAACTTTAAAGTATACAAACTAAGCAAACAAAACACATCAATTAAGATGTTGGGGAATCCCAGGATGGAATGCATCTAACTACATTATATTACAAGAGCATGGTATAACTGCACTGAAGGGAGTAGGTGGGAAGGAGCTGGCCTAAGTAACTTTAGAAAATAGGTTCTGACTAGAAATTACAAGGTTAAAAAAAAAAACTGTACATAAACACTGAATTCAGTAAACCTTTTTCTCACGGGGATACAGGTAATTCTGAAACTGTTTTACATGTATACTGGGGTTAAACAAGTTAGTAAATGGACGCTAGATGATAGAAGCCAGGTTTCTCACTGTTAGCAAGGGAAGTTACAGATAAATAAGAAAGGAAGGCTAGAATAACCCTGTGGTACTAGATTAGAGTCAGAGACATCAGTATGAAGTCGTTTAGCTTTTTATATATATATGTATATATATGTGTGTATATATATATTTATATATATAAATGGATAGGTATACAATTATAGGTATGTCTGTATACATGATTTAGTATATATACATATATTACCTAGCTCTGTCTGCTGAGAAGGCCTAGAAGCAATGACATTCCAATAGCAACAAACACACCTAGTGCCCAGATTGTGGTTTCTACATACCACTCTCCAATAAAAGGAACCAGAGCTCCTTGGTGAAATGGTTGATTCTAGGCCTGGGGCAGGGGAAATACAGGATGAGCCTGGAGCATCTTGTAGCATCATAAAGGAAGGAAGGAATCAAAAAACAAAAGCATGGGATATATCAAAGAGACATAGAAACCAACCTCAAAAGGCTCCCACTGACCAAAGCTAGAACAATACAAGCAACAAGATAAATAATGTAGTATTCGACTATAATCCAAAGTAAAAAATAAATACATATGAGTCCACACCATATAAATAATTGAATAAATAAGTAAATGGGAGAACAGACACATCTTTCTTACAGAAAAATTTCAAATATATGTATAATAGAAACTCTCCTCTCCACTATCCATCTACCTTGTCAGCCAGGTGGAGCCAATCTAATCACATGAATCCTTAAAATGAGAGAACACTTTCTAACCATAGTCAGAGGGAGACATGACAAAGGAAGAGCCAGAGAGTTGCATGTTGTTGGCTTTGAAGACAGAGAAAAGGGTCTGTCAGCCAAGTAATGTGGGTGTCCTCTAGTAGCTGGAAAAGGAAAAGAAACAGATTTTCCTGTACAGCTTCCATAAAGAAATGCATCCCGGCTGACACCTTGATTTCAGCCCAGTGAGACTCATGTTGAACTTTGGACTTACAAAACTATAAGATAATAAATTTATGTTGATCAAGACACTAAGTTTGTGGTAATTTGTTACAACAGCAATAGGAAATTAATATAAGCACTTACTATTGTACCCTTGCGTAAGGACAGTCAACAACTTACTATGGGCCGGGTGTGGTGGCTCACGCCTGTAATCCTAGCACTCTGGGAGGCCGAGGCGGGCGGATTGTTTGAGCTCAGGAGTTCGAGACCAGCCTGAGCAAGAGTGAGACCCCGTCTCTACTAAAAATAGAAAGAAATGATTTGGACAGCTAAAAATATATATATATATAAAAAATTAGCCGGGCATGGTGGTGCATGCCTGTAGTCCCAGCTACTTGGGAGGCTGAGGCAGGAGGATCGCTTAAGCCCAGGAGTTTGAGGTTGCTGTGAGCTAGGCTGACGCCACGGCACTCTAGCCAGGGCAAAAAGAGCGAGACTCTGTCTCAAAAAAAAAAAAAACAAAAAAAACAACTTACTATGCAAAGATGGTACCATTATAACCGCTCATGCAAGATTCCACGATGTTCTTAGCCACAGTTGAGAATACAGACTCCTACAAATGTAAGCAACAAACTTGTTAACATTTCATAAAAATAAAAAGATTTATCCTAAACTACACTCTACAATATAACAATAAAAATTGAGTGCTTAGATTTTTAATCACTTGTGATAATATGAAGATTACATCCATTATAGAAAAATGTCTAAAACATGTAAGATGATAACACTTTAAACATAACTATGTCCATTAATCTCCTATACAATTATAGATTTAAAGCACACATCTAAACCTTATACAGAATTTTATATAGCATACTGCATTATACTGGTATTAGCATAAAATACATAGCCCCAAATTGAGAAGTGCCATAAGTGTAAAATACATATCAGATTTGGAAGAACATTAAAAAAATGTAAAATATCTCATTAATAATTTTACTTCATATTACCTGTTGAAATGATAGTTTGGATATATTAAAATTAATTTTATCTTGTCCTTTTTACTTTATTTTTAATGAGGCTACTAGAAAATTTTAAATTATATATGTATCTCACTTTATGTTTCTAGTGGCCAGCAATGCCCCAGATGAAAAGGAAAAAGATCTAAAGATCTAAATGTTTCACCAAAAACATTCATGTGTATAGCAGGAATAATCAAGATCTGTGATGTTTAATACAGTAGCCATTAGCTACATGTGGCTATTTAAATTAATTAAAATTAAATAAGATACAAAATTAGTGCCTCAGACACACTAGCCACATTAAAAGTGCTCAATAGCCATATGTGGCTAGTGCATCTGAAGCACTGAATTTTTTATTTTAATTAATTTAAACTTAAATAGTCACATGGGGCTAGCTAGAGGCTACAGTAAAGGATAGCATAGATATGGAACATTTCCCTCATTGCAGAAAGTTCTATTGGATAGCACTAACTAGATCTCAATTAAATTGGCCTTAATCAGAAAAGCAGTTATTAACATCACAGTAACCCTATATCCTTAAACTAGGCAATTCAGCTGTACTTATTAATCAATCATTCAAGTGCCTCGGAAAAGTACATACTCACTAACCTCCATCACTGAATGGAAAGGGAAAGTAAGGCAGGCTTCTGGTACAAAATTTAAAGAAAAAGAAAACCAGTCAATAAAATTAGATGTAAAATCTAATAGTAGGGCCGGGCGCAGTGGCTCATGCCTGTAGTCCTAGCACTCTAGGAAGCCTAGGCAGGAGGATAGCTCGAGGTCAGGAGTTTGAGACCAGCCTGACCAAAAGCGAGACCCCCCCCACCACCACCAAAAATAGAAAGAAATTAGTGGACAACTAAAAATATATAGAAAAAATTAGCTGGGCATGGTGGCGCATGCCTGTAGTCCCAGTTACTCGGGAGGCTGAGGCAGAAGGATTGCTTGAGCCCAGGAGTTTGAGGTTGCTGTGAGCTAGGCTGACTCGACTGCACTCTAGCCCAGGCAACAGAGTGAGACTGTCTCCAAAAAAAAAAAAAAAAAAAAAATCTAATAGTACATACATGGAATGTTTCAGCTTCCTTATCTGAGATCTACCAAACTAAAAAAAAGACCAGAAATGAAATCCTTACAAATAACAAAGGCTTCCATGTTCCAAGTGAAAAGTTAAGTTTTCAATTATCATTACCTGAGTGGTGTCCATGTTTGCAACATGATCAAATGTGAAGATCTTGGGCTCAGGATTGGAGTGCAGCCGGAGACTCACGGAGGACAGCAAAGACAAGCATAAGCTTTGCTCTCCATCAGCTGACCCAGAACCCTCTGCAGGTGGACGAATTCGCACAAAAACTTTGATGGCATCACCTTCATTACTAAAGACAAAAAACATGTAACAGCTAAGTTTACTGGAGAAAAGAAAACTGAACAAGGATGTGAGTCTCACATTGCCTCTAATGTTCTATAATGAGAGTTTCCCCAACAAAGCCCAAGACCTACCCCATTTAAATTTACCTCTTTTAAAAGTCTCACACGACCCACACTCTTTACTGATATACTTCACAGTAAAGGGTTGGTAAAAGGGTTGTGGCATCTTCACAACCCTTTACTTGAAAGGAACTCACAGGGAGTTCATTTCAAGGAATTCCAAGCACTGCTTATCTCTCATTTTCCTCTTTTTTTTTTTTTTTTTTTTGAGACAGAGTCTCACTCTGTTGCCTGGGCTAGAGTGCCGTGGCGTCAGCCTAGCTCACAGCAACCTCAAACTCCTGGGCTCAAGCAATCCTTCTGCCTCAGCCTCCCGAGTAGCTGGGAATATAGGCATGCGCTACCATGCCCAGCTAATTTTTTCTATTTTTTTTTTTAATAGAGACGGGGGGGCCGGGCGCGGTGGCTCA
>CM052436.1:127325760-127353863 GCA_028533085.1 Varecia variegata
GAGCCCAGGAGTGTGAGGTTGCTGTGAGCTAGGCTGACGCCACGGCACTCACTCTAGCCTGGGCAATAGAGTGAGACTCTGTCTCAAAAAAAAAAAAAAAAAAGAATTGTGTAACTAGACCATGGAACAGTGACCACCAATCAAAAAATAGACAAACAACATAAATGGTGACTTTCCCCATCACACGTGTATAGGAGAAGGGAATGCCTGGAACATAACCTTTAAGTAATGTCCATATCTGGAAAAATCCAGACCCCAAAACTTGTGACATACAGTCATAAGTAATTATACCTGACCTTTACATCAACATATGATACTAGCATGTAAAAGGAAAAACATAGAAGAAGACAGTGTTTCCTCCACTCGTGGAGACAGATCCATTTCCCCTTAGGAATTGTACTTTCGTTTTGCACCCTTAAACTTTCCTTACGATAAATTCTTCAGGCATACTTTCTGAGTGTCTGTCATCTCTCTCCGTCGCCTGGGCGAAGGCTTGCGATTCCAAGCCAGGAGCTCAAGAACCGGGGAAACACTTCAAAGTCCACCCATGGACAGGACCGTGACAAGCTCATAATCAGCTTTAATAAACAAGACTGCTTAAGAGATTAGGCAATGTAAGTGGCACACGTACACAGAACAGCACATTTCAAGAAATTAGTGAAAACTGAAGGGTTTATCACAAGCAAAAATGACAGCGCTCTCCTCCGTGTGGGGGGGGGGAGGGAAGAAATTGAACAGGTCTCCTTTAGGTGAAAACAGATATTGTGAGAGTATAAAGACATTGCTAAAATCTGTGCTTTAAAATTAATTCCCTTATCTACGGAGAGACTATCCAAAAGAGAAAAAGGTGCTTAGAACATAAACAAATCCTTCCCTCAGGAAGGTCAGAAATGTGTCAATATGCAGGCGGTGGTGAGAGCGAGGGCGGATCCTCAGGCAAGGCTACTTAGAGAGGTAGCCCTGACCGGAACGTGGTAAGAAGCGAACGAAGAAACTTAAGAACCGAGAGAACAAAAGGAAGAACAGCAGGCTCACTGCTCATCCTAAGCGCCTAGAACTGTGCCAGGCTCCTAGCCTGCGCGCTGTACACACAAGGAAGGGATGAAAGCCCTTGCACCAGCGTATTGTCTTTAAGAGACAGAGATTCCAAACGCTCCTGACGCCCAGTCAGCTCCTGCCCTTCACACCCAATAAGGAACCCTGCGGGCGGGGAGGACGGGGTCTCGAAGTCGGGACTCTGGACTTACTTTTGCAGCCGGGTGCCATAGCGCCCTCACCTCTCGATCCCGAGACCAATGTTACCGATGCCCCCACCTTCAGGAGCGCCGCGCCACGGGATCCCGCCCGCTCAAGATGGCCGCGATTTGAATTTGGCGCTGGGACCAAACGTTGACGCCAGCACGGAGGCCGCCATGTTGCCCGGCCTACGCATCGGAGGTGTGGTCCCGGTGACGACATTAGTAAGTGCCATCGGCTCTGTACTGTCAGTGTCGGCCAGGGAGCCTGCCTTTCCCCAGAGCTGCTATGAGCAAGCGGAACCAGGTGTCGTACGTGCGGCCGGCCGAGCCGGCGTTTCTGGCCCGCTTCAAGGAGCGGGTCGGCTACAGGGAAGGGCCCACCGTAGAGACCAAGGTGAGCCCGGGGCAGTCGCGTTAGCGACCCGCCACTTCCGGCTTCTGCCTTGACCTGGAAGCCAGGTGCCGACGCTCCTGGCCCCCAATTCGCATGGAGCGCTGACTCCTAGCCGGTCTTTTTCAAGCGACTACAGCCTTTTGCGCCCAGAAATCTCGCTCTGTGTCGTGTATCAGAGCGCTGCTGGGTTTTTGAAAATGACCTGATGTAGGTAAAGCGCCTCGTCTCTGGTAAATGGTAAAGAAAGATAACTTTCCTATCTGTTCTTCCACTTGTTTTTCTTGAAACCAATGAGTTAGCAGGGTAAGTGGTAGCTACGTCCTGCTTTCCAGGTAAGGAAACAGGCCACTCGATCAAATGACCCAGTGTCCTAGGACTGGAGTCTGGAACGTCTTTGGAGGAATGTCTGGATCTATTTCTATGCTTTGTTTTTACAAAACAAGCAAATTTAAAAAGAAAAAGAGTAGGCAAAAGGCTTAAATATCTTGGGTCTGAATAGAACAGGAGCTTCAGGAAAGATCCAAAACCTGACTACTGTAGTTTGGGCACTGGGGATCAGTGGGAATCAACTTCTGAGCCTCCTAGGCTTCAATCCTGACTGGTTCACACCAAAATTTGTTCTCCCTCTTTCAATAGGAACAGACCATTATGTTTAGATGATGTGTGGAGAAATAAATTTATTTGCCACTCTGCCTAGTGCTTGCACTAAGAACTACCACTCAAGTAGAGCTTAGTAGAAGAGACAAGATTGACTTACATGAAATTATTCAGTGCAGGCATAACTTGTTTTATTGTGCTTTGCTTTACTGAGCTTCACAGATATTGCATTTTTTTATGAATTGAGGGTTTGTGGCAACCCTGCTTCATCAAGTCTCCTGGTGCCATTTTCCCAACAGCATGTGCTCACTTCGTGACTCTGTGTCACGTTGGTAATCCTCACAATATTTCATACTTTTTCACTATTATCTGTTATGGTGATCTGTGATCAGTGATCTTTGATGTTACTATTCTAATTGTTTTGGGGTGCCATGAACTACATCCATGTAAGATGGTGAACTTAATTGATAAATGTTGTGTATTCTTGCTGCTCTACCAACCAGCCATTCTCTTGTCTCTCTTCCTCTCCTTGTGTTATTCCCTGAGACACAATATTGAAATTAGGCTAATTAACCCTACAATGGCTTCTAAATGTTCAAGTGGAAGGAAGAGTCGCATGTCTCTCACTTTAAATCAAAGGCTAGAAATGATTAAGCTTAGTGAAGAAGGCATGTCAAAGGCCAAGAGAGACCAAAAGGTAGGCCTCTTGTGCCAAACAGCCAAGTTGTGAAAGCAAAGGAAAAGTTCTTAAAGGAAATTAGAAGTGCTACTCCAGTGAATACACAAATTATAAGAAAGTGAAACAGGCTTATTGCTGATAGGGAAAAAGCTTTAGTAGTTTGGATAGAAGATCAAAGCAGCTGCCACATTCCCTTAAGCCAAAGCCTAATCCAGAGCAAGGTACTAACTCTCTTCAATTCTATGAAGTCTGAGAGAGGTGAAGAAGCTTCATGAGAAAAATTTGAAGCTAGCAGAGGTTGGTTCATGAGATTTAAGGAAAGAAGCTGGATTCCATAACATAAAAGTGTGAGGTGAAGCAACAAATGCTGATGGAAAAGCTGCAGCAAGTTATCCAGAAGCTCTAGCTAAGATAGTCAATGAAGGTGGCTATACAAAACAATAGATTTTCAATGTAGATGAAATAGCCTTGTATTGGAAGAAGATGCCCTCTTGGACTTTTATAGCTAGAAAAGAGAAGTCAATGTCTGGCTTCAAAGCTTCAAAGAACAGGCTGACTCTTCTTAGGGACTAATGCAGCTGGTGACTAATGCAGCTGAAGCCAATGCTCATTTACCATTCTGAAAATCCTAGGGCCCTTCAGAATTATGCTAAATCTACTCTGTGCTTTGTAAATGGAACAACAAAGCCTGGATGATGGCACATATGTTTATAGTATGATTTACTGAATATTTTAGGACCACCTTTGAGACCTGCTCAGAAAAAAAGATTCCTTTCAAAATATTACTGCTCCTTGACAATGCACCTGGTCACCCAAAAGCTCTGATGGAGTTGTACAAGGAGATGAATGTTGTTTTTATGCCTGCTAACACAATATCAATTGCATAGCCCATGGATCAAGGAGTAATTTCTACTTTCATGTCTTATTATTTAAGAAATACATTTCGTAAGGCTATAGCTCCCTTGCATAGTGATTCCTCTGATGGATCTGGGCAAAGTAAATTGAAAACTTTCTGGGAGGGATTCACCATTCTAGATGCCATGAAAAAGATTTGTGATTAATGGAAGGAGGTCAAAATATCAACATTACTAGGAATTTGAAAGAAGTTGATTCCAACCCTCATGGATGATTTTGAGGAGTTCAGCCTTCAGTGGAAGAAATAACTGCAGATGTGGTACCAGTAGCAGAAGAACTAGAATTAGAAGTGGAGCCTGAAGATGTGGCTGAATTGCTGCAATCTCATGATCAAACCTGAATGGATGAGGAGTTGCTTCTGTAAGCATTGTTTTCTTTTTATTTTTTTCCTTCTGCCCCCAATTCTTTCATTCTGTGAACATTGTTGAAATGACAACAAAAGACTTAGGTCTTTCTGTAGAAAATGGCTAAGAAGAAAGATAAAAAAAAAAAAGACTTAGAATATTACATAAACTTAGTTGGTAAAACAGCAGCAGGGTTTGAGGAAACTGACTGCAATTTTGAAAGAAGTTCTACTGTGGTTTGTAAAATGCTATCAAATAGCATCACATGCCACAGAGAAATCTTTTACTAAAGGAAGACACAACAGATGGGGCAAACTTTATTGTCTTATTTTAAGAGATTGGTCTGGGTGCTCTAACCCAGGCAATAGAGCAAGACTGTCTCAAAACAAAAAAAAAGATACTACCACAGCCACCCCATCCTTCAGCAACCACCACCCTGATCAGTCAGCAGCCATCAAAATCAAGGCAAGACCCTCCACTAGCAAAACAATTCCAACTCCCTGAAGGCTCAGATGATCATTAGCATTTTTTAATTAATAAAGAAATTTTAAATTAAGGTATGTACATTGCTTTTTAGACATAATGCTATTACACACTTAATAGACTACAATGTAGTATAAACATAACTTTCATATGCCCTGGGAAGGCAAAAAATTTGTGTGACTCACTTTTGTCGATATTTGCTTTATTGAAGTAGTCTGGAACCAAACCCACAGTATCTCTAGGGTATACCAGTACAGTGAGTATGACGTACTAATTCCAGACACTGTGCCAGGCTCTGAAAGGACAAAGAGATGGATCTCCAAAATGCCACATTCTTTAACACCTTCCTGCCCCACCTCTTCTCTGCTTTCACAGGTCACCACCTTTCTGAACCTCTTTGAAGCTCCCCAAACAATTACTCCTCTGTTCTTCACTTTATCCATATCTCAT
Source organism: Varecia variegata (assembly GCA_028533085.1). Taxonomy (NCBI): domain Eukaryota; kingdom Metazoa; phylum Chordata; class Mammalia; order Primates; family Lemuridae; genus Varecia; species Varecia variegata. Next base: position 127,330,861 of record CM052436.1, read on the forward strand.
CTGTAATACTCATTTTGCATTGCAACTACTTGGTCTCCTGTATATTTATTAGAGACAAGGTCTCACTGTTGCTCAGGCTGGTCTCGAACTCCTGAGCTCAAGCGATCTTCCTGCCTCAGCCTCCCAGAGTGCTAGGATTACAGGTGTGAGCCACCACACCCGGCCGTTTTCCCAGCACCTAACACAGTGCCTGGCAGTAAGTATTGGGTGACATTTATATTGGTTGGATGACTATGCTTGTCTGTGCAAGGATTCATGGAGGAGGAGATACTTAGATTGAGTCTTGAGCATGGGTAGGTCAGCAGGTAGAGATGGAGGGAATAGCATGGGTAAAGGTGTAGAGATGGGAGTCATGGACTATGTGTAGAAGTGATAGAGGGACCGATAGGGATGAGGCCATATATGGCTACTCAGTAGGTAAAAAGGAGCCATTTTTCCTAGAAATGGAAACATGATCAGGGAGTGACTATACCCCATGACCAAAAATAGTGATAATGACAAAGAGGATGAGGTTTGAGAAAAGGGTCATGGATTCAGCAATAAGAATATGAGACCTAACTTTACTTTGCTTGAGGTTCTGGTGATGATCATATGCACATAGTTGACACCTTGAGGGCTATAGCTTACAATGCTATCTTAGGAGAACTCGGAGAAAGCCTTCCAGTTAATTAATATCGGTGATTCTGGCTTATTTATTTAATCAAGAGAGTTTTCCTTAGGTACCCTGTGTTCCAGTTTGAGAGACCCACTTCATTCTTAATCAGTTTGGCAATATACAGCATCCCCCCTTATCCATGGGGTAAAGGTTCCAAGACCACCTGTGGATGCCTGAAACCACATATAATACCGAGCCCTCTTTATATTGTTTTTTTCCTGTACATAACATACCTATGATAAAGTTTAATTTATAAATTAGACAGAGTAAAAGATTAACAACAATAACTAATAATAGAATGAGTATAACAATATACTATAAAAAAAGTGTGAACATGCTGTCTCTCTAAATATTGTACTTGCCCTTCTTTCAGACCGAGGTGGACTGCAGGCAACTGAAACCATGGAGAGCAAAACCGAGGATAAGGGGGGACTACTGTAATCAGCATTTTAGTGATTTATGAACAAAAAGAAAAGAGTTTCATGGGAAATCATTATATAATTGAGCTCATCTCATTCACCTTCCTGATAGTTAATTCATGAATGGCTTTGAACAGTCCTCAATGGCTACTGCCACTGTCCCTAGACTGCTTCTCTTCTTTTCCAGCCAGTCACATAAAAAAAGAGAAGAGAGTCAGAATTAATGATTCTTAACCTAATGAACACCAGGAATGATTATATTTCACTTTGCCTATCCTTGGCTAAAAATAATTATTAATTACCTAAAAATACTTATTAATTATTGTTTGTGGTCATTTATTGGAAAATTTCAGAGAAAAACAGGCAGAAACTGTTGAATAATCAGTGAACTAACATGGATATCATTAAAGAGAATTCACTTGTTGAGTGACAGAGCAGACTTGTTAGACAAAATGGATGAATATGTTTGTGAGTAACTTGCCAAGGCTCCAGGTAGTTCATCATTTTTCATCCTGTTGGTCATTCATGAGTTGATCAACAAATAATTTTTGAGTCCCTGATACTTTCTAGGCTCTGTGCCTTTAGATACAGAGATGAAACACATAGTACCTCTCTAAAAGGAGCTTGCCTAATGGTGACAAACAGAAAAGCATTGAGAAGACAGTGTAATACATGCTACTTGTGAATGTCAGAAGAGGAGGTGAAGTTAGTTAAGCACTTCTAGAGGATCTAAGTCTTGAAGGCAGCTTAAGTAGGAGTTGGCCAGGGACAATGGGGCTTTCTAAGCACTGGGAACTTGTTCAGAGACAGGGAAGGCAAAGGAGCCGATATGTTGTTCATTGATCTCCAAGTACTCAAACCCAGCTGGATTGTAGACACCATGAGAGAGTGATGTGGGATAAAGCTGTGGTTACAGGCCGAAGCCAGGTCATGCAGGGTTTTATTTACAGGGTAGTGGTCAAATAAATCATTAGATAACCTTATGTATAATTAAATATAAGGCAGCGATTTTTAAAAATCAGATAATTTTATATGTATCTAAAAGTACTGTACAAAGCTATTTTTTAAGTACAAAATTTGGTAGAGTGGGACTTTTATGGTGCCTGAGATTTTTAAAAAATCTGAATCAACTGGCAAAATGTTACCATTTGTTACATGTATACAGTGAGTAGTATGTGGTTTCTGTTATTCTCTGCAATTTATGCTTGAGAAATTTCATAATTTGAACTAATAAGAAAAAAGAAACCAAGTCACAGAGTAATATGTACAGTATTTTGTATACAAAATGTTTTCTACACCTACACATTTGTATACACTTGGAAAATAGCTGATAGGATATCCCCCAAACTGAAGCTGTTAGAAGGGCAAAGTGATGAGCAGAGGTGAGAGAAAGTACCTTTTACTTCCTTCTTTCTATACTTTGGTGGTGTTTGAGGTCAGCAGTCCAAGGCTGGTCCAGCAGCTCAAGGCATGCCAGCAAGGATCCAAGCTCCTTGAGTCTTTCCATTTATGCCACCCAAAGCAGGTGTCTGCCTTCCTTATGCCTAAAAATGGCTCTGGTGCTCAGGCTTCACGTCTGCACTCCAGCAGGATGAAGGGATACAGGCAAAGGCTTATGCTTGCCACATCTGTCCTTTTGCATGTTTGAGAAGAGACGATAGTGAAAAGTGTTGATGAGCAACAAGAACCAATATGGTCCAGTGCTGCCCTGAGTAGGCTAGGAATGACAGCAGTGGCCCAAGCAGAGGGCCCCAGGTACCAGCAACTGCAAGCTGGGTCCTACAGAGATAGAAACAAATCCCACTGGACAGGCACCCCAGCATGACAGGCAGGCAGACCTGTTCCCTCACATGGTAAGGTTAGTCTCTTTGGAGTTACTTAAAAATTCATGACCAAACACATTTAGTTAATAAAGTTACCCTTCCCATTTCAATGATACGGTTTCTCACAGAGGCAGTGGTTGTATTTCATTCAAGGTCAGTGCCCTAACATCATATTTGTGTTTTCCCCTAGAGAATCCAGCCTCAGCTCCCAGATGAAGATGGTGATTACAGTGACAAAGAAGATGAACAGCCCCAAGTGGTGGTGGTTAAAAAAGGAGATCTGTCAGCTGAAGAAGTCATGAAAATCAAAGCAGAAATAAAGGCTGCCAAAGCAGGTATATTTGAAAGTAATCTGGTTTTTCTAACAATTTAAGGAGGCTGGAGTATGAAGTTGTTTTATTTTATGTAATAGTATGGTATGTTTGAAGGAGACATTTCTAGGTTCAGGGCTTGGCTTTGACACTTACCATATGTGTAAACTTGAGCAAGTTATTTCATTTCTCAGTCTCAATTTCTTCATCAAAAAAAATAGGGACAATAATTGTACCTACCCTATTAGATTGTTATGAGGATTAAGTGTTAATTTGAGTAAAAATATCCAGTTTAAAAAAAAAATAAGTGCTTAGGTTTATAACCAGTCAACAAAGGTCTGTTTAATTAGTGCCTGAAGTGTGGTATGCTAAACATTTATTACATTGTTTTAGGGGAAAATGCTGCAGTTCCAAACAATCACTTTTCAAAGTACTTAAAAATACAACCTAATTGTAATTAATTGGGACTGGCAGTATTATGGAATACTTCAGTAAGTGAGTTTTTGAGTGACTGCCTGTAGGGCCTTATAGGGCCTATAGCTAGAGGCTGTGGAGACCAGACTGAATTGACTCAAGGATATCCTTAAATACAATGAGATTTTCTTGCTATTTGACTCTCTGATAAAGGCAAAATAATGAGGAGAGAAGAAAGTTATTAAAAATTTGTTTTTGCTCAGAGGAAGAACCAGCTTCAGCTGATGGAAGAATCATGTATCGAAAACCAGTCAAGCGACCCTCACATGAAAAATATTCAGGTTTAACAGCAAGCTCAAAAAAGAAAAAGCCAAATGAAGATGAAATAAATCGGGACTCAGTTAAAAAGAACTCACAAAAGCAAATCAAAAACAGTAGCCTCCTTTCTTTTGACAATGAAGATGAAAATGAGTAAGTGTAAACATTTTGGACGTAGTCTCCTTGGAAAATATATGGGGTGTTTTTTAAAATAACATTTTTTTCCTATTATAAGGAGTTCATTATTTAGAAAATACAGGAAAAAATTTAATAAACTAAACTACATCTGTCCATCAATACCTCTCTGACTTGAAATGCCAACTTGGTAAAAGTTAACTACTATTACCATTTTGTTATTTCCTGTGTTTGGGTGTGTATGTAAATTATATATTTTTAAGCAAAATACATCTTGTTTGTATAAACAAAATTGTATATGTTCTCTGTCCTGCTTCTCACTTGACATTACATTGTGAGCATTTTTCCAGGTCAGTAATTTCAAAAACCTGACATTCTTAGCTGCAGAGAATTTTACAATTAAACAGATCCCCTGTTGTATCTTCCTCATTAGGAGAACCCCACTTTGGGTGGGGGAGATGATAATGTGTCTGGTTAAAAATACCTCCCCAGCTCCTGCTAAGGATGGCCATACAACTCAGCTCTGGCAAGGCAAGGTAAGAGTTAGCAAGTGGAATTCTGCTTAATAAAGCTGCTGAGTTTTTTGATGCAAAAGGACAGACTTGGCAAGCATGAACATTTACCCTTATCTCTTCATCCTGCTTGGAGTGCAGACATGAAACCTGAGGACCAGAGCCATTTTTAGGCATAAGGAAGGCAGCCATTTGGTTTGGGTAGTTTAAGTGGAGAGACTGAAGGAGCCTGGATCCTTGATGGCATGCCTTGAGGAGCTGTACCAGCCTTGGACTGCTGACCTCTAAACTTCTTGAGACATGAAAGGAATAAACACTATGCTTATTTAAGCCTCTGTCAGGTTTCTCTCTGCCAAATGCAGTCCTAGGTGATACAATAACTGGTCAAACATGCTTGTATAGACATCTCTGAGTGTATGTCTGATGATTTCCTTAGAATGAATTGCTGGAAGCAGAATTACTGGATCAAAATATTTGAATATTTTTAAAGCTATTGATATTTACTTTCAAATTGTTTTCTAGAGAGATTTTTAGCATTTCATTTACCATCTGTAAGAGTCCACTTCACCTCATCCATGACAACAGTGCACCAGCCTCAGGGCGGCACCAGGCTTTTAATTTTTGTCAATTTGATGTATTGAAAATGGTGTTTAATAGTTAAATTTAATTGGCATTTTCTTTGATCTACCAGGGAAGCTAAACTGTTTTTCAAATGTTAAGAGACCATTTATATTTCTTTTCTGAATTAACATGTTCATTTTCCATTAGAATAATCATATTTTTCTAACTTGTAAGTTACACAATTATTTTTGTTCTGTTTCCCAACCTCTGTATCAGATAAAGAATCACCTATATTTCCTTGTTCTTTATTTTTATTTCTTACATTTTAAACTTTATTCCATCTGGAATTTATTTTGGCATACTTTTTTCTTGAATAATCGATTGTCCTAGAACCATATCTGTTTGTCACCCATTTGAAAGGCCATCTGAATGAGAGAGTTCGCCGGATGTTGGGGTAGGGAAGGGAAGCGCTGTAAAGTCTGAGCCTTTCCAGGTGATTCCTCCAGACCCTGCTTAATCCTAACAATTTTCCTCATTAGTAAAAGTCAACCAAAACTGGGGGCTTGTTAAAATCCCATCCTTCACCAGCCACATCCACCTGAAATTATGAATTTCAGATCATCTTGTCATAAATTTGGTGCCACATCTGTTTCCCCCATTTTAAGTACCCAGTATAAATAATACTCAAACGTGATGTATGTGTGTGGGCTAGGGAGCCTTAAAATAGGTCTTTCTAAATCACTCAAACTAGCCCTGAAGCCATGCTGCAGTACTGTTTTTAATATATACTTACTTGTTACATGAGCCAAGGGTTTTTTCCCCTAATTTATATCATTACTGTATCTATTCTTGTACCAACATACACCGTTTTAATTACTCTGAATTTTAATATGTCTTAGTATCTGGAGGTGGGAATCTTGAAGGCAGGGAATTTTTTTTATTCACCACTGTATCCTCAGTACCCAGAAAAGTACCTGGCATATTAAGTGCACAATAAATATAGTTATATGAATGAGAGTGTTGTCTCTAATTTTCTTTTTATAGACCAGTGGTTCTCAAAGTGCGGACCCTGGGCCAACAGCATCAGAACCCCCTGGGACCCTAAAAATACAAATTCTTGGGCCTTGCCTACTGAATCAGAAACTGCACGTAGGGCACAATAATCTTTAGAAGGAGGCTGCCAGGAGGTTCTGATGTTCACTCAAGTTTGAGAACCACTAATAATGACTACACTATAGTCCCCACCTCATCCACAGGGTATGTTCCAAGACCCCCAGTGGATGCCTAATGCCACAGATAATACCGACCTTTATATTATGTTTTTCCTATACATACATACCTATGATAGTTTAATTTACAAATTGGGCACAGTAAGAGATTAACAACAATAACTGATAATAAAACAGAACAATTATAACAATGTACCGTAATAAAAGGTATGTGAATGTGGTCTCTCTCTCTCAAAATATTATTGTACTGTGCCTCAGGTAACTGAAACCATGGAAAGCAAAACCGCAGAGGAGGACTACTGTATTAGAACTATAATAAGAGATAAAAATTTAAACAAGGAACATGAACAACTGTTTAAAAGATCTTAAATGTTGAAATACATCATGCTGATGAAGCCTTTACCACAGGTGATATTTGAACAATGTGAATGTAAGAGCTAGCAGCCAGGAAGCACGTCTTGTAATGAAAGACCAAGACCAAAATATGCACCTTGTGAGATGTAATGAGCAATTGCTTCCTGTTCTAGAAACTGCTCTCCTAGAACATTGGGTCCTGTAAACTGCAGGATCTACTTTGCTAAGAGAGGTGAGTGTGGAGTCAGAGAAGAAGGACTAGGCCTCTTCCCTCATGCTGCTTCTAGGCAAATGTTGAACCAAGTATTTGAAGCTCCAGAAGGTACAAGTAAGTAGTAAGCCTTTGTGGCAGCCATGTGGTGCTAATTCTGCAGGCTTGCAGAAAGCAACAGCTGTGGAAGCTTGGCAGTCTCCACCCAGATTTCAAAGGATGTTGTGGAAAGCCTGGGTGTCCAGGCAGAGACTTGTGGGGTGGAGCCCCAACAGAGAGCCCCCAACTAGAGCAATGCTGAACAGAAATGTGGGGTTGGTGCTGCCGCAGAGTCCCCACCAGGGCAATGCAGAGTGGAGCTGTGGAAGCAAGGCCACCACCGAGAGTCCCTATTAGGAATTGTGGAGCTATGGGAATAGAACCACCACCAGGACCCCACAACTGTAGAGTCACTGGCAGCATGCAATGCCCACCTGGGAAAGTTTCAGGCACCATATTCCAACCTGTAGGAGCAGCCACATGGGCTGCACCAAGCAAAGCCATAGGGGTGGGGCTGCCTGAGGCCTTGACCCAGCCCCGGCCCCAGTGTGTCCAGGAAGCAGCACAAGGAGTCAGAAGAGAGATTATTGTCTAGCTTTAAGACTTAATGTCTGCCCTTAGGTTTCGGACTAGCTTGGGGCCTGTTACTCCTTTCTTTTTGCCTTTTTCTCCATTTTGGAATGAGAATGTCTGCCTGTGCCTATGCTAGCATTGTATCTTAGAAGTGCATTAACTCATTTTGATTTTACAGGCTCACATATGAGGCTCTTGACTTTGGACTTTTCAGTTGGTGCAGGAACAACTTAAGACTTTGGAGCTATGAGGTTGCAATGAATGTATGTGAAAAGGAAATGAGTTGGGTATGGGGGGGCAGGGACAAAATGCTATGGTTTGAATATTTATTCCTTCCAAAACTCATGTTGAAATTTAATCCCCAATGTGGCCATATTGACAGGTGGGGCCTTTAAGAGGTGTTTAGGTCAGGAGGGCTCTGCCCTCATGAATGGATTAATCCAGTCACAGGTTAATGGAGTAATAAATTAATGGATTAATGGGCTTTCATGGGAATAGGCCTGGTGGCTTTATAAGAAGAGGAAGAGACCTGAGGACTCTGCACTCACAGCTAAAAGACAACATCTAGACAGGTATTTGACCAAACATCTGGACACCATAACCTAACCAACTTAACACTGTTAGGTTTATTCCAGGTGGGAACCTGAAAAGTATGTATAGGACAGAATGTGGTTAATGCAAAACTTAGGCTTGTAAAACAATAGCCGCAGGAGTCTGGGGAGTCCGTGGACTTTGTAGATCTGACAGCTGCAGCCAGGATTCCTTCCCCCTGATAGATACCAAGGCTACCCTCCCTAGCTCTCCTGATAAGGACCACGCCAGAGCAGGAGGATGGATTCGACTGAAGCAAAGGGGTCCTAGGAGTTGGTTGTTTGAAGAAGAATTTACTACAAACAGCTGTTCTGCCCACTCTCCTCTGCTGCACTTAGCAGGATGCAATTCTTCACCTGCCAATTTGGCCCAGAAACAAAGAACTGAACAGGGCTGGTGGGAGGGGGTTGGCTATCCCCGTTTATAAAAACCCCCACTAAAATCCCTTCTGTGCTCTCTTTTCGGACTCAGCCCACCCACACCCGGGTGAATAAACCAGCCATGTTGCTCTCACATAGCCTGTGTGTGAAATGTGTCCTTTGGGTCATTCATTCACCCTTTCAGACACATAAAATTAACCATCACAGACACTGAGAATCATATTCATGTGTTAATGGCCAGTTATATATCTTTTCTTGTTGAGTCTCTTCAAGTCTTTTGCCTACTTTTTGTTACTTTTTATTTTTGACTTGTAGGAAATGTTTATAAATCATGGATGCAAATCCTTTCTCAAAATATGTGTTATAAATATTTTGCCAAGTCTGTGGCTTCTCTACTAATTTTCTTAAAGGTTTCTTTTGATGACCAGATATTCTCATTTTCATTAATTTATCAGTTTTATGAAAATATTATCAACTTTTATGGTTAATGCTTTTTGTATTCTGTCCAATAAATTTTTGCCTAACTAATGTTCTTAAAGATATTCTTCTAAAATTTCTTCTAGAAGGTTTATGATTCTGGATGTTATGTATAGGTCTGTGATCCATCTCAAATTTATTACTGTGTATTTCTTTTTTTACAGAAGTCCTGGAGTATTAGTATGATTTCCATTTTGCAAATAAATAGGAGGCAAGGTTTAGTACCTTACCTAAGGCCATACTTCTGGCGCTTAAACTCTAGTCTTATGATAGCAAATCTGCACTTTCTAATATATGACATGCAGCTTTTACTAAGACCCCATCAAATCCAGTGCCCTCATGCTACACAGATATTTTTATAACACCACCTTTACTACCCTGAAATGACAGTCCTAGGAAGTATAAACTACCTACACATGTTTTTAAAAATCGATGTCACCTAAAAATAAAAGAGACCTTAAATAATATAATTTATAATAAAACAATATATATTTCAGTATGGCTTGGGTACGACTGCAGAATACATAGGCAGTAAAATCCTTGCTCCTATGCAGAATCATTAGGAATGTGACAACTACACTGCGGAAGGATTCAAGTGTGTTGTGTTGGTTACTTAATAGCCCAGGTGGAAATTCTGTCAGCAACATGGGGTGACTTGGAAATTAAAAAAAAATTTTTTTTATAAAACAGAATTGTTGAACAGTTAATGTGCTTTATCTTTTGTGATATCTCTTTAAATGATCGCATCTCTCATACATTGCTAGTGGGAGGATTAAATGGTTCAATCTCTATGAAAGGTCAGAGTATCTATCAAAACTACAAAGGCATACACCTCTTTTTAACCAGCAATCTCATTTCTGGGAATTATCTTCTAATATCTTGCACATGTACCTAAAGACATGGATGTTGTATATGCAATATTATTATAATAGAAAATAAATGGAAGCTATTAAATGTCCATCAATAAGGCACTGATTAAATAAGTAAGGGTCTATTCAGAACATTGGGCAGGGGTAGAGGAAAGATCTTTATTTACCAATATAGAACAATCCTTATAAGTAAAAAGCAAAATAGACAATTGTACATTATACTACCACTTGTTTAAAAAAAGGAAAAAAGAAAAGGGATGAAATCAAGAGGACTATGAGAAGACAAGCTACAGACTGGGAGAAAATATTTGCAAAAGACCTATCTGATAAAGGTTTGTTATACAAAATATACAAAGAACCCTTAAAACTCACCAGTAAGAAAATGAAAAATCCAATTAAAAAATGGGTGAAACAGCTGCTGAACAGACAGCTCACCAAAGAAGATACACAGATGGCATAAGCATAAGAAAAGCTGCTCCACATCATATATCATTAGTGAATTGCAAAGTAAAGCAATGAATACCACTACATACCTATTAGAATATTTAAAATCCCAAACACTAATGACACCAAATTCTGGCAAGGATGTGGAGCAGTGGGAACTCTAATGGATCATTGGTGGGAATGCAAAATCGTACAGATGCTTTGGAAGACAGTTTGGTACTTTCTTACAAAATAAAACATGCTTCTACCATATGATCCAGCAATTTCCCTCTTTGGTAATTTACCAAAATGAGTTGAAAACTATGTCCACACAAAAACTGCACACAGATGTTTATAGCAGCTTTGATTGGCAAAACATAGAAGCAACTAAAATGTTCTTTAGTAGAAGAATGGGTAAATAAACTGTGGTATATCCATACAATGGAATATTATTAGGCACTAAAAAGAAATGAGCTATCAAGCCATGAAAAGACAAGGAGGAACTGTAAATGCAGACTACTAAGTGAAAGAAGCCAATCTGAAAAGACTGCATACTGCATGAGTCCAGCTATATGACATTCTAGAAAAGGCAAAACTATGGAGACAGTAAAAAAGACCAGTGGTTGCTAGGGGTTAGCAGAGAGGGAGGGAGGACTAGGTGGAGCACAGAAACTTTTTAGAGGTATGAAAATACTCTTTAAGATACTATAATGATGGAAACATGTCATTATACATTTGTCAAAATCCATAGAACAGGCCAGACGTGGTGGCTCACGCCTGTAATCCTAGCATTCTCGGAATCCGAGGCGGAAGAATCGCTCGAGGTCAGGAGTTCGAGACCAGCCTGAGCAAGAACAAGACCCCTTCTCTACTAAAAAATAGAAATTAACCAGACAACTAAAAATATATAGAAAAAGTTAGCCAGGCATGGTGGCACATGTCTGTAGTCCCAGCTACTCGGGAGGCTGAGGCAGAAGGATTGCTTGAGCCCAGTAGTTTGAAGTTGTTGTGAGCTAGGCTGATGCCACGGCACTCTAGCCGGGCAACAGAGTGAGACTCTGTCTCAAAAAAAAAAAAAAAAATCCATAGAACATACAAAACCAAAAGTGAACCCTAATGTAAACTGTGACTTTGGGTGATAATGATGTGTCAATGTAGGTTTTACCACCCTGGTGTAGGATGTTAATAATAGGGAAGGCTGTGCCTGTGTGGGAACAGGATGTATATAGGAATTCTGTTCTTTCCACTCAATTTTGTTGTGAACTCAAAACTGCTCTTAAAAAGTCTTTATTTTTTTAAGGAAGGGAAACATGTTTCCTTGCTTATACTTATTTCTGGAAGAAAAACAAGACACTGATAATATTGGTTGTCTGGGTTGGACTAGGGGGACAACTGGGTGGCTGGGAGAAAGACTTCTGTTTACTTCTTGTACTTTTAATTTATTTTTATATTTTTGAGACAGGGTCTCGCTCTGTCACCCATACTGGAGTGCAGTGGCATGATCGTAGCTCACTGCAACCTCAAATGCCTGGGCTCAAGTGAGCCTCCAGCTTCAGCCTCCCAAGTAACTGGGACTACGGGTGTGTGACACTATCCCCAGCTAATTTTTTAATTTTTTTGTAGAGATCAGGTCTCACCATGTTGCCCAGGCTGGTCTCTAACTCCTGGGCTCAAGCAATCCTCCCACCTCAGCCTCCTAAAGTGCTGAGATTACAGGCATGAGCCAATTCTTGTACTTTTAGAATTTTAAACCATAAGTTTGTATTATCATGTCAAAAAGATTAAATGAAATTTAAAACATAAGATAAAAAGATCATACTCCCTGAAAATCCTAGGGCGATAATTTAAAATTATAAAAGCTTTATATACAAAGATGTTTCATTGCTAATAATCTTAATCACTAACAGAAGCACATACCATATAATTGCATTAAGTGGATTATCTGATTTATAAGGAAATAATGGTACTAATGTAAATATACACTAGGGAATAGGTCAATAAGTTATGACAGGCCAATGTAATGTTAGGCAACCATTAAAATGAAATATATAGAAAGTTTATAATATATTGCTAAAACATTATGTTAAACCAAAAAGCAGGATATGGTACTGTATATGGTACAATTATAACTATTTTTAAAAGAGAAGAAAAGCTATGCAGAGAAGAAAGGCTAGAATAAATATACTAACACGACTATATTTGAATGGCGAAAGCACATAACTTTAATTTTTCAATTCTCCTAATTTTATAAATGCATTTCAATGAGCACAAATTAAGTTGAAAAAATTTATTTTTTAAAAAATGGCTTTTGCAAATTTGGCATCTCACACTTTAATGGAAAGGTTCAATGACTACCTGTATGTGAGTTTGGTACTACAAATCCAGGACTACACTTGGAGTAAAAATATCTAGATTTGAAGTTCAACTCTGACATTACCTGTTTGACTTTGAGCAAGTCAAATATGTTCCCCTTTTATTTGACTCTGGAATGTGAATAACTCCTACCTTTCTTGCAAAGGTACTTTTAGCATTAGATGTGCTTTACATTAAAGGGTTTGGCATTGCATAAAGCACCATCAAAAGTATCCTTTGATTTCTTTGCTTCTTTATATCTTTAACAAGTCATTCTTTGTAGTAAGTAAGGCACCCCTGACCCATACAAATCCCCAGGACACTGTTCTCACCTTCCTTTGACAGGTGACTAGCTGTTGGTCAGTGGCATCACATGCTGGCACCTGAGGACTCAACATCTCCTACTCTCCTCGTCCTTGAGACCATCTTTAGTGCTGTGCTTCTGAAATACAAAACTAGTACAGCCACATCCTCATCAACATGCTATATTCTCTATATTCCACGCCCTCTACTGTCATGTGCTTTCTCCTACTGTCACCTCCTCACTGCTTCCCCCAAAACACACAAAAGTACCACAATACGAGGTTTTATTCACTATCAGTGAGGCTTCCCTTTTCATGGAAAAACAAAACCTAGAGTTTAAAGTCAAATTAGAGCCAATAATGGGAGGTATCAAAATCTAAATAAAGATCTTGAGGGTATCCAGAAGAACACTTCACAATGTTCACTAATATCCCAATCATTTGTTTTTTCTCTGATTAAATCTGAAGTTTCTCAAGGATAAATCAGTCTTCAATTGTATTCTCCTCTTAAACCTAGACATTATAGTTTAAATAGGCTTCTGTACATTAAGCATAAAATCATAACCTGATTACAAAAATGTTTTTAAGAAAAAATGCACTATGAGAACCAAAAAAACCAGATGCTGGTTTGCTTGTTTTTAATGCCAGATTTAGATATTTTTATAAACTTTTAAAACAGCTAACTAATGGAAGTTAACTGTCATATACAATTCATTTTATTCTCAAGACAAATGTAAGAAATATCCCTATTATTCTTCTGGGGGAGGATGGGGAAACTGAGGCTCAGAAAAATAAGGTCACACCTATTAAGTGTCAGAGAAGGCATTAACTTAAGACTAACTAGTTCTGAGGTCTATTTACTTTTAGGACACAATGCCTGTTCAAAATACAAAATGTTCATCCCAGCTGCAGATTGAGTCTTAAACTCCCAAGAATTTAGGGAGGGAAAAGGGTATTTTCATACGAACCTTTCCATACTCGTTATATTCTAAATTTTACTTTCCAGCATGAAGTTTCTGATGTCGAACAAGTGCTGAACTGTGCCTAAAGGATTTCCTACATTCAACACATTCATAAGGTTTTTCTCCAGTATGAATTCTGTAATGCTCACTAAGGTGTGCTTGCTTGCGGAAAGTTTTTTCACACTCACTACACTTGTAACGTTTCTCTCCAGTGTGAGTTCTTTCATGTTCAACAAGGGAAGAGTTCTGAGTGAAGGCTTTACCACATTCCACACATGTGTAGGGCTTCTCTCCTGAATGAATTCTCTGATGCTGCATGAGGCAAGCACTCTGATTAAAGGCTTTCCCACATTCATTACACTTATAAGGTTTATCTCCAGAATGACTTCTCTGATGACGAGTGAGGCATATGCTCTGACTGAAGGCTTTGCCACATTCATGACACTTATAAGGTTTCTCTCCAGTATGAATTCGCTGGTGTTTAATGAGAGATGGGTTCTGACAAAAGGCTTTTCCACATTCACTGCATTTATAGGGTTTCTCTCCCGTATGAATTCTCAGATGCTGGACAAGGACTGCTTTTGTTTGAAAGGCTTTCTCACATTCATGACATTTAAAAGGTTTCTCCCCTGTATGAATTCTCAGATGTTGAGTAAGATTTGACTGTTTACGGAAACAACTTCCACATTCATTACACACATAGGGCTTCTCTCCTCTGTGAATCCTCTGATGCTGGGTAAGAGATGATCTCTGAGTAAAGAATTTTCCACATTCACTACACTTTGAAGGTTTCTTCTGTGTGTAAACTCTCCGATGTTTCATTTGGAGTGAAATCTGGCTCATGCTGCTTGTAACGCACTGAAGAGGCTTCTGTCTAATAGGTTCAAGTTGAGATGAAACCTTTTCTCAAATTCATACTTAGGAGGTATTTTCTCAAAGATGATTATCATTAAAGTAACAGTGTTCTCCTGGGAAAGGTTTGTGTGTGTGTGACTGCACATGTGTGTGTATGTGCTGTCCTCTCAATCATTCTGAAGGATTTCTACTCCTTTTCCTTGCGCAGCTTGCATTTTCACCTTCTCCAAAAGCAAACCCCTGCTGACCAGGCTCTCTGAAGAAAGAGATTAAACAGTGACAGGTTTTAGGAATTCTATAAAATTCCTTATCATGACTGATTCTGAAATAATCAAATACTAAAACCTAATTCATGGAATTTGGGCTCATCCATAGATGATCCATAAATAACAGGAAAATGTGAGGCCGGGTATGTTGGCTCACGCCTATAATCCTAGTACTCTGGGAGGCCGAGGCAGGAAGATCACTTGAGCTCAGGAGTTTGAGACCAGCCTGAGCAAGAGCAAGACCCTGTCTCTACTAAAAATAGAAAAATTAGCTGGGTGTCATGGCACATGCCTGTAGTCCCAGCTACTCAGGAGGTTGAGGCAGGAGGATTGCTTGAGCCCAGGAGTTTGAGGTTGCAGTGAGCTATAAGGATGCCACTGCACTCTACCCTGGGGTGACAGAGCGAGACTCTGTATTGGAAAAAAAAAAAAAAACCAGGAAAAAGTGAAAGAATTAAGTATCCTAGACTTGGGTAAATTAAGTATTGGGGAAATTTACTGTTCACCTATAGTCTCTAATCCTCAAAAAATAGGTGAAGAGTAATTATATTTCCTTAAGTTGCCTGTAAGCAATATCTTGGCAGACTAGTGGTAATTCAAGAGTGTCCCTTCCAACATTTCAAAGGTGATCCAGGCTGTAACTTTCACCAGGCCCATCTCACCAATCCTTCCTTATTCAGTCATCTTTATGAGTGTCTCTTTGGACCTCTCTTTTTCTCGAAAATATTTAGCATTGATAGCTCTCCCCCTAGGTCCAACTGGAAAATCTATAGGTTTGAAAACGGCAGTTCTGCTTACTGAAAGAAAACAAGATATCACTATTTGGTTTCAGAAAAATAAGTTAGAAGTGGTCGTTAGGGAAGAAGTGTTCAGTGGACAGTAACTTGACTCTAGCATCATAGTGCAGGATCTGGCCCTACCTTTGTGGCCAAAGAAATGCTTTGGAATCTGAAGTATATTAATCAAATTTACAAGGGGAATGATGTAGAAAACAAAGTAATTTTGCTAATTTACAATGAAAAATTTTTGTGCTCAGTGTCCAGCTGATTGACACATTCTCTTCATACAGAAAAACTGTATGGAAACCAAATCATTGTCATCAGGACACTCCTTGGGAAGCAAAGAATTGGAGAAAGAGAGGAATATGGTGATAATAATGGCATTGAACTTTGAAACCCTGATGCCCTGAATAAGGGTATACAGAATCAGAGACATTTTTAGTCTCTGAAACCCCTTTTTATTTTACTTTTCTCATCATACAAGTTACTCATGAATATATCCTCACTTTAAAATATTTAGATAATATAGATGTATATAGGATAAAATAGTCATTGTTATAGCCATCATTACCTCACCCTACTCAAACCCATTCCCTTCCTCAGAGATTATCAAGTTTGGAGTATAATTTTTCAGTACTTTTTTCTACATAATTTTCTATACACATATAGCATTTGATTCTATTTATATAAATACAATTGTTCTATAGGTTCTGCTCCGCAGTTTGCTTTTTTTTTCACTAAAGAATGTATCTTAGAGATGATTTCATGTTGGTATACATGGATCTAATGGGGCTGAGAGTCAGCTAGTACACACTTGCGTATCTGCACAAACTGTTTATGGCTGGAGATTGATATGATTGGACAATGCCTGTACCACACTGGTTGTTAAATATATTACTGTCTTGCTTGTACCTATCTATCTTTATCTGCTGCACTAACTTCCAGTATGGATATACTATATACAAAAATAAACTCCAAATGGTTTAAGCAGCTAAATGTAAAACTAAAGCACTAACCGCATTTTTATTTCCTTCACTCTTATTCTCCCTAAATAAAAAGGTTTTATCATACAAAGAATGCATGCTCATTCTATAAAATGATCAGTTAGTACAAAACAGAAATCACCTGACATCCTTTCACCCACTGGTATTTTGATGAACTTTCTTAGCTTCCCGAGGTCGGATGAGACCCGGCGCCTTCAGGCTGCCGTGGCTGTAGACTGATGAACTTTCTTATAGGTATCTGTCAATGCATATACACATATAAACATATAGACACATAAGTGTACATATATTACACACACATATTAGACTAGACCAAATTCTTCAGAATATAAATAGTCATGATCTATTCACAGAGTTCCCATAACCTAAGAATATTCAGTTCACCCAGTATTCTTTTTACTGGGTTTGACAGACAGCATGGCTCCATGTTGCCTTCTGACAGCCAGTAACAATGGCAGTTGCAATTACCTAAGCTCTTGAACAGGGCTAGAGGCCCATTCTATATTCTCTGAGGAAACAATCACCTTTCCAATGAGTCTTCCAGTAATTTACTATCAGTTTTCCTAGATCTGATCATTATACCATTAAGGTATCATATTTAGTAGTTTAATAATTGGTTTCAAGATGTGCCACCAGATGACCACCGAAGGGATAACTAGTCTTGCTACAGTTCAGGTACATTTAATAAGAAATTGGTGCACTCTCTCATCTGTCCTACAACCAATTATTCCACAGTTGTCTTTCACAGTGCGCCACTCTCACTGACTTGAGTAAAATGGTACCCATTTCTGAGTGGCACTGTGTTTCCAGTCTGCTGGATCCAGGTATAGTGGTCACTGGTAGGTCCCACTACAGGTCTGTCACCACTTCTGAATGAATACCCCCATAATAACCAATGCTGGGTTCTCTAGTTAGATTTCACTTACCTAGAGACAAGCTGTTAGGAACACAAGTGATACTGGTTTGTGTCCTGGGGACTCTGCTCTTGAGGAAATGCAAGAATCTGAGGCACTGAGGGAGGAAAAAGAGCCATCTATAAATTGTCAGCCTACTTCCTTCACATTCCAGATTCAAGGGAACTCAGAAACAAGCCACCCCTAACCAAATAACTATTTTAAGTCTAAATGAAACAATATCATTATCCTAGAAGAGTATCACCTATGACAAAAGTAAGTGAGTGAGTAGACTTTAGAGAGACATGGTGAAGCTCAAAGAACAAGGGCAGGTATTCCTAAGAACTAAGCATTGAGGTATAAAAATTCCTCTATAGGAGATAAGGTTGGAGCCCAAAGGCCCCCAAGCCTAATGGAAAAGCCATTGCCTTTGAAAGTCAAAGACAGTGGGGCTAAAGTAGAGGGCATGAAGACAAGGAACAGACTGTGTTAAGAGGTCTGGATTCTAGTATTGGCTCTGCCAATTAATAAACATTAATAAACTTATTCAGTGACTTGAAGCAAATCATACGATCTCATCCATGATTTATTTTCTTGTCTGTGAAATGAAAGTGAAAAGCTAGATCGTATCTAAACCTTCTTCTAGTACCAACATTCAGTGATTCTTTGATTCCAAAAACAGATGGGAAAAGAGCAAAAACCTCATGTCAAGCCCTTCCAGTCCATCTTTGATTGAGGCTGCTTATTCATTTTAGTAACTGAGCAAGCAGTGAGAGGGGAAGCTCTTGTTAAGAACTGGCTGAGTCAACACCAGGGAAACTTCCTGTCAGTTATCCTCTCACAATCAGAAATGGAGAAATTTCTGGAAAATAATGATTGCCTCTGTGTGATGCAGAATCTCCAAAGACAGGGATCTACTGTAAGATGTTATGGACTCCTCCTAAGGGAAGGGTTTTAAGAATCTCTCCTTCATTTGTGGAATTGAGTTGTAAAAAAAAAAAAAGAAAAAAAAAAAAAAGAATCTCTCCTAATAGAAAGAACACTTTATTAAAAGGCAAAGGCCTGGTTTCCAGTCTAATTCATTTTAATCCACTAGCACCTCTTATCTAACACTGAACAAATTATTTAATCATTTTTGAACTTCTGGTCAAACTTTAATATTCAGTTCAAATGTGAATCACCACACCTCTTACTTGTGGAAAAATTTTCTTGACTTTTCCAAGGCATTTTCTCTTCTACATTCTTAAAGAATTTTACACATGCTTCTACTATAGCACTTTCTACTCTGATTACACTGTCTTCCTCCACTAACCTTGAAGACAAGTACGGCATGGGCTCTAGGGCTATGATTTTTTGGGTCTGAATACCTGTGTACCACCATTTATTAGCTAAGTGATCTTCGGTGAGTTTCTGCGTTCCAGCTTCTTCAACTGTTCAATGGAAATGATCATAACAATAACTACTCCACAGGGTTGTGGTGATGAGTAAATGAGTTAATATATGGGACGTATTAGAAGAGTGCCAGCTAGTAAGCATTCAATAAATAGTACCTGCTGTTAAATTACTGAGTCTGTGTCTTCATACAGTACTTATTTTGTTGCTTAAAGAGAAGAAAAAGTACTTAATGAAATGAAGGAGGTAACTCTCCCATATACTTATTCAACCCACACAATTCTGTGAAGCGGCCAAGCAAGGAATAGTATTCACTCGAGGAAATCAGAAAACTGAAGCGCTCAGAAGTTCGCTGAGTCGCTCAAGTACATACAAACGAAATCCTGGTCCCAGGATTCGAGCTCCCAGCCCTGAGCTCTCGGGCAGTCTCTGCCCTCCTCTCCTCAGGGCAAGCTGGCCTCAGACCCCGGCCTCCGCCGCAAAGGCTCTCGGGAGGGAAGCGGCTCTGCGGTTGGCCTGGCCCCGGGTCCCAGGGAGGCGCTGGATTAGACCCCGCCGCAGCCGGGCACAGCAGAAACCGCTCACCAGGCGCTCCCCGCAGCAGCGACACCCCACACGCCTTCCCGCCCTAGAGTCCCGGGTCGCTCCCAGGCCGCTGGGAGCAAATCCCAGACGCTCCCCGCCGGCGTGACGTCACCAGTCCGCGCCGCAGCCAACAAGCACAACCATCTCCTCTCTAGGAAGGCGGGAGCGGCGTCATTTCGATGGTCCCCCCAGCCTCAGAGTGGCGGGTTTCTGTGCTCTGTCCAGGGGTGCCGGCCCCAGAAACAGCCCGCAAACCCACCTCAAAATGCATCTTCTCGGTATAAGGAAGCTGAACGGAGGGGAAGGGTCGACCACGAGCTCTTACGGTGTGTCAATTCATCCTGCAACCCTGCCACATTTATCTTCCTTTGTCACTATTCTTTGGGGATTCTCAAGCCTTTCACAAAGCTGGCTTCAAACTTCCTCACACACATTCTCACCTGCAAGAAAACTCACCTCGTCACAGGAACCTCAAACACCTTAGTGATTTAAGATCTTTGTTCAACAAGTAGCCAAAAGAACAAGAGCTCTGCTTTGGGCTTAAATCCCAGATTGTCAGCGTGTGAATTTGGGCAAGTTACTTTACCTCTCTGTGCCTGCTTCTTCATTTATCAAACAGAGATAATAATGGTACCAAATTTCATAAGGCTGTTGTGAGGATTAAATGAAGTTAATACATATAAATTACTAAGACTGTGTGGCACTTTTTAAATGTTCAGTGAATGTTAAGAATATTATCCATTCCTCATCCCAGCTCCAGTCCCTATTGTTCTGCCTTGGCTTCAGTGACCTTTCTAGCAGTCAAAGTAGCACCCTCACCCACATTCTGCAAAACTTGAGATACTGCTGGTTGTTAGTCAGGAAATGTTTCCACACATGGCTCATCCTGACAGGTGTATTCCAGGGATAAAAGCACGGGTAGCAGAGCAATGATCCACTTCCAGGCATTCCTCCTGATCTGCAAGCTCAGGACAATGGAACTGTGCTTACCATCACATCCCTCGTATGCAACACATAGGAGGCACTCAGTAAACACGTGTTGAATAAATGAATGCCATGCACCAGAAAAATTATGTTCAAACTTCCAGATTGGCTGTTTTCCCCAAATGGACTCCCTTTAAGAGATTGAATGAGGAGTAGAGGTGCCACAGACTGAGGCCATCACTAACCATCTTCAGCTAAAAAGGGACCCTTTCTAAAACTGTCAGCTGACATGCTAGGTAATGATGATGTTGAGCTCCCCTTACTTACCAGTTATCACATTCTCAGAACTTCTTTGGAATCAAGTAACAACTTCTGTCCCCAACCCTAGGATGTCCCACAGGCTAGAGAGCCTATGCCTAATCATTTTTCCCCCTTTTAGGCTTCAAAGATTCTTTAAATTGGTGGGCTTTACTGTGTGAAAATTAAGCCTGGAGTGGGGTACCGTAGGTAGAGCAGATTACTAGAAACAGTAACTTTCGGTTTGACAGCAATTTAGGCTGAGCTTCTTTCAATGAGGTGGAAAATGGATGGTAGGGCCACCAAAAACATTCCGCAAAACAAATACGACCTTAGCCCTGATGTGGCTGGTAGATGAAGGGAAGTGAGACTGGAGCCACCTAGGGTCAAGGTTAGGTTTCCACATTATGTAGGAAGTGTGGTCAAAATGCAAAATCAACTTATTTCTTATCCTCACACCCATGAAAGTTTGATATTCTGAGGGCAAAAAGCTTCTTCATCTTACGAAGTGAGCTCCTCTTATCCTCAAGATGAAAGGTTGGAGGCTTAAGTGGTCAATTCTATAAGAGACAAAGTAAAGAGACGTATGGAACAGAGGGGAGATCAACAAAGAGAAAAGTGAATGAAATGGAAGGACATCATGGTTTAAACCTCACCTAATGCTTACTGCTTCTGTGGCCGTGGACAACTACAATCACCTGTTTTCTCTTTTGTTGTCTTGAGGACCTGATGTGGCTCCATCTCACCATGTCCTTCTGAAGTTATGAGTTAAATTTCAGGACATTGAACATAGGCAAGAAATTCCAATTCTTCATCATCCCAGAGCCCAAAGGAGGCTATGAGCCCAGGAAGTGCTTCCACTTTGGGATTTCTAAGCTCCAAGTGCTCTTCTATCAGGCCAGCATTGCTCTTCAGTTCCTACCTATCTTACTATTTCATGGATATTCCAGTTGACAGGTGTGCCTCTGCAGCACATGTATAGTCCTCTTCCTGTCAAGTCTGACACCAATATAATTGAAAGTACTTTATTAAACAGCGATGGGATTCTTAAATGCCTAATTTGTGAAACTTCTTTAGCCACAAAATATTACTTTTTCGTATGGGATCCTCTGTTTAATACAACTACACACTCTGTATCTTGGGGAAAGGTTTAGAATTCTTGCTCATGACAAACACTACACAGACACACACTCACCATGCCTCCTTTCTGCTGGTAACTAGGGACTTAAGTCACAACCTGCAGTCTGGCATGTTTCACTCAATATTTGAGTTCAACAAATATTTATTGATCACCTCCTAAGTATCAGGTACTGCAGACATAAAGATGAATAAATATCACATTGCTCCAAGCTGGGCACTGTGGTGTGTGCCTGTAATCCCAGATAATCAGGGACTAAGCGGGGGAAAACTTGAGCCCAGGAGTTCAAGGGCAGCCTATGCAACATAGTGAGACCTCATATCTAAAAAAAAAATGGTAGTAAAAAATAAAATAAAAAAGGTCAAATTCCTCCTGCTCTGGTAGAGTTGACAGTTCAGTGGGAAGAGAAAGATTTGCAAATAAACCATTATCATGTAGCATATAAAATGATGAAAAATACAAAATATGAAGATAATAAAAAATACAGGAGGTTGGGCCAGGTGTGGTGGCTTATGCCTGTAATCCTAACACTTTGGGAGGCTATGGTGGGAGGATCGCTTGATGCCAGGAGTTCAAGACCAACCTGAGGAACATAGCTAGACCCTGTCTCTACAAGATAATAGAAAAACTAGCCAGGCATGGTGGTGTGCACCTGTAGTTCCAGCCACTTGGTAGGTTGGGGCAGGAGGACTGCTTGAGCCCAGGAGTTTGAAGTTGCAATGAGCTATGATGTGCATGTTGCACTCTAGCCCAGGCAACAGTGCAAGACTCTGTCTCAATGGATAAAAACAAAAACACTAGGTTAGAGATAGCTTTAAGACATTGCCTAAATATATTCATAAATGACAAATGGGAGTTTTCCAAGAAAGCAGAAGCAGGGAAGATAATTGGAAACAATAAAACAGAATGTGCAAAGGTGCCAAATGGTCCAATGGTGATACTATATAATCACAAGAATCC
>CM052436.1:127354363-127378370 GCA_028533085.1 Varecia variegata
AAATATCCAAACAGTATAACATATATATCTGGAATAGAGGAGAGAGAGGTGTGAGCTGAAAACATTTTTAGAGTTTTTAACATAAAAAGAGTAATTGAAATCATGGAATGTGTCTAAGATCTCAACCGCAGGCCTATACATTTAAAAGATCCGTAAGCCAGGTGTGGTGGCTTGCGCCTATAATACCAGGTACTTGGGAGGCTGAGGCCAGGAGAGTGAGACTAGTCTGGGCAACACAGTGAGACCACATCACTATTTTTTAAACAATTTTTTTTACAAAAGATCTCTAATGCTCTAAGAGATATAAAAATAATTAAATATATGACAAAAATAACATTTCTAATCATAAAAAATAGATTATTTGTAAATTATATTAGGGCTATTGCTAACTACCTGGAAAAAAACATTTAGGGAGATTCCTACATCATACCACACACAAAAATAAACCTAAACCGATTAAAGGTTAAATATAAAAAGTGAAACCACAAAATTGGCATGGCTCCCAGCACTTTGGGAGGCCAAGGCAGGATTGCTTGAGCCAGGAGTTCGAGATCAGCCTGGGTAATAGCCAGACTCAGTCTTTACAAAAAAATAGAAAAATTAGCCAGGTATGATGGCACACGCCTGTAGTCCCAGCTACACAGGTGGTTGAGGCAGGAGGATTGCTTGAGCTGAGGGGTTCAAGGCTGTGGTGAACCATGATGACACCACTGCACTCAAGCCCAGGCAATAGATCTTGTCCAAAAAAAAAAAAACCTACAAAATAATAAAATATTGACAAATTATTGATTTTAGGGTTAAGGTAGACTTTTCTAAGCATGATACAAAAATGGATAAAAAAAAATGGATAAATTTTTATCCAAGTGACAAAAATGGGAAAATCTGGCCACAGAAAGGCAATATTCTCTATATCCAAAGTACAAATAAAATTAAAAGACAAACAGGCTAAAAAAAAGTATTCTTGATTTATGTACTAAGGGACAGATAGACCTAATACACAAAGATTTCTTACAAATGAGTAAGGAAAAAAGATGAACTAAGAGAAAAATGGATCATACAACAAATATACCAAGAGTTATAAGAGGCCAATAAACATATGAAAACAAAGTTTCATCTCTGTGGTAACCAAGGAAATCGAAACTGAAAGAATGAAGAATTTTCACATCAAATAGGAAAATCTATTTTTAACGCTCAAGACTGGCAAAGGTGTAGGAAAAGAGAGCTCCCATACACACTGGTGGGAATGTCAACTGGTACCATCTTTCTGGAGGCAATCTGGCAATATACACCAGGTCTGAAAGTTGTAGCTTCAGTTGTAGTTGGAATGTTGTAATCACCATTTTCTGGATACAGGAACTCAGAACAGAATATTCATTCTGTATATACAGCACCTCTAGGGTATCTCAGAAGCTCCTCAAAGCCATGAGTATATCATTAAAATGTCTATATTTTTTGACAGAGTAATTCTACTATTACAACTTTTTTTTTTTTTTTGAGACAGAGTCTCGCTCTGTTGCCCAGGCTAGCGCGAGTGCCGTGGCGTCAGCCTAGCTCACAGCAACCTCAAACTCCTGGGCTTAAGCGATCCTACTGCCTCAGCCTCCCGAGTAGCTGGGACTACAGGCATGCGCCACCATGCCCGGCTAATTTTTTCTATATATAGTTTTAGTTGGCCAGATAATTTCTTTCTATTTTTAGTAGAGACCAGGTCTCGCTCTTGCTCAGGCTGGTCTCGAACTCCTGACCTCGAGCGATCCACCCGCCTCGGCCTCCCAGAGTGCTAGGATTACAGGCGTGAGCCACCACGCCCGGCCCTAGAACTTTCTCATAAAGAAGTAACTTCCCAGAGAGGAAAAAAAAATGCAATTCTTTTGTTACCTATAAAAAATATCCTCTGTTTGTTGTTGGAAATAACAATTTTATTATGGGTGGACACTGATGCTTAGCAAATTATGGTACTTCCATTTGGTGGAAATTATATAGACATAAAGATAATTAACAATGAAAACATGGGCCAGGCATGGTGGCTCACACCTACAATCCTAGCACTTTGGGAGGTCAAGGTGGGAGGTTCACTTGAGGCCAGCAGTTCAAGACCAGCCTGGGAAACAGAGTGAGATCTCGTTGCCATAAAAAATAGAAAAATTTGGCCGGGCGTGGTGGCTCACGCCTGTAATCCTAGCACTTGGGAGGCCGAGGCGGGAGGATCGCTTGAGGTCAGGAGTTCGAGACCAGCCTGAGCAAGAGCGAGACCCCGTCTCTACTAAAAATAGAAAGAAACGACTTGGACAGCTAAAAAAATACATATATATAAAAAAAAATTACCCGGGCATGGTGGTGCATGCCTGTAGTCCCAGCTACTCGGGAGGCTGAGGCAGTAGGATCGCTTAAGCCCAGGAGTTTGAGGTTGCTGTGAGCTAGGCTGACGCCACGGCACTCACTCTAGCCCGGGCAACAAAAGCGAGACTCTGTCTCAAAAAAAAAAAAAAAAAAAAGAAAAGAAAAAATAGAAAAATTAGCCAGGTGTGGTGGCACACACCTGTAGTCCCAGCTACTCGGGAGGCTGAAGCAGGAGGATCGCTTCAGCATGGGAGTTTGAGGTTGCAGTAAGCTATCACAGTGTCACTGCACTCTACTTCTGGCAACAGAGACCTTGTTTGAAAGACAAACAAACTAAAATGAAAATATGTGACTGTGGAAAAAGATTTATGCTATATGTAAGTGGGAAGAAAACCCAGGATATTAAAATTTCAAGTACAACATAATATCATATGTAGTTGTTAAGATATGTATGTAAGATCAAGAAGAAAAACTAATCATCACTGTGGAGATACAATGAATTATGCATGATTTTCCCCAACTTCCTCTATTATCCATATTTTGCCTTACTTTTAAAAAGACTAACTTAAGTCTATAAGAATATATCTCAAATGATTAATTGTGATCATCTCTGAGAAATCTAATCATGGTAAACTTTTGCTTTAGCACCTATTTTGGATGGGCACGGTGGCTCATGCCTGTCATCCCAGCACTCCAGGAGGCTGAGGTGGGAGGATTGCTTGAGGCCAGGAGTTCAAGACCAGCCTGAGCAACATAGCAAGACAAAAATACAAAAATTAGGGTGAAGTACACCTGTAGTCCCAGCTACTTGGGAGGCTGAAGCAAGAGAATCACTTGAGCACGGAGTTTGAGGCTGCAGTGAGCTATGACTGAACCACTGCACTCCAGCTTGGGCAACAAAGTTAGATGCCATCTCTTAAAAAAAATAAAAAAGAAAGTTTTCCCATAGGAATAAGTAACTTCTATAATCAGAGAAAAAAGTGAAAAAATATAATCAGAGATAGCACAGAGATTTATATAAAAAGATCACGTTACTACCACAATTGTAAAGAAAACAGGTGAATAAACGTTAATGGAATATCACATGATAGATTATGCAACTAATAAAAATCATATTTTCAAAGAATATTCATGAGAAAATATAGTATGTTAAAACAGGAGGATTCAAAACACCAAAAAATGAACACATATACTAGCATTAATTATGCACTCAATAAATGTAAACTATAATTAATACATAGATATAACAAAACATACACATTAAAAGAGGACATAAATAAGAATGTTAATTCTGTTGTTAAAAACAGAAAGGACATAAAAAAAACCCACCAAAATACCAACACACTTATCTCTAAGTCAGTTAATAGGTCACTTTACTTTGTCCTTTATACTCTATGTATTTCACTTTTCCTTCAATAAACATGTATTACTTCTATAGTCAGAAAAAGTTATTTTTTGGCCGGGCGCAGTGGCTCACACCTGTAATCCTAGCACTCTGGGAGGCCGAGGCGGGCGGATCACTCAAGGTCAGGAGTTCGAGACCAGCCTGAGCAAGAGCGAGGCCCGGTCTCTACTAAAAATAGAAAGAAATTATCTGGCCAACTAAAAATATATAGAAAAAATTAGCCGGGCATGGTGGCGCATGCCTGTAGTCCCAGCTACTCAGGAGGCTGAGGCAGTAGGATTGCTTAAGCCCAGGAGTTTGAAGTTGCTGTGAGCTAGGCTGACGCCACGGCACTCACTCTAGCCTGGGCAACAAAGCGAGACTCTGTCTCAAAAAAAAAAAAAAAAAAAAAGTTATTTTTTAAAAACCCTGAAACAAAAATGCAGATCCAATGGATATGGCATTGTCCTCCCATTCAGAATATGATGAAAGTGAATTGGACTGGGAGTCAGGAAACTGCTCTGCCATAGCCCATGTGAGTAGGCCTAAATGACAGGCTGTTTATTTGAAAAGGGTGACAAATTAGATAATATCTTTGAGTCCTTCCAGCTCTAATATTCTGTGAATCTTTGACAAGTTAATTCATGTAGAGCATTCATAAAGACATCTGCCACATGGTAGGCAATCAACAGGGGTTAGATGCTATTATGTTTGATGCTACAACCTATCGAAAATGAAAGGCATCTTGGTGATGCCTACTCTCCTCCAATCATGGATCATTTGAGCTCTCAGCAAACTTTTTCTGTAATGGGCCAGAAAGTAATTATTTTAGTTTTTCTGGGCTAAATGGGCTATATAGTCTCTGTCTCTCTGTTGCAACTATGTAACTTTGCTTTGTAGTTTGAAAACAGAAATAGATGATATGTAAACAAATGAGCTTGGCTATGTTTCAGTAAAACAGTTTTGAAAAAAAAAAGAGTGGCAGACCAAATTTGGCCCATAGTTTGCTGACCCTCGGGTCTATAAGTTGCCCAGAAAAGAATGCAGGTGCTTCTA
Source organism: Varecia variegata (assembly GCA_028533085.1). Classification (NCBI taxonomy): domain Eukaryota; kingdom Metazoa; phylum Chordata; class Mammalia; order Primates; family Lemuridae; genus Varecia; species Varecia variegata. The sequence continues at coordinate 127,359,144 of CM052436.1, forward strand.
CAAATGCCTATTGTAGAATAATATGAGTGATAGTTATTTTAAGATGTTAAAAGGATACTTCTGCAGATCGAGGGGGAGATGGGTATTATAATGAAGGGTAAAAGTAAAGAGACTCTTAACAGCCTCATCTTGCTAACCTAACTGAGAGCGGGCTTCCTCCTCAGACCTTCTAAGCTTTCTCCCTGCTGCCACCTCCTCACCCTTCAATTAGCTAAAGGGGTCTGGGCAAGCTAGCTGGGGTTGTTTGAGAACCTGAAACCACTCTTCCTTCAGTAAGATTACATTGAAATGTACTCCTCTCTGAAGTCCTTCTTGGCTTGCCTGTTGGCACCAAATAACACATTCACCCAGGCTGCAGCAGAATACAGTCTCTATCTCTTCTGCAGCCTGGGGTCACTTAGTAGTAATGTACCCTTGGAAAAATTATTCTCTCTATTCCTCAATTTCCTCACTTCAAAACTACAGATAAAAGGCTGTTGTGAAGACTAAATAAATTAACACAAATGTGCCTGGTATACAGTAAGTGCTAAGTAAATGTAGCTTAAAATATCATCAGTAAAATCCACCTACATTATCTCCCAGCACTAGACTGGAAGCATCTTCCCATGGCAGGCTCCAACGTCACTCGTTCTGTAGCCTCACCCCTGAACTCCGTGTGATGTTTGGCATGTAATGGATACTAACATTTTGTTGGGAGATATTAAGGTTTGCAAACCAGCTATCACATACATGCCGTCAATTGAGCCTTCTGAAGAAAGCAAGGTACAGACTATTAAGTACAACTTTAGAGATCAATAAACAGCCTCTGTAACCCTCCAGAATTATAACTCCAATCTCAAGACTCCCCCAACTAGTGTACTTTACGCTATTTGCTGTCTCCTATTAATACAGTCCCTAAACAAATTTCTGAGCTACAGTATCCGGTGGGGAAAGTAGCTGGTAGGGGACCGAGAATTCAGAGCCCCAGGATTGCGTTTCTGGACACGGGTCTTAGCTTTTGATCATGCATCCATCACTCACTCATTAATTCATTCTCTCCGCCACTGAAGAATGGCGTCTCTTTTGTGAAGACTGGCACTGTGCTGGGCTCTGGGATCTGCAGTGCTGAGGCTGCAAGCTGGGCCCTGCTGGACCTACAGTACTGGCCCTGATTCCCGGCGGCTCGAGCAGGCAGCAATTCGGGGGGGAATCAAGGCCAGGGCTGACTTCCCAAATAAGCCTCCGACCCGCCGCCTTAGCCAAGGTGCGCGGCGAACCTCTCCTTTCCCCTCCCTGGGGCCCAGCCGCTCACCGTGAGATCTAGGGTCTCCCCGCGGGCAGGCCTACGATACAGGAGGTGCATGGAAGCCCACGACACAGGCCTTAACTTATGGAGCCGGAAAAACGGTGGCGCGGCCGGTAGTGCGTCAGCGGCGGGCTCCCGCTGGCATCCGCTGACTCTCTGGGAAGCGGGAGGAGCATCTCTATGGGGCCGCAAAGGAAGGCGATCCCTCCTAGCCCAGCTGCTAAGCCCAGCCTTGTTTCCCTCCAAGCCCAGCCGCGTTCCTCATGTTCCCTGATGCTACCTGTGTCCGGAACACAGTGGCTACCACCTTCCTCAGGAGGACTGTAGAGAGGAACGTTAGGAATGGAAAGGGTGCTGGATAGGAGTCGGAATGGGCCATCTCAGCAAGAAACTAGCATATTCCATCTACTTAAAGTAGCCCCCGTTAGGAATTTTGAACCATTCTCTGTCATGTTAGAATAAAGGACAAACTCCCAATCTAGGCCCACACAAACTGACCTCTACACACAATGAGTATCTCTTATTGTGCTATGATACACATTCTGCTCTAACATTACTGAATTCCCAATGGCCTCCCGAAATCCCTTATCCATTCCTGACCCTGAATATTTTTTCCAGGATTTTCCCTCTGGAATATTCTCCCTCCCCTCTACCTACTTCTGCAGACTTCGGCCATCCGATTTATACTGGTTCTTTAAAACTCAGTGCCAACTCTCACTTGACCACCTTGACTGTTGGTGAAGGTCCTACCACTGGTCTTTACACTCCAGTATCACTCTTATTAAGAGTAATTCCGGCCGGGCGTGGTGGCTCACGCCTGTAATCCTAGCACTCTGGGAGGCCGAGGCGGGCGGATCGTTTGAGCTCAGGAGTTCGAGACCAGCCTGAGCAAGAGCGAGACCCCGTCTCTACTAAAAAAATTGAAAGAAATTATACGGACAGCTAAAAATATACACATAGAAAAAAAAATTAGCCAGGCATGGTGGCGCATGCCTGTAGTCCCAGCTACTTGGGAGGCTGAGGCAGGAGGATCACTTAAGTCCAGGAGTTTGAGGTTGCTGTGAGCTAGGCTGACGCCACGGCACTCACTCTAGCCTGAGCAACAGAGTGAGACTTTGTCTCAAAAAAAAAAAAAAAAAGAGTAATTCCAGCTCCAGCTGACCTATTCAATGGCCCCCTAAATACACACACGTGTCCACTTTCAAAGATATACACAAGTAACATCCCACCCAAGGGCAACTGTGAAGGACCGAATTCATTTCTATATGATTCTATCCAGTTATATGGAGCTGTTATTTACCATTATATACCGGTGTTTAGCACAGTGTCTGGCAGAGAAGATATTCAATAAATACTTGCTGGATTCATTAATCAGACACAAAAGTAAAGTTCAGATCATTTGAATTTTTGATAAATTGAAAAATGCAGATGCCATAGATTAAATCCAGAAAACAAGCTCTCTGCATATCTGAAAGGAAGTACCACCTAGCTAGCATATTCCCATCTTCTTGGCTCACTCTATGCAACTGCTCGCTCCCGCAGTAGAATGTAGACTGTGCAAAAGCAGGGGCCTTCTCTGTCTTGGTCATACTGTATTCCCAGCACCAAGAGCACTGGCTGATGTATGGTAGGCACTCAGTAGATATTTGGTGAATGACTAAGTCACCAGGATCAGAATTATGTCTTGAGCCAAGGAATTTCACTTTCATTGTTGATACTGATCCAACTACAGTCTCATCTCTAAATATAAATAAATCACTAAAAATCATACAAATTTTGAGGAACTCAAAAACATGAGAGAGAGAGAGAGATTCAAATTCAACATACCTAGAGTTATAGGAGATATGACAGCTGGTGATAGTTTATGTTCCAAGAAGTTACATCATGTAGTTACTCCACATAGATGTTTATTGCTTCTATATGAGAGCTGACTGTTGGAAAATCATCTTTCTCCCCCCATATTACCTAAAGTACATACTCGAGAGATGAATGTTGCTTTCCTGCAGGAAATAAAAACTGGTAAATCATATTTACCCATCCTCCCCAAAAGAGATTACATGAAGAAAATGCCAGAGGGAAGTCTGTTGTTGTTGTATGCAAGATGCAACTCCTAGTACATTCACGCTGGCTTTCCCTGAATCCATTTCTCCTTTTCTTTCTAACACTCTGTCCCCATTTATAGACAAGGCAAACAGGCTTATAGAGTTTGACTCAACCAATGTCACACAGTTTGTATAATAAGGTAAAGAATCAGGTCAGAAAGCTAGAACTTTGATTTCCACACACAATGCCCTTTGTAGGCTGCAGCAACAGATCATCCTCCCTTCCCTTTCCAACATTTCAGTTGCCCTTGTCTAGATTTTCTCCTTTTTCCTTACACCATCTCTAAGGGGGCCAGAACTACATACATAAATTTTAGATCCAGTGTCCACCAGTTTAGCAAGGATATATCATGGCAAACACTGCAAGTTGCCCCCAAAATTCTCCTCATCCTTCTTACTAACCAAACCAAATTTGGATACACTGTGCCCAGATTTCTTAAGTTCATTTGTGGCTAAGGTTGGCCATATGATACACCTCTGGCCTAGAGCTTATAGATGAGGCTTCCAGGAATGCTGCTGTTTTCCTAAATTAAAAGAACAGGCTTAGTTGGAAAATCCTTTTTGTCCTTTGCATTTCCTCCTTCTCTCTTTCTAGACCACAGTGATGAGGCTGGTGATGTAGCAGCCATCTTGTAACATGAGGTGTCAAACACAAAGATGCTGACCACATAATAAAGATGGCATGACTAGAGCAAAGAAGGAGCCTGTCTCTGGGACTACTATACCAGCCCTGGACTGCCTCTCCTGGACACCTTGCTAAATGATAAAAAATAAATAACCTTTGGAGCATCCACCTTAGCTGGTTTTTGTTGCATGCAGACAAATGCTTTCCCAGCTGACTCACCTCTCCAAAAAGAATATATGAAAAAGTACAATCTACTGGTAGTAATTCATCTTCTCAATCCAGCCAGATTATATGAAATACAAAGTCCACAGAGGTAAATTTTCATTTTCTTTGACGTATAACTACTGGAAACAGTTTTTCACCAAAGCAGGTTATGTGAAGAAAACACTGGTTGCTTTGTTGGTTGGTTGATTTTTTTAAGAATCCTGATAACAATCAAGAAAACACTGTTTAGAAATACACAGTATTCATATAAGTGATCAACCCATGCTGGTAACTCAGCTCTCTTCTCCAAGAAGTTAACATAGTATACACAGTCAGTGCTAGATTAAGATTTTTTGAGGGTTTATGGATTAAAAGATACACTGAGCCACCCCAACCTCAAGACACAATTTTAAAAATAATAACCATAAATTTAAGGAATTCAATCAAGTTTTGCATTTTCTCCTAACTACTTCAATGAATTTTTTTGAAATATTAAAATATTTTTAATTCTTTTCTTTTTCTTTGGGCTCATGCTTTGTGTATACCCTAAAAACATGTTTGATCTACTTTTTGGGGCAATCAAGCACTGAACACAATGCACCGAGAAGAATATTACTTTTCTGGGTGGAATATCCTTATTGATAACTCAGCATTCATCCCATGAAAGTTGTGAGAACTACATAATCCACAAAGACTTTTGTTGCTACTCTACATGAGCCAGAAAATACACCCAACTTTATTCCCCTCAGAGGGTTATGTAAGAAAGCAGGACACAGAGTTGTATGTTTATCTCTGAAAAATAAGCAAATATTAACACACCTGTCTTCCCATATCAGTGTCATGCTCAATGCATGACACTGTATTATTACTTTTCTCCAGGAAATAGAACTGGTGGTAACTCAGCTTTCCTCCCCAACAAAGCTATATGAAATATACAATATAAAGGTGTACTTTTAGTTACACCTGATCACATGAAATACACACTGTATACAGCACTGTATGTGGCTTCTCCAGTTGAAGGGTTGGCAAAATATGGCTTATATGCCATATATGTATGGCCCATTGCTTGTTTTTTAAAATAAAGTTTTACTGGAACAATTATGCTCATTCATTTACCTTCTGTCTGTGGCTGCTCCCACACTATAACAGCAGAGTTCAGTAGTTGTGACAGAGATCACATGGCTCACAAAACCTACAAAATTTACTCTCTTGCAAACAGAAAAAGTTTGGAGGGCAAGCCCCAATGTGCAAACATTCTTTAAGCCTTTCACCCCGCTATAGTGAAATTCAAGTTTTGATAACTCAACTGCTGTCCCAAATCATGCTACATCACACACTCACTTCACAGAGATATATGTTGCTTCCTATGCGTGGTACTTCTAGTGGTAACTTGGTTTCCTTCTTACATAGAGAAACAACACAAAGCTTGGTATAGAGTACTTAGTAGACGTTTTTAGTTGCTAAACTCAGCATGCATTTTCTTATCTTTTACTTCTGTTAAAACTTGGTTTTGTTTAGGTATACACCCCTCTTCCATCCAGCCATGGATATCATGGAAACAGACCCTAATCGCAATTCCAAAGGGATCTCTTGATTCACTTAAGAGTAATATAATTCCCCTTGCCTATGACTGCCTCAGGAATGTGCATATATCAGTTAGCTTTTGCTTCTTAACAAACCACTCCAAAACTTAGTGGTTTCAAATGACAAACATTTGTTATTACTCATAATTCTATGGGTCATCTAAGTGGTTTTCCTATCTGAGCTGGCTCAGGGTGGGTTTTGGATGGGATAGCCTAACTCACATGTCCTGTCACTGGCAGGCTGGTTTGGGGGAGGGAAGGCAGTGGCTTGGCTGGGATGGCTTGTTTGTACTCCACATGGTCTCTCATACTCCAGCAATCTATTATGGGCTTCTCAACATGGTAGCCTTAGAGTTCCAAAGAGCAGCAGAGGAGGGCAAGCCCCAATGTGCAAACATTCTTTAAGCCTTCCACTTGCATCAAGTTTGCTAATATTTCACTGGCCAAAACAACTCACATGTTCAGGGAGTAGAGAAACAGACTCTACCACTTAATGGGAAGGCCTGCAAGTCATGTTGCATGAGTGCATACAGAGGTGGGAAGAATACATAGCCATGATTGTAATCTATCCAGGACATATGACCAATTTTAGGCTATGGAGAGAGAAAGGAGTCTTTAGCATTCTGAGTAAGCATCCAGAAGCATTTCTCTCTTTGTGGAGGACAAAGTTGTGAGTAGCTGTAAGAACCAGAACATCACAGTCATCTTGATCTCTGCCTGGGGATGAAGCCAATACACAGAAGACAGAAGAGCAAGGAATTCAAAGTGAAACAGAGTCAGAGTTACTATCCTAAGTCAACCCTGAAGCCCACCCCACCTTTGGTTACCCAGTAACCCACGCCAAAACATTTCCTTATTGATTAAGCCATCTTGAGTTGGGCTTTCTATTTCTCAAAGACACAAATATTCTCTAAACTTTCCATTTGCAATAGCACCCACCTAGGGCATGTTAACACAATACTGACTGCTGTGTTTCACCGCAATGGAAGCTGATAAACAACCATAAGTTTCGATCATCTTCCTATCAAAGCCGATGAATGACTAGGAAATTTGAGCAACCGCAGTTCACCAGTCCAGATATTCACCTACCTCCATGAAGATTTTTTCTGAACAATGGGATTTCTTTCAGCTAATCATGTACCCATTTATGGGCTCATTCAGCCCTCTCTAGGTTGCAAGCTTCAATCCTTAATTAGCATAATCACCATGAACCTCCACCATGAACATAACATGGAAAATCTCTCAGGAAACTACTCAGAGAATTTCTTTACTAGTGTGTGTTTCCTTGCCTGGAAAATAAGTAAATTCAGGATTTGCTTACTTGAGGAGATATCAAACCTAGGCCTAAAAGCATAGGATGCTTGAAAGGACTTTTATCCATAAGGAGGCCAAGTCAACGCCAGGCTTCAAGGCTTTTAAGGACAGGATAACAGTCTTGCTTGAGGGCAATGTTGCAGGCTACAAATGGAAACCCTCTGTGATCTGGCACAGCGAGGACCCCAGGGCTTCAAGCATATCAATTAATACACACTGCCAGGAGCAATAAGCAGTCATGGATGACACAGCTCCTCTTGCAAGATGCCCTCCTGAATTGCTATGCCAGTGAAATGGAGAAGTAGTTTGAGAATAACATACCTTCCCAACTAGGCTGTGAGTTTCACCAGGGCAACAGCTGAATCCTATCATGCCCTGCAGCATTCTTAACCTTGTGCACTTGTGCTAGTCTCTGTGCAGGCACAATGCTGACTGGCACAGTCCCTGTCCTCCTATCCGCCAAGAAGTGAAATATGTTTTTGTCCTGCCTCCTTTGGGCCCCAGAAATCCTAGCCCACATCTAGCTAAGTGCTTGGGAAGGATCTGGATGACTAGTTTTGGAGTGCAGGTCATTCTAAGGACCACTATGCCTGCCAGACAGCCACAGCTAACCAAGGGGTGAGAATTTTGGGGGTTTGGTTCTTTGTTTGGGGGTTATTACAAAGGACTTGGGATCATGGCCCAGGAGAGCAACCTATGCAAGTTCTCTGTTTAATCAATGAGAAATCATGGTGCCACAAAGAACTGGTAGTGTCTGGTAGACAGAACACTTGGCATCTGCAGCCAGATCTGTTCACCTGGTACACATTCTCTCTGGTGCTTCCCTCCACAGACAGTTTAGCACCTTTGTGTAATTTACAAAGAAATATTTCCTAACTGACCTTAGCAAATATGGCCTTTCCTGAGACACACAAATCCGGTTTGGCAGCGTTGGTGGAGGCCAGGCCCTGAAGCCTGGGTTCCAAGAGGCACATTTTGCTGAGAGAATCAGAGACCCACATTTCTGAGGGGTGGAGGCCAAGGCCCAGTGGAAAGTTGCCTTACCCAGCCTGGCGAGGCCTCTCGATTCAGTCCCAGCAGCACTTCCCCAGCAGCGGTGCTCAGGGCAGGAAACTTGGATTCCAGGCAGGGCCTCAGAGGACTAAAGTCAGAGGAAGCCCTGGCCCGACTCTTAGGGTGGCTTCCTCATCCCAGAGCTCATGCTATTTTCGCCGGAAACTAAAGAGGGTCAAAGTGCTGGCCCTACCTTCTCCCCCTTCTTTTGCTGGTGGGCAGTGGGGAGAGCCCATAATAAATAAAGGTAAACTCTCTGGAAAGGTCTGGCATTTGAGGGCAAAAAAGACATATACTGAAGAGTCATCTCTAGGAGAGGATGCTGGCTCCATACAGCCCACAGAAGCATCCCTCCCAAAGAGCATCCCTCCTCTTCTTGGACAGTGAGCCCAGCCTGGTTAATAACCACAGACATGTCATGTGACAGAACAGGACACCCCTGTCCTGTCCCCAGGCTCCTTCAATGCATATCACCCAGTGAAGCTGGTGGGGCAGGAAATGCTGATTCCCTTGACAGGTGGTAAGGTTTGTGACTTCTGTGCAGTGACCTAACCAGTCAGAGGCACAGCAGGTCTTGAACAGCCTCTCATGGTTGCCTGGTACTTGGCCCTTGGTAGCAGCTAGACACCTGGACATGAAGTCAATGAGAGAGAAAGGAGCCTGGTGCATCTCTCACATCTGAGGGCCCAGCCCTATCAGGGAACAAAGAATGGCTTATGAGAGGACCAGAAAATGAGGCCCAGACCTACCCAGGCAACCCCTGGTCCTTTCACCCCCTCTTCTAGGGCCAGCCATATTCCCACCTCTCACCTTCAGTTGTGGCCCACCAAGTGTTCATGTGAAAAGCCAGCCCTCAGCCCTGGTAAGAGTATTTCCAAGGCCAGAGCCACTGGCTGGGGCTCTTCCTCCTTCAGGTTCACAGGGCTTGCCCTCATTTGTGTGCATCTCATTGTCATTCGACCCCAAGTGATAGAGGAGAGGAAGCCCTGATGTGTTCCTGATGGTGGGTTCTTTGGGATCATTGAGTGTCACCTGAAGGGACAGTAAATACGGTTTGCCAGAGACCTGGCCCATCCCAGGAGAGTCATCAGCTCCTTGAGGAGGCAGGGCCGCCTTGGGAATGGATCCCCTGTGAATGTAACTCATGACAGTGGGCACCTAGTGTTCCAAAGGCCTAGCAGTGCCAGAAAGGTGGAAGGAAGGAAAAGCACTCTAGCCCACCCTGGCCTCTGAAGCCACTCCAGCCCCTGTTGCTGTCTGGGACCAGATACCATTCATCCTGCTCCTTCCTCAGGAAGGGCTTGGGTGGAGGTATCGGGAATGGTTCAGACCCTGCCAGAGACTTTCTTCCCAAGACATCCCCTCATAGCTTCTTCTGGCCCATGGGGTCACAGAACTATCTGGCTCCTTTCCTCAGCACAGTGGCCCCTTAAACTCTAAACAGATTCTACCTCTTGGGACCTGAGTCATGACTTCATATCTCTCCTCCCCAAATTTTTTCTTGTCCCCTCTTCAGTCAAGGCCTCTATTATTCTGTAAGCTTCTGTGACAGGACAAGGCTATAAAAAAGGTACAAGGTTTGGAAACAGTGGCTCAACAGCTCCTTCCAATGACGTCTAGGTCCATGTGTAAGGCAGTCAAGGGAAGGGCACCCTATGTTAAACTGTGAGAGTCAAAATGTATTCCCAGTTGAGTAAGGCTTGGTTTTCTTTTATCCATGACTACCCTGACCTCCAGCAGGAACTGGAAGGACTGCAACTAGGCAGCCTTTCAAAGGTTACAAAACCATTTCACAGCCCTCGTTTTATGCAAGCCTCACTCTGGGGGCCAAGGCAGACAAGAGAGGACTGATGTTCAGAGAGGTTAGGGATTTGTCCTGGGTTGGAGGTAAGTGAGGGGCCTAGAATGCTCTCTTCCCCACCTGCCCTCAGCGGTATGGCCGTGTTCATGCTCTGCGCACCCAAGGCCAGAGAAAGCAGCTGGGCAGGACCAGGGCCCCAGGTCCTGGAAGAAGATGCCCTTTTCCTCCCCGGCCCTTCCCCTGGACTGGGCCCCTCCTTCTCCAAGCCACCACATCTGACTCTGACCCCCCACCTCCCAACCTCCACCCCTATTGTCTGCCTTCATGTATCACTCTTTCCCTTGCCCATTCCTGATTCTACCATTGCTGTCCCCAAACTAGCCCCTACCCCCACCCCGAGTTGCAGCCTCCTCCCTCCCTTCCCAGGCCTGACGCTGTAGCCCTTCTTCCCCTCCTCTGACATACCCCTCCCAGTCCCCAGCCTCCATACTGCAGCCTCCTCCATCTCCAACAAGCCCTTCCCCTTAGCCCTGCCCCTCCAGCTCTCCCTCCCTCAGGCTGTTCCCCACCAGCCTCACCCTGTGGAGCCTGGACATACCACCGCCCCCCAACCCTGCCCCTCTGCATCCATCTGCTGCTCAGTAAACCTGGCTGGGGCATAAGGCTTCTACTGCAAGCTTCTTGCCCGGCAGCTCTGGGAAGTCAGAAGTGTCTTCATCTTTGTGGTTCTCCAGCCTGGTTCCCCCAGCTGGATCCCCGAGGAAAGGGGTGAGAGGCAGGTCCAGATGCAACTCAGTCCTTCCTCCACAATGAATTTCAAATGGGCCCATCTCAAAGGGCTAGAAATCATCGGAAAACATATCACTTTAAAAAGGGGAAGTTCTTGATTTGACATTAAATCTTAAATATCCGAACAGCAAAATTTAAAGTAATAAGACAATAAACTGGGGAAAATATTTGCAACACATATGGCAGATAAGCAAAATTTCTTTATAGAGAATTTGTACAAATGGATTTTAGAAAGGATCAACAGAAATGCCGCTATAGAACATGAGTAAGCAATTCATAGAAAAGAAATACACATGGCTTTTAAACACGGATACGATATCTAGTTTCGCTCATAACTGAATGCAAGTTAAAACATGAGATATTTTTTATTTATGAGATCAGAAAAGACAAAATAATTTCATAGAAGATTCAGAGGAATGGGCATTTTCATACACATACTGGGAACTGCATTTCCAATTTCTATCAAAATATTAAATGCATCTACCCTTTGATTTTATCAATTTACCCTGCAGATAAAGTAGCACACATAAGGACAGTGTGCAGGGATATTCAACACAGCATTGTTTGTAACAGCAAAAGACAGAAAAGAAACTATAGGCCCACCAACAGGGCACTCGCTATATGAATTATAGTACATTCATACAATGGAATATCACACAGTAGTGAAAAAAACAATGAGGTAGATCTTACAAGCTTATACAGAACCATCTCCAGGACACACTAAGTGAAAAAAGCAAAATATAGATAGTGTGTCTCCTAAGCTCTCGTTTGTTTTTTTAAAAGGGGTATACATAAGATTGTAAATGCATGGACTATCTCTGGAAGGACCGTCAAGAAATTTAACAATGCTTACCTCTGGGGTAGGAGACTGGTGGTCTGGACAGTGGTGGGGGAGTCTTAACTTTTCTTTGCATGCTTTTGTACCATTGACCTTTTTACCACAGGCAAGCACTGCTCTTTCAATTTAACAAAGATGAGACGGAACAGTGGCTCAACAATGATGAGCCACTGTTCCATCTTTGTTCCATCAATTTAACTACTAGATGAGAAGAGGTACCCCTGGAGGTTCACTGAGAAAGTAGCTGGAAGAAAGGGGCATAGGCTTTGGCATCAGAGTTGTTCAAACCCTGTCTGTGATTACTAGCTTTGAAAATGAGTATAAGAGAATTTCCCTCCTCAGGTGAGGATTAAATGAGATAGAACACACTTGGCATTTAGTATGGTCCCTGGCACACAGGAACCTCTCAACAGTGGTGATGATTAAAATCTTGTTATTGGTCCAGGACGGGGACTTGCCTTGAGGGAACCCAAGTCCTTGGAGGAAAAATACCAATGAGATCACAGACATCCAGGAAAATCACACATGATACAAGTGGGGAACCTAATCCATACTAAGGTGGCCTGGGGTAGCCAGATAGCTTGCTAGGGTTGCCTTCTCTGTACCCCTTGTTCCCACTCCTCCCCAACACCAGAGAGGCATTAGCCACCATGAACACACGGCAGTTCCAGGGAGGCACAAGGCAACCAGTCCCCACTTGTCCCATCACAGGTCTCACCAGAGTGTAGAGGCCCAGGCTCCTGGCTTGGTAATTTGCTGCTTCATCGTCCACGTACCTTAAGATCTGCTCATTTTATCTTCTAAATGTAACATCTGGCCGGGTGTGGTGGCTCACGCCTGTAATCCTAGCACTCTGGGAGGCAGAGAGAGGCAGGAGGATGGCTCAAGGTCAGGAGTTCGAGACCAGCGTGAACAAGAGCGAGACCGCGTCTCTACTAAAAAATAGAAAGAAATTATCTGGACAACTAAAAATATATAGAAAAAAATTAGCCGGGCATGGTGGCGCATGCCTGTAGTCCCAGCTACTTGGGAGGCTGAGGCAGAAGGATTGCTTAAGCTCAGGAGTTTGAGGTTGCTGTGAGCTAAGCTGACGCCACGGCACTCTAGCCCAGGCAACAGAGTGAGACTCTGTCTCCAAAAAAATAAAAATAAAAGATAAATAAAAATAAAAGATAAATAAAAATAAAAATACATGTAACATCTGTCCCTTCCCTTCTGGTCCCCTGCCAGTGGCCAGATGTCAGAATCACATGGTCTCTCTCAGACTCTGAAGAAAGCTGTCAAATATGGTCTTCAGGATTCCCTTCTTCCCTCATCAGCTGCACCTCCATACTCCAGCAACAGCAATATGTCACAAATATATGTTCCTTCACTGAACTTCTTCATCCTTATTCCTCCAGACCCTTATTCTGTTCTTCCCCATTACCCAACCCACACTCCACAAGAAAGTCTCACCACTCTGAACAAACCATGACCTTTCTCTTTTATTAACTTTCCCTTTCCTGATCATAAAATTCAGGCTCATTGTAGAAAATTGTACACAATGTAGAAAAGTATAACTGTTTAACTCTTAAAATTTAACTTTTAACACTCAGTTTATTTCCTTCCAGTCTGTTCTATGCATGTACATTTTAGAAAACTGGGCTCTCTATACCGTTTTATTTTGTACTTTGCATTATTCATTTAATATTCCTCTTTCAATTATGATTTTTAGGGGTTGCATAATATTCTATATCCTAATTTATTTAATCATTCCCTTATTGCTAGTCACTTATTTTTTGTAAAGTAACATTGACATGTATATAAATCATTGTCCAAATATTCATTTTCAAGATAGCTTTCTAAAAGTGGCACTACTATATCAAAGGGTAGATAATAATGAGATGAGAAAAAGGGAACAAATTTCTAGAAGATGGAAATGGATGATGTGATGACTGAGAATGTTGGGTGAAGGGAGTAACAGCTTGGGACACTTGCTGAGGGCGATACAATGAAAGGAGATAGCTGATGTACCCTTCCAAACCCCAGAGACGTGGGGCTTAGAAATGCCAGGTACAATGAAGGGTGAGAGGCAGAAGGGGGCTAAAAATAGGGGCATTAACTGAAAGTCTGTAATAACACTTGAATCCCTTCTCTCCCGCTTCTAGAGAAGCGCTTAACAGCATCCAAACCCCAAACAAAAATATCAGATGATTTTTCGCTAAAGAAATATAAGAGCCCCAGGCAAAAGATTCTGCATTCTGGCTTTTAGAGGTCTCCAGGGAAATAGCTTGCTCCCTACCAATCACTCTAGAAGGAAGCCTTTGAGTGAGCAAATCGCACTACCACACACAGAGGTCTCAATGGGCTTTTAATTGATATACACTCATATATATGTATATGTATATGTGTGTGTATGAGGAAGAATCACAATGTATTTGAGGAAAGTATCTAATGAGAGTAAAGGAGATAAACAGAGAAAAAAAGGACCCAGAGGCAGGGGCATGAAGAGAGTGAGATAATTCATGTTACAGAAGAGACTTTTAAGAAAGGCCTCTTAGAAATTAAACTAGTTACTGTTAAAATAAGTTCATTAGAAAATAATCAAGGTACTCTCCCAGAAGTGACACAAGACAAGGAAATGGAAATAAAGAAAGCAGTGGAGGATCAATCTAAAATGTCCAGCATTTGATTGGCAGGAATTCCAGAAAGAGTAAAAACAGAAAAAAAATATATGGGACGTGGAAATCGTCAAATAAATAACAAGAACATTTGCAAGAGTAGAAGTACCTGAGTCTCTACATTGGAAAGTTCCACTGAGTGCATTAGGGAAGTGAATACACCAAGGATAAAGAGGAGACTTTAAAAGCTTCCAGATGTAAAGGGAGGAGAATAGATCACCATAATGTACATACTATTTATTGACTGACAAAGAAATAAAAGTCAGACTGGAATCACATCTCATTACCAACAGCAGATGCTGTAAGTCACTAAAGCAATGGCTACGACCTTCTGGGGAAATTTTTCAACATACAATTCGAGAGCCAGTCAAATTGCCAATCAAGTGTGAGGTCAGAGAAAGATGTTTTAGATATATAAGCCTCAACAATTTTGCCTTCCATGTACTCTTTCCTGGCAAATGACTTGAAGATGTGCTGCAGTAAAATGAGGAAGTAAAGAAAGAGGACGATATGGAATTCAGGAAGCAATGAAGCCCAGTATAACAGAATGGTAGGCAGAAAGGGCATCAAAGACAGACTAGTACAGGAGGATGGAAGTCCCTGGAAGGAGAATACGCAGGGGAAAAGAAGGGGACTTAACAGAGTATCTGATTGGATGGAGAATTTGAAAATGATTAAGGGTTGCTAAAAGCAACCAGTACACGGTGAAAAGAAAGGCAACTAGAAACTTCAGTAAAAACAAAAAGCTATTCCAAAAAGGAAATATAAACACATCAAGCTAAGATCTGTTGTGAATAATATTCACATGGTCATAATAATGTTCATCCTGTTTATTTTCAGCCTTTCACAATGACTTCATAAAAGACTAACTGGTTACAGGATAGAATTTAAGAATTATCAGACTTGACAATGTCAGAAGCAGGGAGGTGAAAAGGGAGAAGAGAAAGGATGAGAAGGTGTATCCAACATCTTACAAAATGGGGAACTGAGATACTGTTATAGTTAATACAATAAAAGCAGATATGTAAATACAATAATTTAGTATTTGATTATAAAATTTTTGCTCCTTATAGAAAATATGAAAATGACTAAAAAACAAACAAAAACTCTTTTAATCACCCATAATTCTATTACCCAGAGGACCTGGGTTTGAGTCTAAGTTCTGGAATTTACCATCTATATGGCTGTGAACAAGTCATTAACCACTTATATTTTCTTTTATCTCCTTCAGGAAACTTATCTATATACTTCTTAATAGTATATAGTACATGAAACAAAAACATTATATGAAAACTATATTATATACTCAATTTTTAATCCAGATTTTTTTCATTTTAAAGCACAAAGTAAAACTCCGGATACATGGCATATCATGCTCTTGTATACATCTAAATATACTTTTCAGTATGCCCTCGGACATAGGGCAATCAGAGGTTTCCCACAGATGGGACTTGAACCAAATTGCAAAAGAATCCAAGGGTTAGGAAAGCAGGAGGGGTGGGGCGTGGTGGTGAGGTACTATAGGCACTGAAGAAGTTGTGAGCAAAGGCATGGCAGAAAAGCATGCACATGCCTCTAGGCAACAGTAAAAGGTGCATGGAAAGTGAAGAGATAAGGCTGGAAAGAGATTATGAAGAGTTTGGTAAATCACATTAAGGGATCCAGACATTTTTCCCATGACAGACTTAAGAATGGGGTTAGTAGACCTTGTTTGCTCTGGGACTCCGGAATCTAGCATGATGTTTGCCACAAAGAGAAGACATAATCTTTTCATAATGAATGATGCTTAGGAAGCCAGAAATGCCTCCTGGGTAGCCAATCTGGGTACCTCAGGTGGTGGGAATAATGCCACCATTTGGTGAGGGACAGAATCCAGAAGAAGCGAAATTTATTAGGTTATATGTCTAGGCAACATTCTTAGAGATTCCATAGTCTGACTTCATTTTTTAAAAAGCGTCACTGTTGATTATGTAGTGCATCCTCAGGTGAGACTTTAGGCCCTAGAGGATCCATGGATTGGCCTCAGGGAGCCTGCATGACCTCCCCAAATGAGCCCCAAATTAAATGTGCGATGTACGTTTTTCAGGGAGAAGATCCACAATCTCCATCACATTCTCAAAGGGGCTGCAAGCCCACAAAGGTTAAGCACACTAGATGGAGGAGCAAGTGGAGAACTGACAGACGTGAGAGAGGGACGACTGCCTGGGTTAGGGAGGGAGAGGATCCAGAGCACAGAGGAAGAATTAGCTTTGCCCAAAGTTACTTTTTCTTGAGTCTGGAGGAATTCATGGCTAATCGTGTTTAAGAGTGAGAACGTAAGTTGGTGGGAGGTGGGGGGTTGTGTGTGTATGTGTCAGGGGCTGATGACGTCCTGTGTTCCCAAAGCAACTGTACATGATTTCATTATCAGTTCTGCATCACTGTGCTCCACTTAAATACTTACTTGTTGATGTCGTTTGAAGGTGAGGACAATTTCCTGGCCCTTACTCTTAATGCCAATCACTAGGCCTGGCACAGAGCTCTTTGTCTGATGGCTATGTCCGACAGCTCTTGGCAACTTAGGAAAGTAGGGTTTTGCAGTTCCCAACCACTCCTAGCAAGACCAGCCAAGGGAGATGGGAGATGGCCCAAAACATCAGCCAACTCTGACAAAGGGTGGCCACTCCTCCCTTATTAAAAGTCATAAAGAAAACAGTGGGCTGTGATTTATTTTGAGGGCTAGAATTGAACTGAGAGAGGACTGTCATTAGCTGGGAAAGGATCTGATCTGTCAAGTAGTCCACTTGCCTCACATGATTATGCAGGATTAGAGGTCCTGAACCTGGGTACTGGTTTGCGGAAACCCAGATTTGGAGATGAAATATAAGTAGAAATGTAAAAAAGTCATGACACATACATAAAAAGCATGTTAAGTAAAACTTGGTTTGCTCATATAAATACAATGTTTGGTATGCTCACTTAAATACAAACAAGATAAGTTAGGTCACAGAATCCTAACATCTAAGGGTTGTCAGGGCACTGAAGGACACCTAGTCTAGCCAATGTAGATTAAGTATCCTGTTTTGATGAAACATGCACATACAAATCCTTATACTGGAGCCCCCTCTACTTTTGATCACTCATATTTTGTTTGCAGACTTCACCTGACTGCAGTGACTCATAACTTTGCCTGTACATTATAATCCCCTCAAGTTTAAAAAAATACTGAGGCCTAGGAATGGAAATTTTAAGTGTCCTAGGTGATTCTAATATGAAACCAAGGTTTAAAACCACTGCTTTACTGCAAAGTTAGGTCAGTGATCCCCAAACCTCGCTTTGCATTAGAATCATCTGGGTAGCTTTTCTGAACTACCTATGAATGGAAATCTTTAATTAGGAAATCACAATCATCTATGACTCATTATTCAATTAGGAGGATGAATACATGATGTGAAGCAAAAACAGTTTAACTGGCTTAAAGGTCACAAATCACAGCTACTATTATCTTTCAGGAGAGTATACTTTTGGTCTCTTGGTGGGTCAAGCTCACAGAGTTATCTCAAATCTTCAGACCTACTGTTCTGAGCTTCCTGATCACACAAGGAAAAAACCTAACTTGTTCCTAATCTCAGCAGAGACACAAGGTGTTACCCTTGGTTCTCTCCACTCCCAGACAGGGGGACAGAAACAGTCATTGACTGTTAGGGTCAGTGAGGGCATGAGTATTTGACCCTACTTTGGAACCCTTCTGATTTCTTATATTTGTGTGCCTATGATTTAGAGTGAAACCAGGAAAAGAAGCTGCATATGCTTTGACAACAGACTGGCTAAAGGGAGAAAAGAGGAAAACTAATAAGCTTTCTTGTGTTTGCTTTCTGTAAGTGAAAGTGCTCTGTAAACTAGAAAACACTGTGATTAATATAGTCTTGCAAAAATGAGACAATAAATGCATGGGACTTCTGCACGAGAGGTGCACCAGCCTCTTTATCACCAGGATCAGCTTTTATGATAAATGCTCTTGCTTGCTCAGAGGCACAGAAATGGGGTGGAGGGACAGACCCAGAAATCAGGAGACCCAAATTCCAGTCTTAGGTTTGCTGTTTTCTGGTCACCATGGCTAAGGCACACCCCAAAATCTGTCACCTCAGCTTCCTCACCTGAAAATGGGACTACATATCCCTTTCTCAGGCTCCCCCAAGTCTGAGTGGGGATTACAGGTAGGTAGGTAAATAGCATGGCAGCACAAAAAGAACCTGGATTTAGGTCCTTGATTTGGATATAAGCTCTGTCACTTGTTACCTGGCCTTGCGCTAAATGACCACTCTCAGGTAAATGGGCAAACACCTCTTTCAGTGTTATAAGGATCAAGGAAACGACCTATGTAAAAGCATAAGATAAATGCCAGGTATCATGGTCTGATACATGAAGGTATACAACAAAGAATAAAAGCTCTATATAAATAACAAGGCAATATTATTACACATCCCTTCCTGTTGCATAGTTTTATAAATCATTTTTGCATGAGTAAAGGCTCAATGGTAACAAAGATATCTTACCTTAGCCAGTTTCTTCATTCTTCTAAAAGTTTTCATATTCCAATACCTCTGAACTTCCCAAAAAACCAAATTAAGACCTTAGGAATCCCACTCCACCTCCCTCTCCTTTCATTTCCCTCTTTGGTCCTCTCAGAATTAGAAGAGCTCCCCTTTTTCTTCTAAATACCACGCAGAATTTCAGAATGAAACCCAAACTGAGACCCCTGGCTGGGCTTGAGCAGAATGAGAGCAGAGACAACTTGGGCATGCCTCAAGGCAAGCTTTATTCTTTTGACTCCTCTATCCAGGAAGGGGGCTGTTAGCTGCATCTCACCCAAATGGAATGTGATGGGAATTAGGGGGTTGAGTAGTTTGGAGAGTTGTCAATCTTAGCAAATGAATATAGCTGATGTGTGGTGTCTCCATCAATCCTTTAGTGCTTGGCCATGCAGGCTGGGG
>CM052436.1:127387505-127402420 GCA_028533085.1 Varecia variegata
GGACTACAGGCATGCGCCACAATGCCCGGCTAATTTTTTCTACATATATTTTAGTTGGCCAGATAATTTCTTTCTATTTGTAGTAGAGACGGGGTCTCCCTCTTGCTCAGGCTGGTCTCGAACTCCTGACCTTGAGCGATCCACCCGCCTCGGCCTCCCAGAGTGCTAGGATTACAGGCGTGAGCCACCGCGCCCGGCCTGCATTGTTTGATTTTTGAACTCAGTTTCCACATTTCACAATAGTCTTGTCAATCTTTCAAAATAGTACATATAAAGCTACCTCATTCTAGCACAGTATCCTAAATTATGGCAGTCTGAGCAGCATAACAAGACCCCATCTCTAAAAAAAATATTTTTTTAAATTAGCCAGGCATTATGGCACATGCCTGTAGTCCCAGCTACTCTGGAGGCTGAGGCAGGAGGATTACTTGAGCTCAGGAGCTGGAGGCTGCAGTGAGCTATGATTGTGCCACTGCACTCCAGCCTTGGTGACAGAGTAAGACTCTGTCTCTAAAAACATAAATAAATAATAAATTATTTACATTATCATTTACTTAACCATACCCTATTTATGAACCATTCCTTTAGTAAAAGGACCTTTTAATATTCCCAGTTTATTTTCTTAATAATTCTTTAAAAATCTTTTCTGTGCAAATAATTTTTTCTCTTGCTGAATTATTCTTTTAGAATAAACAGGATTAATGGTTCAAGGATTTTATAGTTGAAATGTACTGTCAAATTGCTTTCCAAAAGCACCACACCAACAATAATTAACAATAACCGTTTATCATAGCTAAGCCAGCAAGGTTTTTTGTTTGTTTCTAATTTCTGAATGAAATAATCTTACTATTTTGGTTGATTATGAAGAGATTAAAATTTTTCTATTCTCTTTTGGATGTTTTATTAGAAAAAGGTGATAAATTGCATTAAATCTGCTTTTGCAGCTATTGAAGCGATCGTGTTCTTTTCTCTAAGTTCACTTACTGGCAAGTTATTGTATACATTGAATTTCTTGAGTAAAGCAATACCCTCGTTCCTGTGACAAATCTTAGATCTGAGGATTATTCTTTCCATGACTAGTTTAAGACTAGTTCCACCTTTTGCATACATGAAATCGTCTATTCTGAGTACCATCATCAGACTTCTGATCAGATTCAAATGGACCTCCAACCCCTGATGGCACAGAGCCTTCTATCAAAGGCTTCCCTTTCTACGTCCTTTCCCTATTTCCAAACGTGGCATTCCATCCCCTCCACCTATAGGACCCTCGTGGCCCTCTTCCCCAGGATCCACCTACCCTCTGGCCTGTCTGCGTCCATCCTCTCCCAAGCCAGGCCCCCGGTAGGCGGTAGGCGGTATTCCAAGGTGGCGGGGCACCGAGCCACCCCAAGACAGGGCTGGTGTTCCCGAGGGAAGGACGTAGCGGGCCGCCCCTCGAGCCACCGCCCCAGGGATAACCCCTTCTTCTCCCCCGACATTCGTGCCCACCCCAGCTGACCCCGCTCACCATGCGCAGCAGTGAGGCCCGGTCCAAGTTCACCGGCTCTGGAGCAGGAGGCTGGCGGACCGTGACCCCTGCTCCAACCGGCGCGAGAACAATGACCGGACAGGAAGTGCCTCGGGGTGGGCTTCCGGCTCCCCAAGTCGCCAGACCGGCCTCTCTAGGAATCTCGGAGGTGCTTTCTTCTCGATGGATGTCCAAAGTCATGCCGGACCAGGGATGGGGCAGAAGCGCTTAGAAGGATCGTGCGGGTAGAGGCTCTGTGCCTCGCGGAGGGGCGCATCCCCTGGCTGGGCAGGAACACTCAGGCGAGGCGCGACTGGAAGCCTGACGCTACAAAGCATTAATCTGTAGAAAGCCCTGATAATTCCCCCCCAAACGTTTTATTTCAAAAATATCAAACGATACAGAAAAGTTGAAAGAACGGTACATTGAATACCCGATATCCTCCATCTGGACGCAGCAATTAACATTCTGCTGTGTTTGCCTTATTTCTCTATACATACTTAAAAGCATTTTTTAAAAGTTGTAATACCAGAACACTTCATTCCAAATACTTCAACATGCATCCCTTAAAAATGAGAATATTGTTCAAACACCATCATCGCAGGTAAGAAAATTAACAGTAATTCTCTACTACCATCTAATATCCAGTCATATTCAGATTTCTTCTATTGTCCTAACACATATTTTCATTATTTTTCTTCCCAAATCGGTTTCACACACTGTATTTGGTTATGGCTTTTTAATTTTGGGCTTTTTTTTTCTTTTTGTCCTTTTATTTTGAAATGATAGATTCACAGGAAGTTGCAAAGATAGTACCTTTCACCCGTTTCCCCTAATGGTTACATCTGACATAATTATACTTATCAATACCAGGATATCAACATTGGTACAGTGTGTGTGTATACTTTTATGTTATTTTTAAAACGTGTAGATTTGCATAACAAACACCACAATCAAAATACACAAGTGTTCCATCACCACAAAGACCTCCCTGGTGCTACCTCTTTAATATAGTTACATCCAACCCTCCTGTCCCCCTTCTCCCTCCCACCATCCCATCTGGCAACCACTAATCCCAGTTTTCACTTCTACAGTTTTGTCATTTTGAGAATGTTGTATAAATGGTCATACAGTATATGACCTTTTGAGACTGGTATTTTCACTCAGCATTAATTCCCTTGAAATTTATTCAAGGAGTTGTGGCTATCAATAAGTCATTACATTTTATTGCAGAGTAATAAGTATTCCATGGTATAGATATACCAGTGTGTTTAAAACCACCTAGTAAAGGATATTTGGATTGCCTACAAATTTTGACTACTACAAATGAAGCTGCTACGAACACTCATGTACAGGTTTCTGTGTGACCTTAAGTCTTCATTTCTCTGGGATAAATACTCAGGAATATAATTACTGGGGCATAAGATATGTACATGCTTGGTTTTATAAGAAACTGCCAGACTATTTTCCAGAGTGGCCATACCATTTTACATTCCCAGCAATCCAGTTTCTCCACATCCTTGTCAGCATTGGTGTTATTGCTATTATTTATACTTTAGGTACTCTGATAGGTACATAGTGGTATCTCATGATTTTATTTGCATTTCCCTAATGACTAATGACGTTAAACATCTCTTCATTTGCTTATTCGCCATCTATACTTCGGTAAAATGTCTGTTCATGTCTTTTGCTCATTTTCTAACTGGATTTATTTCTTAACTGTTAAGTTTTGAGAGTTCTTTCTGCAGTCTAGATACAAATCCTTTGTTGGATATATGCTTTGCAAATATTTTCTCCCAGTCTGTAATGTCTTTTCATTCTCATAAAAGGGTAAGAGCAGAGCAAATTAATTTTGATGAGGTCCAATTCAACATTCTTTTCCTTTTATGGAGCATGCTTTTGATATCATCTAAGACTTCTTCCCTTAGTCCTAGGTCCTGAAGTTGTTTTTTGTTTGTTTTGCCAATGGATATACAATTGCTCCAGCCACATTTGTTGAAAAGGCTATCCCTCCTCCATTGAATTGGTTTTGCACCTGTCAAAAATCAACTGGGCATTCGTGTGAGTCTGTTTCTGGTTCCTAGTATCCAATGGCTTTTTAGTATCTTTTCAAAACAACCCCCCTCATCCACATTTTATACCTTTCATTATGAAAATTTTCATACATACACAAAAGCAGAGAACACTAATAAACTCCCAGTACACTCATCCAGCTTCAACAATTATCACTCCCCTCTCTTCTCCATCATAATGACATTTTGAAGTATCCAGGGGTGTTTTCTTATATGATATCCCATGTTCTAGATTTGTCTGTTTCTCATGGTGTCTTTTATTTTGTTTGTCTGTTTCCTGTATTTCCTGTAAACTGGCAATTAAATCTGAGCTTGATTAAATTCAGGTTGAACAATTTTTGGCTTATTACATCACACAAGGAGGCACATTATGTGGGCTGTCTTAGTCTTAGCAATGTTACATTTTGTTACTTGGTTAAGAGGTAAAAGATAGCTTTCTCCACTGTTAAAGTACATACGTCCCTTTCCCTTCGTAATTATTATACAATCTGGGTGATTCTTCTACAGCACGGATATGAAGCATTTTCATATTTATTACCTCATAACTTTGTGAGGTAGATATTCTTCCTCCTGTTTAACAGATGAGGCAATCAAGGCTCCAAGAAGTGAAGGCAAGTGGCAGAACCTAACTCATATCCAGGTCTTAAGACTAAACCTTGGTCCCTTTTCAATTTTCACTCTTAGGTACCTTTCATTCTAATGAAGAACTAGGAATTAATAACATTTATTATAATCAACACACTACTTTGACATTACTAGTATTAGAAAACATAATCCTGATATTCAGGTATTTATAGTCCAAAAAATTATCAGCTCAATACAGGCTGAATTAAACCTATAAATATACAAAAGGTCACAGGCTGAATGAATGGTTGGTTCACAGGGACAATGGGCACTGACTGCCCAGAAGTGGATTCTACATTGGCTTAATCAGAACTTGAAGGGCTTGGCTCCCGCTGAAAATTTTATGTAGTATATTAAGTGCTGGGACAGAACGTTGTTTCATGAATTATAAGCTATCACATAACAGCAATGATGAAATGCTGATTAGAACTGAGAATGATCATATATACCCTGAAGTATGTACACCTATTATGCATCAATTTCAAATACAATACAATACAATATGAGAATGACTGTGGTAAGGATCATCACCTCACTTGTTGGGGTTAAGGATTTTTCCCTATGAACAAAGAAAGCAACACAGGACTGTCCTTCCATTTTGACACTCTACATCTGTTAAGTTTCAAATTCAAAGGTTGGAAAATAAATTGTGTTGCTTGGCATCACTGTTAATGGCTGGCCATAATATTTTTCCATAAACACAAGCTAGGTATATCAGCTATGACATTAACTCCCTTAGACATTTTAAAGGTGAATTTTAAAAAATTCTTAAAGCACTAAATTCCAAAGTTTGCTATTCACTATACTTCCTTTTATAAAAATGAATATTTTTGAGATTCATGGAATCCCCTTCATTCTAATACTGACTTAATGAACACACTTACATTATGTCATGTTCAGATTGTGACCATACCTCTTTTATCCAACTTTATTGACAACTGATTTCACAAAGTTCTTTCACAAATATCCTTTCACTTAACCCTCACAACAACCCTGTGAGGTAGGAATTATGTCAACATTTGACTGACAGAGAAATGGAGGCTTAGAGACTGACTTAATAAAATCATATAGCTAGTAAGGGAAAGAGCCAAATACAAACCTAGGTCTTCTGATTCCAAATCCAGCGCTCTTCTTAGGTTGTCTTCAAACAGCAGACTACTGTCTACCAACTCCACACCTGACATTCTGGATCATGCTGTCTATATAGACTTTCTGTAGCAGTGATGCTATATTTAAAATGTACATGATACATATTTTCAGAAACATATCCACGTTTTAATACAAAGACATTTTTGCTATCATTTATAACTACATTATTAGATTTATGTTTTTGTAGACTTAAAAGTCTAGATTAACTTTCTTCTATTAAATATATGCAACTAACCTGTCTATAAAAGGGTTGATCTTAGGTTTTTTTTCCTTAGAAGAACTATTTATCATTCCTCCAGCAGTTACTTAAATAGGCAGGAATGCTACTCCATTTTACATATGACACTAGATTTTCTGGCTCTCTATCTTGGATTCATTGGTATTTTGTAGCCAAGAGAATTCCTCCACAGTACGGATTTTTTGTTGCAGATGAAATGTTTGAAGTCTGAGAGCATTCCTTTTCAGACTCATCACATTCACAAGGTTTTTCATCTGTATGAATTTTCTGATGTACAGTAAGGTTTTTTCTTTGCCTAAAAACTTTAGTACAATCATTACACCCATAAGGTTTCTCTCCTGTGTGGATTCTCTGGTGGCCAACTAAATTCCTCTTAGAAGTAAAGGATTTCCTACACTTCTCACACTCATAAGGTTTTTCCCCAGTGTGCATTCTCTGATGTACAACAAGGTTTTTATTCTGACTAAAATCTTTTCCACACTCATTACATTTATAAGGTTTCTCTCCAGTATGGATTCTTTGATGTACCATAAGATTTCTACTAGAGGTAAGGACTTTTCTACATATATGACATTCATAGGTTTTTTCCCCACTGTGAATTCTTTGATGTTCAATAAGGTTTCTGTTGTAAGTAAAGCCTTTCCCACACTCATTACATGCATAGGGCTTCTCGCCAGTGTGGATTCTCTGATGGGCAATAAGGTTTGAGCGGTAACTAAAGACTTTCCCACAGTCATTGCATTTATAAGATTTTTCCCTTGTGTGAATCCTCTGATGTCCAATGAGACTTTTCTTTAGAATGAAGCATTTGCCACACTCATTACACTCGTAGGGTTTCTCACCACTGTGGATTCTCTTATGTTCAATAAGGTTTCTGTTTGAACTGAAAGCTCTTCCACACTCACTACATTCAAAGGGCTTTTCTCCAGTGTGGATTCTCCGATGTACAAGCAGGCTTGAATTGTAACTGAAAGCCTTCCCACAATCCTCGCATTTGTAGGCTTTTTCTTGTGTATGGAGTTTCTGATGAACCATGAAACTTTTGCTCATGATAAAGGTTTTCCCACACTCTCGACATTCATATGGCTTCTCCCCATTGTGGAGTCTCTCATGATCAATGAGGTTTCTGTTAGAGCCAAAGACCTTGCCACAATCTTTACATTCATAGAGATTCTCTCCAGTATGGAACCTTTGATGTAAAATGAGGCTTTTCTTCAGAATAAAAACTTTCCCACATTCATTACATTCATAGGGTTTCTCCCCATTGTGGAGTCTCTGGTGGTCAAAAAGGTAAGCACTCTGAGTGAAGGCTTTCCCACATTCAGTGCATTTATAAGGTTTCTCTCTGCTGTGCATCCTCTTATGATCAATGAGGTTTGACTTAGAACTGAAAATCTTTCCACATTTTTTGCAACCAAAGGTTTTCTTTTCTGTGTGGACTCTCTGGTGTAAGAGGAGGCTTTTACTTCGAATAAAAACTTTTCCACATTCTTTACACTTGTAAGGGTTCTCTGCA
Source organism: Varecia variegata (assembly GCA_028533085.1). NCBI lineage: Eukaryota > Metazoa > Chordata > Mammalia > Primates > Lemuridae > Varecia > Varecia variegata. The sequence continues at coordinate 127,394,612 of CM052436.1, forward strand.
CTGTGGAGTCGCTGATGGTCAACAAGGTAAGTGGTCTGAGCAAAGGTTTTTCCACATTCATCACATTTATAGGGTTTCTCCCCAGAGTGGATTCTCTGGTGCAGAATGAGGCTTTTCTTCAAAATGAAAGCTTTCTGACACTTATTACATTTATAAGGTTCTTCCCCTTTATGGAGCCTTTGATGGTCAATGAGGTAAGCATTCTGAGAGAAAACCTTCCCACACTCATTACATTTATAAGGTCTCTCCCCTGAATGGCGTCTTAGATGTATAATAAGGCCTGAGTGTCTATAGAAGCCCTTTCCACACTCCTTACATTTGTAAGGTTTTTCTCCAGTGTGGATTCTCTGATGGTTTAGAAGGTAAGCACTTTGAGAAAACGCTTTTCCACACTCATTACATTTGTAGGGTTTCTCCCCAGAATGGTTCCGTAAATGCATGAGAAGGCTTGAGCGCTGAATAAAGCCTTTTCCACACTCCTTACATTTATGAGGTTTCTCACCAGTGTGGATTCTCCGATGGTTTATAAGATGGGAGATTTTATTGAAATGTTTACAACATATATCACATTTAAAAAACTTCTTTCCTTCAGTACCTACTAAACTTTCAGAAATAACTGAACCTAAAGTCAAGCTTTCTCCAAATTCCTTCCACTTTTGGCCTCGTTTTTCTGGTGGAGTCCTTTTCTTCTTGTTTCGTTCACAAAGAGAACCTTTTTTCACTGTGTCTGTCCTTTCCCCTGTTTCATTTTCCCACTGATTTGACAAAACTTGCCATTCATACTCTTCCTCCAAATCAAGGACCCGGGGAACACCTCCTTGAAGTCTTTTTGATGTTCCTTTCTGAGAGTCTGCTCTTTGAGAAATACTTGGCTTTGATGTCACCTCCTCATTCTCGGTCATGGTCTCCCATTCTGGTAAAAGGAATTAAAAATGCAAATGTTACCATGTCCCTCTGTTTGTGAGAACAGGATCTTCAAGTGACTTTAAAACATCCTAGAAGGGTATACTTTTATGTACATACAGAGAGGAGAAACTTCTCATTAAAAAAAGATACAAAGCAGAATGCTATACTGAGAAGATGTTGTAAATGGATTAACATACAACTCACTCTGAGATATTTCTAAGCTCTTCATCTTCAGGAAGCAGATGTAAAAATACAAATGATGCTGAGAAAATAGATGCAAGGAAGAACCAGAGACAGAACATGAGATCTTACGTAGGTGGTTCAGATCTGAGGCTCAGGAAGTTGGATAGAACAGCCAGATCCACTTGGCTTAGAAAGAATTGTCTTTTTATTTTCTTCATGTTAGGAAGATGAGAACTTTATGGGGAGGAAAATATACCTAAGGACTGTGAAAGGCAATTTTTAATTTTTGAAAAGTGCACGAATACTTTCTAATTAGTTGAAAACAATTAAACTACAGAAATAAAATCCATTAAAAAGCAACATAATTCTTAGAATTCATATATAACACTTCCTATTCCTTTTTAAATTTAGAAATTTTAAAATTCAATTCACAAAACCATCTGGACTGTATTGGACTCCCATACACATAATAGATAAGAGAAGAAATATAGAATGAAAAGGAAAAAATATGGAGACAAAATAAAAAATATGAAAACATCTATAAAACGATGAGGCTGAACTAGTTAATCTCCAAGGTCCCTTTCTACTTTAACATTCTCAAATATTTAAATATGTAAAACAATTTTTATAATAATGTTAACTTTCAAACTATCCAAGTGTGAGAAAAATTATGAGCCAGTTCCCCAAATTATCTAATAAGTAAGGTTATGTGAATAACAGTAACATTATCTTTTCCTTGAATATAACAACACTTTCCATCTACCTAAAAGACATAAGAAAGGGGTGTAACTATTTTATTTCATTATAAACTTCTTTAAGTTTATGAGAGGGTAAGGAAGGAAAACATCCAAAAAATATTAATGGATGAACTACAGACATTCTTAGATCAGGCCCTCATATCTCATCTCAACTGCCCCTCTCTCTGGGACTCAGGCAGGACTGGCAGTCACACTACACAAACGCCTGGCTGCAGGAATGGGTATGTGTCTTAGCCTATTCAATATTGGTACATTGGTTTCCTTTCCACAGTGATTATATCAAGAAGTAGTTTCATAAGTCAAGCAGAATGCTGGAGGAGAGGGGGACTCTCTTTCTTTATATAATGAAGCAAGCTTTAAGGAAGTGTTATAAATGATTAAGGCAGAAAGAGGTTAAGAAATTAGCAAGTCTTACGTAAGTAGCTAATTAGCTGGTTAGACTATCTGATGTTTTAGTGTAAGAATCAGACTACCTATGAGCCTACTGACCTTTAGGGGACTTGACAGAAAAATGTCAGAATGATAGAGGGATCTGGTTACTTTCGGCAATCTTTCGTAAAGTCTGCAAGAAACAGATCAGGCTTCCGTACCTCCAATTCCTCTTGCCCCTTAACTACCCCATCCATGTGTACTCCATTGTCAATGAACTTTCCAATAGGTAAATTTGATCAAGTCACTCACCTGCTCAAAAGACATAATTCTTCATTGCCTACAGGATAAAGCACAAATGACCAGCACAAAGAGATGTCTTCACCCATCATCTGCTTGTTTTTCTGATATCAACTCTTGTCAGTATTGCTTGTGCCCCCAGACTCCAGCCATGGTGAACTACATGCAGCTTCCCAATCATATCATGTTTTCTCTTGCTTCTCTATCACTGCCCATGTCCTTCTCTCTTCCTGAATCCCTCTTTCTCTTCCCAACTCACTACATGCCCTGTACCTACACCCTTAAAACCTAAGCTCTAAAGTCACTACCTCTGGACATTTTCACTGATCCTAAAGAAATAAAAAGGATTAAAGGAACTACTATGAATGATTCTTGCCAATAAATTAGACAACTCAGATGAAATGGACAAATTCCTTGAAAGCTTCAAACTTCTAAAACTGACTCAGGAAGAAATAGAAAATCTGAATAGACCTATAGACCTAACAAGTAAAGAAACTGAATCAGTAATTTAAGAAAATTACCCACACAAGAAAACCCCAGGCCCAGATTGCTTCACTGGTGAATTCTACCAAACATTAAAAGAATATCATTTCTTCACAAATTCTTCCAATAAACTAAGTGGAAACATTTCCCAACTTACCCTATGTGGCCAGTATTACCCTGAGAGCAAAACCAAACAAAACCATCACAAAAAAAAGAAAACCAGAAACCAGTATATATTACGAATACAGATGTAAAAATCCTCAACAAAACACTAGCTAACTGAATCCAGCAACACATAAAAAGAACTATAAGCCATGACCAAGTGAGATTTAGCAGAGGAAAGCAATGTTGGTATAACATTGGGAAAACAATTAATGTAATATAACATAACAGAATGAATAACAAAAACCACATGATCATCACAATAGATGCAGAAAAAGCCCTTAGCAAAATGCAATATTCCATCATGATAAAAATACTCAACAAAGTAGGAACAGAAGAGAATTTCCTAAACCTGATAAAGGACATTTATAAAAAACTCATATTTAATGGTAAAAGATTGAATGTGTTCCCTCTAAGAACAAGAACAAGAAAAAGCTGTCTGCTCTTGCCACTTCCAGTAACATGTACTGGCAGTTTGACCCAGAGCAAGTAAGCAAGAGAAAGAAATAAAAAGCACCCAGATTGGAAAGGAAGAAGTAAAACTGTATTTGTAGATGACAAGATCTAGTATACAGAAAATCCTAAGGAATCCACTAAAAATCAACATGGTCTGATGGCATGCACCTGAAGTTCCAGCTACTTGGGAGGCTGAGGTGAGAGGATTGCTTAAGCCCAGGAGCTCGAGGCCAGCCCAGGAAACATAGCGAGACCTCAAATCTTTGTGGGGGGTGGGGGGGAATAAATATAAATATATATAAAAATATATATATGTGTGTATCTCAGTGGTATGTTTATACACTAAACATTAAATAATCCACAAAGGAAATTAGTCTCAAGAAATGTAAAACTTAGAAAACCATAAAACATTGTTGAAAGAAATAAAAGACCTAAATAAATGGATAGAAACTCATGTTCATAGATTAGAAGACTTAATATTGTTAAGTGGTAATACTCCCCAAAATGATTTACAGATTCATTGCAAAGAAACTGAGCAGCAGATACTAAAATGCATATGGAGGGCTGGGCGCGGTGGCTCATGCCTGTAATCCTAGCACTCTTGGGAGGCCGAGGCGGGTGGATCGCTAGAGATCAGGAGTTGAGACCAGCCTGAGTAAGAGTGAGACCCTGTCTCTACTAAAAATAGAAAGAAATTATATGGACAACTAAAAATATACAGAAAAAATTAGTCGGGCATGGTGGCACATGCCTGTAGTCCCAGCTACTCGGGAGGCTGAGGCAGGAGGATCGCTTGAGCCCAGGAGTTTGAGGTTGCTGTGAGCTAGGCTGATGCCATGGCACTCTAGCCCGGGCAACAGAGCAAGACTCTGCCTCAAAATAAATAAATAATAAATAAAATTCATATGGAAACTCAAGAGACCTAGAATAGCTAAAAAAATCTTGGAAAAGAACATAGTTGGAAGACTAACACTTCCTGATTTCAAAATATACTATGAAGCTACAGTAACAACACAGGGTGGTAGTGACATAAGGATAAACATAAAGATCAAAGGACTAGAATTGAGAGTCCAGAAATAAACCCTCACATGTATGATCAATTGGGTTTCAAAAGGGTGCCAAAGCATAGTCTTTTCAATAAATAGTGCTGGGATAACTGCATAGCCCACGTGCAAAAGAATAAAGTTGGATCCTAACTTCATATCATATACAAAAACTCAAAATGGATCAAAGACCTAATTAAATGTAAGAGCTAACACTTAGAAGAAAACATAGACATAAATCTTCATGACCTTGGATTAGCAATGGTTTCTTAGGTAAGACACCAAAAGCACAGCAACAAAAGAAAAAATAAACTGGAATCAATCTAAATTAATGGCTTGTGTCCTCAAAGGCTACCATCAAGAATGTGAAAAGACAACCCACAGAATGGAAGAAAATATTTGCAAGTCATAAATCTGTTAAGGGACTAGTATCTAGAATAAAGAACTACTACAACTCAGTAATAAAAAGATAAATAACCCAATTAAAATATAGGCAAAGAATCCGAATAGACAAATTTCTCCAAAGACATACAAATAGCCCATAAGAATATAAAAAGTTGCCCAACATCATTAGCCAAAATGGATATGCAAGTCAAAAACAATGAAACATCATTTCACACCCATGAGGACAGCTATAATCAAAGACAGATAATAACAAATGTTAGAATGTAGAGAAATCGGAACCCTTATATGCTGCTGGTAGGAGTGTAAAATGATGAAGCCACTTTGGAAAACCGTCTGTCAGTTCCTCAAACAATTAAACATATGATGAGTGCAATGCACACTGTCTGGGGAATGGACACGCTTGAAGCTCAGACTCGGGGGGATGGGAGGGGCATGGACAATATATATAACCAGAACTTTTGTACCCCCATAATAAGCTGAAATAAAAAAAAAATAACACAAAACAAAACAAAACAAAAACAATTAAACACAGAGTTACCATATGACCCTGCAATTCCACTGTTAGGTATATATCCAAGAAAAATGAAAACATATATCCACACAAAAAATTATAAACAAATGTTCATAGTAGCATTATTCATAATAGCCCAAAAGTGGAAGTAACCTAAATGCCCATCAATTGATGAATGGAACAACAAAATATAGATATATCCATTGGATGGAATATTATTCAGCAACAATAAGGAATGAAATACTGATACCTGCTACAATATGGATGAATCTTAAAAACACTATGCTAAGTAAAAGAAACCAGTCACAAAAGACCACATATTGTGTGATTCCATTTATATGAAATGTCCAGAATCCACAAATATATAGAGACAGAAAGATTAGCAGTTGCCTAGGTCTAGGTTGGAGGAAGGATTTGGGTGAAATGAGGGTGAACTGCTGAACGGTTCAAGGTTTCTTTCATGGGTGATGAAAATGTTCTAAAATTGATCGTAGTGATGGTTACACAACTTTGTGAATATAAAACCACTCAACTGTACACTTTAAATTGTGAATGTTATCATATGTGAATTGTATTTTGGTACAACTGTTATAACTCTTTCCCTGAACCATCTACCCTCCTCCTCCCACTCTACTAATCCTTCCACCACCCTAGGCTTCTATGGGCTCCCACATCACCTTGTGCATACTTTTATTAATATTATTATAGGTAGCATTTGCGAAACTACATTATAATTTTCAGTGTAAATGTCTCTCTCTCCAACTGGAATGTACTTTAAGGCAGGGGCTAAGCCTGACATGGGAAATATGCAGTATTTCTTGAATACTTTCCTTCAAATTCTAGTCCAATCTCTTAAATAAACATATACAAATCTTTTACATATTAGAGCAGTGTGTGCAAGCTATCTGGGAGTCTGCTTTTCTACCAAAGCTTATCAATGCACAGAAATTAAGTACACAGAGCTGTCATAATATCTGATAGTATCATAATATACCGCCACATCAAAACACCATAGTTTGCTTAGTACTTTATCTTGGGGAATTTTTTGTGCCTAACTTTTAACCATTATAGTTACCTGGGACTATCTTTAGGCATATGATTTATTTTTCCTCTTTTTGAACCATTTCCTTAAGGTATTCTCCTTGAATCAGAATTACTAGATCAATGGACATAAAACTGGGCACCTGCTTGCCCAAAGCCCCAACAACAATGGAGTTAGAGTATATTTTATTTCTTAAAATTGGTTCAAACTTCTCCTTCCTCAAAGAGCTAGAATAATCAAACAATTCCACTTTATTTTTATTGTTTTTTTAGTTTAACTCTTAGACCCATCTGGAATTTATTTTAGTGTACAGCACGAGGTATGAATCGGTGGTAAGTGTTTCTTCATAAAATTAGCCAACTGATCATGAAGCCTATTTTAAAATTCTTAGAAAAGAGTAAATAGTATTGGAACTACTGAAAGCCACTTGGATTAAAGAAAAAAAAAAAGATCCCATATCATTCTGTGTATCAAGATAAATATAAAGATGGATTAAAGCTTAAATATAAAAAATGAGGCCGGGCGCAGTGGCTCATACCTATAATCCTAGCACTCTGGGAGGCTGAGGTGGGAGGATCCCTTGAGGTCAGGAGTTTGAGACCAGCCTGATCAAGAGGGAGAGCCCATCTCCACTAAAAACAGAAAAATTAGCAGGGTGTCATAGTGTGCACCTGTAGTCCCAGCTACTCGGGAGGCAGAGGCAGGAGGATTGCTTGAGCCCAGAAGTTTGAGGTTGCTGTGATCTAGGTTAATGCCACGGCACTTGACTCAGGGCAACAGAGTGAGACTCTGTCTCAAAAATAAATAAATAAATAAATTTTTTGAAAAATAAAAAAAATGAAACAATAAAAGTATCTTAAGAAAATACAGCTGAGTTTTTGTTTTTTCATGAGACAGGGTCTTACTCTATTACCCAGGCTGGAGTGCAGTAGCACGATCACAGCTCCAACTCTAGGGTTAAGTAATCCTCCTTGCTCAGCCTCCCAAGTAGCTGGGACTACAGGTATGCACCACCATCCCTGGCTAATTTTTTTATTTTTTGTAAAAACAAGGTCTCACTATGTTGCCCAGGCTGGTCTCAAGCTCCTGGCCTCAGTGATCCTACTGCTTAAACCTCCCAAAATGCTGGGATTATAGGTAAGAACCACTATGCCTGATAGGTGGGGTTTTTTTTTTTTTTTTTTTTTTTTT
>CM052436.1:127402920-127446103 GCA_028533085.1 Varecia variegata
CAGGATCAATTCTACACAACCAGGATGTCTGTGGCTAAAATTATTGCCACTTCATATTCCTCAGAAATATTCAAGGTACCAAAAAATATAAGTGAAAAAATGTGAATGCTCAGGAGGTGGGCAGATGACAAAAACAGGGAGGGGAATACACAGTAGTCTAGTGATGTACACTTCAAAAGAGCTGGGGTTTTGAGGAATAATAGAGAAGAAATGTCAGTACAGAGAGGTACAGGAGTTAGGGGAGACAAAAACTAGCAAATGAAGGACTGCAGAGTGAGCATTGCCCTTAGGGAACAGCCAGGTTTCCAATAGAACAAGAAGGTGAAGAAAACGCATTCAAAGAGAAGTCCCTGAACTCCAAAGGGTATCATGAAAGGACTTAAAAGGATAGTAAGGGCTGCATGCTTAAACTCTGACTGAGGTAACAGCTGGTAGTCCTGGTAAACTCCTAGAGGAAGGTAGGTGATCAGTCAACATTATATTGCAAAATATTTGTCTGAAGGATTCAAGGACCTGTTGTCAACATTTATTCCTGCAGCTTAAGGCAGGTATCAGCCTAGGAGATTGGTTAAGCCTCCTCAAGGGACTATAATCCTAGCTTGCCTGAAACAAGAAATGTGAAGATCTCCTGTATTCAGATCTCTGGGTATGAGATGACATGATATCCTTCCTAGAACATATTTACTCTTGAAGATCACCAAGTCTTCTAAGATGAAAAAGAAAGCCTACCTGAAGAAAGCATTTCAGATACTATGACACAGTAATAAAAAAAGTTGGGGTTTTTTGGAGATTATCTGCTCAGCAATATGAGGAGCATCAACAACTTTGCTCAGGGATGATTTAACAGCCCTATTCCCTGAATGCTGCAAGTCTGTTTCAGGCCCTCCAGACCCTGCTTTGAATAACCATGCAAAGAAGGACTATGATATCACAAAATCATGTGTAAACCACTATCCTATCAAAATAGGACAAACAATCATTTTTCACATAAATATATAAGCTTCACTTCTCTCTTTCCAGAACAGCAAGAAAGAAATGTATAACCCTTAAAATGAAATTATGAGGTATAGAGATAGGCCATAAATCTCATTCAGATAAGATTGGTAGCATCTTCCTTATGAAACCATGGTCAAATAATTGTCCAGATACAATCATCTTTCACAGAGGTGGCTACCCAGGAGAATGCCAGCTGGTCTCCCACTCACATATAGAACCACTGTGGAGGGCAGAGGCACTTTGGTATAATGAAGAAAGCATGAATGTCAAAGTCAGATCTGAGCTCGAATCCTGGCTCCAACCACTTACTAGCCAGTTACTTAACCTCAATGAGACTCAATTGTCTTGCACACGTTGAAAGGATTAAATGAAATAACATATCCTCAATAATTCCTTAAATAATAAATCACTATCTGCATAAGACAAATGACACTGGGCTTAGGGAGTCACTGTATACAAAGAAGAGGAGTAGCTAAGAATGGGGGTATCCTGAGTGTTTCCAGATGGACTGTGAGCTAAGGACTTTAAAAAGTTTTAAAAATTGAAGATGGGCTAAGGCCTCCTCAGAGGGCTGGTAAACATCTGTAGTATTAACTGCTCAACACTCCTTCCTCTTTTGTCTGGGAAAGATTTTTCTCAATGATAAAAGAAAAAAAAAAAAACAGGTGGAAAAGCCTCAGTTCCTTTCCTTACTTCCTGACTTTGAAGGAGTTGTGTCAAGAAAAGAAGATTGCAGCTGTGGCTACTGTCTTACAACCGTGAAGTTACAGAAAGTGAAAGACAAGATGCTGAAAATAACGGAGTTAAGATGGAAGTTTGATGAACCACAGAGTTGAGAAACCAAACATGGAACTGCTTACCTCTAGACTTCCCCTCAAGTCAACGATCAATGTTCTTAAGGTCTAGGCTACTAGTACTTGGTATTGTGTTCATTACACCTCAAAATATACTAAGTGCTACCTTAGGCAAAACTTCTCTTGAATCACTCTCTCTAAACTATTAAGAAAAACACTGCTCCAATGTCCTAAATTTAAGCTATTATTATTTACCATGTGCCACGCTTGTCATATATTACATGCATTATCTCATTTAATCCTCACAACAACGCTGTGAGGTAGGTGACTATTCCCTTTTTACAGGTAAGTCTGAGGATCAGAGCAGTTAAGTGACTTGTCCAAAATTGACAAGCTAGTACATGGCAGACCTGGGATTAGAACACAGATCTCTCTGACCCCAGAGTATACTTTTGGACACTAATCTCTATGTAATATGTGAAGACACAGGCTTCCACTAGTTTTATATTAATGGTGACTATATCTCTTTAAAGTTTTTGAGCCTATAATTGTTTCAGTTTTGTTTTTTTCCTGGTTGTCTAGATATATATTGAAAAGATGGAGCCTAGGTAGTATCCATCATCTGCAGATCCTTCCACAACTGTGGGAAAGGAGGATTCAGTAAATTTTTGCTGTTTTCTTTTAACCTAACAGTGATATTATATACTTTGCCGACAACTCTAAAGTCAGCTTACCTTAAAACTGCAAAAGACAAAAGATTGGTGTTTATATTACTAAACAGGAAATATGCTCTAATACGAAGTGCCTTTTTCATCCTTCCACTGCTGCTAAGCACCAGTGTTAGGGCGCAATTCCAGGAAATTGGACTCTATATACTATGTACCTTTCATAACACTGTTGAGTGAAAATGAGCATGTACTCACTGCATTTAAAAAATACTATACTTTTTTCCTGAATATAAAAGTAGTACATTCTCATTGTAGAAAATCTAGAAAGCATAGAAAAGTATACTGAAGAAAATAGAAATCACCTATAATCCTATCACCCAGAGACAATCACTGTTCACATTTTGGTTTTGTTTACTTCATTGCCATTTTTTCCTATGAATAAATATTTTTTAAAAATTTGGATTGTATTCTATCGCTTTTTCTTTATATTCCATTTTATTCAAATCATTTCCTCATGTCATTAAATAGTCTTTTAAAATGTATATGATGGCTACAAAATCATCATATAGATAGACCATCATTCATTTAAATCCCATTCTGTTGAAAATCTAGTTTTCTTTTAGTTTTATATGATGCTGGCATGAATATCCCTTTTGTTAATCATTGTCTACTTCTGATTATTTTCCATGTAGGGATTCATAGAAGTAGAATTAAGGTTAATGATACTTAAAAATGGCTTTTCAGAAGAGTAGCAGTTAGCCCTATAACCAACAATATTTGTTATTTATGAGGTTTCTTTCTCCTCATTATGTTTTCTCTGGTGTTGAATAAGCTGTGAGCTATACCGATAAGCTTTCCCACACTCGCTACATTTATAGGGTTTCTCCTTAGTGTGGGTTCTCAAATGTAGAATAACTTGAGAAGTCTGCCTGAAGGTTTTCCCACACTCATTACATTTATAGGGTTTCTCTCCAGTGTGAACTCTCTGATGATCAATGAGGTTTCGATTAGAAGTAAAAGCTTTCCCACATTCATTACATTTGTAAGGTTTCTCTCTACGATGAAGTCTCTGGTGTTCATTCAGGGTCTTCCTTAAGATAAAAGCTTTTCCACACTCATCACATTCGTAAGGCTTCTCCCCAGTGTGAATTCTCTGATGGTCCATAATCTTTGTATTAGAACCACATGTTTTCCCACACTCTTTACATTTGTAAACTTTTTTTCCTTTGTGCATTCTCTGATGTTGAGTAAGGTTTGAACTACGGCTAAAGGCTTTCCCACACTCAATACAAGTGTAGGGCTTCTCCCCAGTGTGAACTCTGTGATGTGAAATAAGGCCTGAACTCCGACTAAAGGCTTTCCCACATTCTTTACATTCATAGGTTTTTTCCCCACTGTGGATTCCCTGGTGCCTAATGAGGTGTGACTTACCACTGAAAGACTTCCCACATTCACTGCATGTGTAGGGCTTCAGTCCAGTGTGGATTCTCCGATGAACAACAAGGTTGGAACTATGACTGAAGGCTTTTCCACATTCCTTACACTTATACGGTTTCTCTCCTGTGTGGATTCGCTCATGTACTGTGAGGTTTGCACTCTGACTAAAGGTTTTCCCACACTCTGTGCATACATACTGTCTTTTTTCAGCCTGAAGTCTTGTGTTTGTTGTAGGGTCACAGCACTGGCTACTGTCTTTTTCAGATTCTTGGTCACTTGCTTCTGTAAGTGCTTTATTGTCTTTAACTGTCCTATGTTTGAAGTTTCTTGTCTTTCTCCTCATTTTCTCCTGCTTGGAGCATTCCAGTGCCTCTCTAATCTTCTCTTTCCCTTCAGAGGAGCTTTCTCAATTTTGACTTCCTTGGCAAAATTCTCTGTGGAATTCTCCTGAAAGAAAGAATATAATGCAATTCTGACTTTTCAGGAATGATGCTTTGGAATCAACATCTCCTCAGTTCCAGTTTCACCACCTGACAGAAGAAACAGAAATTGCACATGTCACCTGTTCACTGTACTAGAGGAAGGAGAATTACCCAAGGACATGATGTGGTAGACCACAAGGTCTCATATGGAAGGATAAGTGTTCAAAGGTAGGGGAACTGACCAAAAAGATTAGAAAAATGCAGTTAGATATAGAGGCCAAGGTCAAGGCTTATGGAAAGCCAAGGGGTGAGAGAAGCCCAAAAGGTCAAGCATCAGAATAAGCAATGAATTAACATAAAATCCACACTCGTTTCTTCCTGCCTCATCCTCTACACCTAGAATTAGAGCCATCTAACTCTTAATAGCAGGCTCAACTATAATCTAGGGCTGGGTGTGGTGGCTCATGCCTGCAATCCTAGCAACCTGGGAGGCTGAGGCAGGAGGATTGCTTGAGGTAAAGACCAGCCTAAGCAAAAGCAAGACCCCGTCTCTACTAAAAATAGAAAAGTAAGCCAGGTGCGGTGGCACAGGCCTGTAGTCCCAGCTACTTGGAAGGCTGAGGCAGAAGGATCCCTTGAGCCCAGGAGTTTGAGGTTGCAGTGAGCTATGATGATGCCACTGCACTCTACCCAGGGTGGCAGAGTGAGACTGTCTCAGAAACAAAGAAAAAAGAGGAAAAAAAAAACCCTATAATGTGGTCTTAGAAAATGTGAACTGAAAGATGATTAGTTCAATAGCTCAAATGACTGACTGATCTTCAGATGAATTTGGCTTTTAGTTCTTGCTGACCTATTCCCCTAGGATTTGTGATATGAAGGCTGGTACATAACAGATGCTCAAAAATTGTTTTATAGCATAGCAACAGGGATTCTGTCTTAGGGCAGCAGTCCCAACTTTTTTGGCACCAAGGACCAGTTTCATGGAAGGCAATTTTTCCACGGACTAGGGATGAGAAGGTAGGGTGTTGTGGGCGGGGTGTCGTACAGAGCTCAGGTGGCTATGCACGGCCCATTTCCTAACAGGCCGCAAACCAGTAATGGGCTGTGGCCCAGGCGTTGGGGACCAGTCTTAGGGTGTGACTAAGATTTCATCTTTTGCTCTAGGTCCCAGTCTACATACCAGTATGTAAGCCCTGTCTTGATAAGTGTTGACACAATTCTTCCAGAATTGCAGCTTAGTAACATCACAGCCTACTTCACAGGGGCTGGCCTGTAGCTGAATCCAGCTTTACATGCTAGTTTCATCCATCTGCTTTTCACCATGCTATCACTCTGACGGACTGAGTCTACTAATGAATTTGAGAGGCTAAATTGGGAAAGAGGGTTACTTAAAGCATGGTAGAAGAAACTCTGATAGAACCTTGCATGGCATAATAGTAAAGAATCTAAGGATGGCAAAAGGGTGAGAATAGCAGATAGCACAACCAAGAGGGGCTGGTACATGAAACCAAATGTCAGGAATGAGCAGGAATTTTCCACCTGGTTTGACATGAAACTCTGGACACACAGGTAACCCTGGAAGACCTCAGATCTAGAAGGAATTGGGTTATAAAAGAAAACCAAAAGATAACACCAGTAGACTAATGCATGACTAATTTTTCTTTTACTATGTTCCTTTTCAGACTTGTACATATGCATATTGTTAGATAATTAAATATATGGTGGATATAATTTCACATCCTATTTCTTCCACTTAATTTCACTTATTTTTTTGCAGAGTAAAAAAAATAAAAAAATAAAAAAAAATTTCACTTATTTAATTGAGACATAAAAACTATATATATTTATGATATAAAATATGATATTTTGATATATGTTTACATTGTAGAATGGTTAAATCAAGCTAATTAATAACATATCCATTACCTCACATACTTATTTTTTGTGGTGAGAACACTTAAAATTTACACTCTCAGCAGTTTTCAAGTACAATACATTTTTATTAACTATAATCACCATGTTGTACGATAGATTTCCTGAACGTATTCCTCCTGTCCAATAGAAATTTTGTGTCCTTTGACCAACATCTCCCTAATCCTCCTGACTTAATTTTTTATAAGTATGTTTCCATATCACTAGTTAATCTTCATAGGATCATATTATGGCTACATAATATAACTGAATTCCTTATAGTTTACCTACCATTTCACTAATGTTAGACATTTCTGTTGTTCTCTAAGATTCAACCACTATCAATAATGCTATCACAATCTCTTCATACATATAAAGTTTCCTTTCTATTGAAATATATTCGTAGGATAAAAGTTCCACAGTGAGTTACTGGGTCAGAAGGAGTAAAACTGCTTTACAGTTCTGCCTATCACTTTTCAAAAAAGTTTGACCAATTTCCATTGTCCCATGGCTTTCTGACAAACTGAGTCACACTTTTTGGAGGAGGGACATACCCAATGGTGAATGCTCAAGATCAACAAGAAGAGAATGCAAAGACTAGAGTTCACATCTCAGAACTCTGATTCCATACACACGCATATACACAGACTCATGCCCCAGATATGAAGGGTAGGCAGAGAGAATGGTAGGAGAGGGTGGATACTTGTCAGGATCCTGAGCTCATTCATATTCAGCGGCCACTGCCTCTCTAATCATATAAGATGACGCAGGTGGAGAAAACTCAGTGAGAAGCCAGGGGACCGCAGAGCAGAGCAGGACAGGATAGCAAGTAAACTCACCGCCAAAGTTCTGTGAGAAAGTTGATAGTTTTTTCTGATTTTCATTTCCATTTCTAAACTTCTCTGAAACTTTTCTTTTCTTCATAATTTCTATTTTTTTTTTTTGACAGAGTCTCGCTCTGTCATCCCCAGTAAAGTGCAGTGGCATCATCATAGCTCACTGCAACCTCAAACTCCTGGGCTCAAGCTATCCTCCGGCCTCATCCTCCCAAGTAGCTGGGACTACCGGCATGGGCCACCACGTCTGGCTAATTTTTCTATTTTTAGTAGAGACAGGGTCTCACTCCCTGCTCAGGCTGGTTTTGAACTCCTGACCTCAAGTGATCCTCCCGCCTCGGCCTCCCAGAGTGCTAGGATTGCAGGCCTGAGCCACCGCACCTGGCCTCTTTGTACATTTCTTAAACTAATAATTACTGAGCACATGGTACTCTGTACATATCACTGTTCTGGGTCCAATACAGGGAAAATTTAAAGCAGTATTGTTATGGACTCAGTGCTTTTGTCCCTTTAAAATTCTTTTTTTTTTTTTTTTTTTTGAGACAGAGTCTCGCTTTGTTGCCCGGGCTAGAGTGCCATGGCGTCAGCCTAGCTCACAGCAACCTCAAACTCCTGGGCTTAAGCGATCCTTCTGCCTCAGCCTCCCGAGTAGCTGGGACTACAGGCATGCGCCACCATGCCCGGCTCATTTTTTCTATATATATTTTAGTTGGCCAGATAATTTCT
Organism: Varecia variegata; assembly: GCA_028533085.1. Classification (NCBI taxonomy): domain Eukaryota; kingdom Metazoa; phylum Chordata; class Mammalia; order Primates; family Lemuridae; genus Varecia; species Varecia variegata. Next base: position 127,410,711 of record CM052436.1, read on the forward strand.
TTCTATTTTTAGTAGAGACGGGGTCTCGCTCTTGCTCAGGCTGGTAAAATTCTTATGTTGAAGCCCTAACCCCCAGTGTGACTGTAGTTAGAGATGGACCTTGTAAGGAGATAATTAAGGTTAAATAACTTCATAAAGGTGGACCCTGATCCAACAGGATTAGTGTCCTTAAAAGAAGAGACATAAGAAAGCTCTCACATGTGAGCTTTCTCTCCCCGCATGCACCCACACAAAAGCTATGTGAATACATAGCAAGAAAGTGGCCATCTATAAGCTAGGATGAGACTTCTCACCAGAAACCACACTGGCCAATCGCCTGGATATTCTGACCTCCAGAACCATGAGAAAATAAATTTCTGTTCTTTAAGCCATCCAGTCTATGGTATTATGTTTTTTCCCCTAATTTTTTTCCCTCTTTTAATGATATTATGGTATGTTATGGTAGCCCCAGAAGACTAATACAAGCATAAAATATCATACCTACCTTTAAGGAGGTAACAATGGAGTAGTATGGCAAAGAAACAAGAGAGTAAATTTACAATTTACAAACTACCAAGCAGCAGATGAAGGGGACTAGGAGAGGGAGGAGGGAGCAATTACCGGGGCTTGAATGCTGGGGAAAGGGCTTTAAAAAGGCAGAACTTAGGCTGAGCCCCAGAGAATAAGCAGTAATTCTTTTCCCAAAGGGAAGGTGGCACAGGATTGGCGTATCCAAAAATAAGTGGGAGATTACACTATAATGTAAGCTTAATGTGGGCAGGGATTGTCTCCATCTTGTTCACCACTACATTCCTAGCACCTACAACAGTTCCAGGCACATCATAAGCACCCAGAATTTTTTGTCATTGTTGAATGAGCAAATGAAGAAATGAAAAAATGAAGTTGCCTGAAGTGATTCCAGCCAGAACAATGAAATTACAAGACAAAAGATATGGATACAAACTGATGCCATAGGAAACAAGTTCTAAACAAAAGAGTAAAATCAACCCTTAATTTTCTTTTCCCCACCATACATTCTTTTTTCCACCTTGCTATTCTCCTCTCTTGTTACTTCCCTTCTCTTTCTCACTTGCCAATACAGTTTTTCAAGCATTACCATTCACTTCCCCTAGTTCCCATAACTCCTTCCTCCGCCACCTCCCAGAACATTCATGTTTCCCCCAGCTTCATAAAGTGGAAAACACGAGAGAGGCAGCTGGGGTATCCTATGGGGAGTAAATTGAGGGAAATAAAAAGAAAAGAATCCAAGAGATGTCACATAGGAGTAGGGTAATCATATAGCCTGGTTTTCCCAGAACAGTGCTGCTATCCCAGCATCATATTTAATAATGCCCCCTTAACTCACAAAAATACACCAGTTTGGACAATAAATTTTGTATTGCCCCACCCAAAAGTGAAATTAGGAAAATAATCCTTTAGGAAGACTAGATGGATCAGAAGGGAAAAGAAAAGAGGAAGGGAAATGAGTTGGGAGACAACTCTAGGAATGCAGTATGGGTAACCATTAGAGGGCCTGGCACTTTGTAGGTACCCAATAAATGTCTGTTGAATGAATGAACAAATAAATAAGATAGGAAGACCCTAGTCTTGACAGGACAGAGCACAATGAAATCCAGTTATTTTCCAGAAAGCATCCACATACATCAGACTGAATATAAAGGAAACAATCCAAGGTCATCAGATCCATGTCTGAGTATCAAGTATGGTAGTGTCACTAAACAAGACGGGGACATGGGAAAACACTTTAGACAAAGGGGAGAAGGAATATATCAGGAATGCAAATTTGAGAATGGTAAGACAGAGGAAGTCATGAAAAGGCATAAGCTTATTGAGAAAGACTTGGGTTAGAAGTGGCAGGTAGGGAGAACAAAAAATTCTCAGGGGTGCACTGTGAGGAAGCCCAGGGCAGTTCTGGAGGACCACAGAGGAAAGCAAGACTAGATGGGGAGGACCAGTTTGAGGAGCATTTGATCAAAAGAAAACCTAACTATTTGCTGCCCTCTGCCTGACTGGATGGGAAATTCCCTCAGAAATCCTGGAAGACGTGTTTATTATAGAATGTCTTTTGTTCCTTTGGGTAGATGCCTAATAGTGCTATTGCTGGATCAAAAGGTATTTCTATCTTTAGCTCTTTGAAGTATATCCAAATTCTTGAGGTGGGGTCTTGGCTAAAGAAGTTTGAAGGGGGGAAAGATGAGGCCATGGGGCCAGGAGGACACTAGGGATGTCTAAGCAACTGTGCACAAAAGCACAACCTCAAACAGTCTGCAAATGGATGAGGACCAATAAAGCCCTACAGCTCTCCAACCCACAAATCTCTGAGATTGGTAGATAAGTGCTCTGATCCCAGGACCATTATCCATTTCAGGCTGTGAAGAACCCACAAAGGGCACAATCCTATTCCCAGAAAGAGACAGAGACAGAGAGAGGGGCGGTGGGGAGAGAGAGGCTTTACCCAGGAGGCTGTATTCCTTTAATCTGCCAGCATCATCTGCCTGTTCAGGTCCCTCTGAGCAAGGGTCCTTGGTTATTGCTTAACTGCAATGGAGTAAGAAATAAGAGTAAATACCTGAAAATAAACTCAAAAGACAAATGAGTGAAATGTAAAAATTGAAAGGAAAAATAAGAACTAGAAGAAAATATAAAGAGACTACTTGCTCTCAGGGAAAGGCCTAAGCCTCAAGCATAAAACAAAGGCTAACACCATGATGGAAAAACTAATATATATGACATATAAAAATTTCTGTACTTGAAAAAAAAAAGTAACAAATTTGTAATATAGACTTTGCCTTATACTAGAATGGCCTGTATGTATGTCTACATCCCCCCATCCTCCCATGTACACATTAAACTCTAAGCCCCCAGAAAACAGGACCCATGATATTCCCCTGTGGATGCCACACAGTGCCTGGCACAAAGAGGGTTCAGTAAGTGTTGTTTGATTTGAAATGTTAAATTAAACATTTTCAGGATTCCATCTAATATCTTGAGTGCAAACAGGGATGGTGAGAGGTAAATCCGCACATCACTACATCATCCCTCCTCCATATGTTTATCTTTTTTATGTCTCATATTGTCTGAGAAACAACATGATGGTATATTTGCATTCTTAGCAATTCTATCTCAACAGAGCCATCCAAGTCTCACTACTCAGAGACTCTCAGAGTGTTAAAACTTGATAGGACCTCCCAGACTATCTAGTCTTGTATCTAAATATACAGATGGGGAAACTGGAACTTAGAGGAGAGCTAGGACTCAAATCCAAGTTTCATGATGCACAATTTTCAGTTCTATGGCATCACCCTTACTCCCATTCCAAAACTCTACTTAAGGCCCAGACCCCCGCCCCCCACTTCCGTGCTTTTCTCCTATTTGATAAATAACCATTGAGAAATGTTCCCTTTCGATTCTGGTCCCCATATCCTTTAGCAGGCAGGATTCCTGTCCCCAGACTAACTTCACAATCTAGGTCACACCTGCCCAGGAGAGAAGGGAATGACTCACCCACACTCCTGTGTGCAGCAGCCTCAATCCAAAGGATCTGCCCAGCACAGATCTTCCCTGCTCTCTTCCTTGGGTTCAGTAAGGAAGTTCCTAATGGGGTCTTGAATCACTGTAAACAGATATAAATGATTGCATTCTCTGAGACCTTAACTCCAAGTGGACACTCAGGGCACTGTCTCATCCTTGGGTAACTTCCCTTGCTAAAGAACTGTGAGCAGCAAGGAGGATCATTTCCATTTTAAAGATGAGGAAATGCGGTTCCCAGGGATTGAATGACTTGCCCAAGGTCATACAACTAGTGAGTGACAAGCCTTCAGTGTCTGAAGGAAATCATTCCATCACACCACAGCCATCCCTTTCACCTGTTCTGTTGATAATCTAAAAGCCTCTAACTGCAAGATGCATTCTAATTGAGACGTTCTCTGCAACGCCGCTTTCCACAGAAAGTTTTTGCAAAGCGGGACACGAGGGGAACTTTGCTGAGTCAAGTGTCTTTAGAGAGACAGGAAGAAATAAGGGTTATTTCTTAAAGGAGCGCTAGAAAATGAATGTTTTTTTTCTGATTACCCATTTCTTAGGATTATCAGGCCTCAAAATATGTTTTGTGTTTCCCCCTCCCCCACTCTTCAAGCTTGTTCCATTTCTTCCCTACCAGAATTTAGTTCTGCCTTATACACAACTGTAATCTCAGGACCTAGCACACTACCGGGCTGGTGCTCAATAAGTATCTGTTGAATAGATAAATGAATGAATGAGTAACCTTGGGCAAGCCCCTGCCCTCCTCTTTGGACCCTAGTTTCCTCACTTAGGTAACGGACGTTGAGCTGATGATCTGAGTCTAATACTCAGGGGCTGTGGGGTCCTCTGAGAGCCTGGGCGGGGCCTTAATCACTATTACCCGGACAGCCCACCCGCTAGGAGCAGGGATGACACAGTTCTGTCACCACACCAGCCTGGTCGGAGACAGCAGCTATGAGGAGTTGGAGACCAGACCCTAGACAAAGAGGCAGCGCTGAACAAGAGGAGAGGGAGGCCCGCGACGACCCCTTGGCTGCCGCGCCCGTCTCAGCAGCGGACAGCCGCAGAGAAGGCCTGGCTTCTGGCCTGTGTGCCCCACACACTCCCAGAACCTGGCCCGACCCCCATGCCAGGCTGCCGCGCACCCCTCACCGAACGCGCCGGACCCACATCTTGGAACAAAGCAGAGAAGGAACTGCGTCAGCGACTCCCCACTAACTCCCATCCTGACTTGACCCTCCGGCCCTTCTAGGCTTCGGGAGGGCTCCACGTCTCTGTGCCCCGGGGCAGGAGTCCCCCCGCCCTCTCGGAAGCACAGCGGGGTGCGCTAGCGCTCTGGCCCCGCCTCCCGCCCGGGCTTTGCCCTTCCATTGGCTGGGAGCGCTTGGCGACTTCAGCCAATGTGAGGAGGGCCCTGGAAGGGGTGGAACCTGGGGAAGGGGCTCCGTTAGGGCGGGAAGAGAAGGAACCAATCAACTGGGCGGCCCGGCGGCCTTCCACGGACTGAGACTCCTTAAAGTCACACCCCCAGCTCCGGTTGCTGAGCCAAAAGGTCATCTTTCCAACCACAGATCCTGCATCTTTCAATCTCAAAGCCAGGATCAGCTATGGTTTATTGGCAGCATATGAAAATACGTATTGGATGCCTACTATGTCACTGTGCTAGGCGCTGCGATTACACTAGAAGAAAATGAGCTCACTGTCCCATTGGGATTATATTCAAGTCAAAGGGGACAATGATAAATAAATAATCCAGAACGCAGTAGTAAGGGGAGAGAGGGAGACGATAGTAGGACTATTTTATAGATGACGGAAGGCAGAGACAGGAAGTGAGCCATTGAAGCATGTGACTATCTGCTGGAAGACTGTTCCTGATAAGTAGAACATTAGGGACAAAAGTCTTGAATCGGGAGCGAGGTGGGGAGAACGCACATTTAGGACCTTGTAGGCTGATAGGGCTTTAGATTTGCTCTGAATAAAGTAAGGAGCTAGCAACCCCCTGCCACATATTCAAAGACTTGTTAGCTATGTGACACGAAAGGAGCCAAGAAACATGTTCCTGTAAATTTTGTGAATTCCTTGCTCTCTGTCCTTAGTCATTCTAAAATAAACCTTGCATGAACGTTTTACTCCATGACTTACATTTTTAAAGTTTGCACTGGCCGCCCTGTTGAGAACAGTCTGAAGGTGGGCAAGAGTGGAAGTAGGGGGATTAAGGTGCTATTGCAGTACTCCAGGTGAGGAATGATGGTGGTTTGGAGTAGTTTAGAAGTGATGGAGGCAGTGAGAAATGGTTCTGCATATATTTTGAAGGCATGGTCAGCATGATTTGCTAATTAGTTGAATGTTGGTTAAGAAGGATACTCCAAGGGTCATTGATCTGAGCAACTAGCATAAGATTGTCTTTTGGAAATGGAGTAGCCTGAAAGGAACAGGGTTAGGGAGAGGGATTCATAGTTTTGTTTTGGATGTGTTAAGTTAAAAATGCCAACTAGGCATCCAAGAGGAAATGTCAAACAGGTAGTTGGAATAGGAGTCTGGAGTTAGGTGAGGAAATCACAGCTGAAGATGTAAATTTCAGAAGTTGTCACTGTGTAAGACAGGATGAGATAAACTAGGGAATAATTATAGATAAAGAAGTCATCTGAGAACTGGGGTTTTGAAGCATTTCATCAATCGACAAATACTCACTGAATAAAGTATACCAGGAGCTTTCTCTTCCATCAGCTCATGTAGGTGGCACAACTCTGCCACATTTTATAGAGACTGAGAATCAGAGATTCAGGGAGATGGTTAAGTCCTACACAAGTTCGCACACCCCCAGTTGATGCTGGCAGGAGAACTCAGGACACTCTGACGAGGAGCACAAGACTGTTGCCACTACATCAGGTCCTACTTAAGAAGAATATTCATGTACATTAGGGTAATTATGATGTTCAACTTGGTCCTCCTTTTCACCTACTCTTTTAGTGGGTTGGGTCATTAATTCTGATTCAATCTGCTGACCCCACATCTGGTCCCAGAGAGTGATGATTATTCATTAATATTCTAGTCCAGTCATTCTTGAATTTTACAAAAGCATAAGAATCATTTGGATGCATGTTAAAAATGCAAATTCCAGCCCCCGCCATCCAGCTTGTTGCCCTTATCTACAAGCATATTTTTTCCTACAAAAATCTATTCTTCCAGTCCAGAATGATGTCACTGCTCAGACATCAAGGTATTTTGGTGACATAATTGCCTAAATATTCAGTAATTTCAATCTGTATCATGACACCTATCAGCCAAAGAAATTCCAACTCATATTTAGGTAAGCGGAATCAATATCCAGTTGGTCACGTCTTTTTTTATTTGTAAAAATCATGGTAATGCAATGCTCCCCTTTGGGAATTCACAATCTATTTGAGGATATATATCTCTCAGGACATAAGAAAGGATCAAAAGATACTTCAAAATTTTAAAAATAATAGTGTTCCATCTGGTTGAACCCATGGCTGGAGTTACCCCCAAAGCAGTGGTAGGGGTGTTCCCACAAGGGACTACCCCAAACCGTCCCAAGATGAGGCTGGTTAGGAATTCCAAAGAAAGAAGCACTAAACACCCAGGTAATCAGTCCAAAGCATTTATTAGAGGAACTTACCTACAGAGTGCTGCATCAGTCTTTACCACAGACAGTGAGAGAAAGGGCTTATATTGTTTTATATGATTAAAATGCCAGTCGCACTTAAAAATTTACAAATAATTCCATATCATCATCAAACGGAACTAATATTAAATATTATATCCATTCCATATTCTAATTTTCCCATTGTTCCCCAGATATCTTCTACAGCTTTTTTTTTTTTTTTGGATCAAGGTTTACTCACTGCATTTGATTACTGTGTCTCTGAAGAGCCTCTTTTAATCTAGAACAAATCTGCCACTTTTTTCTTTTCATTTCCCTGGTTTTTTGATGCGCTTATGTCTCACATTGAATAAATCATACATCAATGGATTTGTCTGTTTCCATTGATTACCTGTAGAGGTTGGAAGGTAGAAATGGAGGCTTGATTAGATTCAAGTTAAACTTTTGTTTCATAGATGGTGTTGAAACTTCTTCTTGCATTACATGTCACCTATTAATATAATCTTTTTGTGTATTTAAAAATCTCCATAATAAAAATTAAGAACAACATAAGGGAAGGGGGTGCATAGAAGGATGGGAGTACAGATGAAGGGCAGAGGGGTCTCTTTTTGAAGTGATGAAAATGTTCTAAAATTGTGGTGATGGTTGTATATATATATGAATATACCAAAACTATTAAACTGTATACTTTAAATTGGTGAATTGTGTGGTACGTGAATTATATCTCAATAAAAGCATTTAAAAAAACAAAAATTGAGGAATTCATACCAGAGAACTATTCATATGTCTGCCTAGTGCTGAAAAATACACCTAGACATTCTCTATAAGGTCAAGGTTTCAACTGAGAGTAAAATGTAGATTGAGGAGCCATTTGGAATACAACCCAGGACTCAGTGGCCACAGTGTTCAATTGAGGGAAAAATAAGTTCACCTAAAAATAAGATCAACTCCCCACATTGGCAAGTCAACGTAGACTTGCCCTTGGGTTACAATAAACTAATATTTAAAAACAAACAAACAAACTTGACGTTATGGGCTGAATTGTGTCCACTCAAGAGTCATATGTTGAAGTCTCAACACCCAGTACCTCAAAGTGTGACTATATTTTGAGACAGAGCCTTTAAAGAGGTAATTAGGGTTAAATTAAGTCATTAGAGTGGGCCTTAATCCAATATAACTGGTGTCCTTATAAGAAGTGGAGATTAGGACACAGACACAGAGGAAAGACTAGGTGAAGATAGAGGGAGAAGACAGCCATCCACAAGCCAAGAAGAGAGGCCTCAGAAGAAATCAACCTAGCAGACACCTTGATCTTGGACTGGTGGCCTCCAAAACCATGAGAAAATAAACTTCTCTTGTTTAAGCCACGCAATCTGTAGTACTTTGTTATGGCAGCCCTAACAAACTACCAGGACTGACTTCCATCGAGGAGCAACATATTTGGTGGTGACCACTTTAAAATCCCCCCAGGGAGAGGAAAAAGGGTGGTCCAGAACTGGGAGATGTAGAGCAGGTGGCATGTCGGGGGATGGCTTTGCCCTTGGTATCAATTAAAGGCCAGGACATTATAGCTTCTTGTTGGGGGGAGGGCAGGAGGAACATAACTTTACCTCTATTCCAAATACAGAACTGTCTATAACTCTTACTCTAGCATATTGCTCTCCACAAATCAGAGGCCCCCTGATCAGATATGCAACTTCTCTTGCTCTTACCAAGCATTGAGAATTGCCCAGGTGTTCCTGATCCTACGTATCCACTCTCGAAGGAAACCTTAGGGAGCTCCCGAAAAGAGATAAATTGTTCATTCCTTAAGTGGCTCTCTCTTGAAAGTTTTTAAAAGAATAATTACAACTATCTCATTGTTCCTGATCTCCTCACAGTGGATAGGCACAGATCAGAGCTTTGACTGGAAAGAATACAATTGCCAGTGGTTTTAAGTTTAGCACTGTAGTGGCTGCCACAACCACCTTCTCCATAAATGACCCCTATAATAGGTTGCACATATCTCAAATTCCAGGGGCACCAGTGGTATGGCTCCCCAGTGAGAGCTCAAGTATCATCAATTTTTGTTTTTGCTTATTGCAGAGGCAGCCTGAATGCTGGTGGCCTCTTCCTGACATCAGGACATGCTCTGTGACTTACCAGGTCCACTTCAAGTATGGTGCATTGTAACTGTTCTGGCCCCTCCTCCTCTGGGGAGCAGTATAGAAAGTCTCAGTGAGGGGATATAGCATTTTTCAATATTTCCCAAATGGGAATCAGAATACATAATTAGTGTATTCAATCTGGTGACTGGGGATATACAAATGTGTACCATGGCCCTAAACATGCAGCTGTGGCTGTCATTCCTATTCAGTCTGAGAGGACTATATATTGTTCTGTGATTACTCTGTCCAGTGATCTTGGGTGACTACTGGCCCTCTTGCAACTCTATCCACAATCCGTATGGTATCATGTTGGGAACTGAACTTGCATCATCCACATAGAAGACAATGCAACTGCAAGGATTTGGGAGAGAATTCTGTTTATATCGTCAAAAAATGCCACCTGGACATTCATTCCTAGAAACTTCTTTTTAAGTCTGTGGACTGGGCAGCCTAAGGGGGAAAAACATTGTGGTTTTAGCTGACAATTCCTAACCAGGCATCTTTTCAGGAATACTACAGGTCAGAAAAGGGGGAGAGCCATCATATATTTCTCTCTACTGTGTTTTCATGTAAAGCATTTTCACATGCCTTAAAGGGGAGTCTGCACCTTACCCTACTTGGCACCTGCCTGGGTAAAGTGGTTCTGTGACATATTAGTTGGGGGACTGTTGTGGTTTGGTGAAGAATAAATTTCGAATGTCCTATCCTGGGTTGAGTATTAGCACCACTAGGTACTTTTGGAGCCAACTGGCATCCTAACACATTCCCTTTACCCAACTGTGGCGAGTGCTTCCAGAAAGCTCTATCAGGTCAGAACGTGACCTAATGTTAAAGATAGATTTGTTATCTATTTTTCATAGTGCTACTATCTAAGTATTCACAACTGACAAATTCACAGTTTGTTCATGATATAGTTTGGATATTTGCCCCTCCAAATCTCTTGTCGAAATTTGATCCCTACCGGTAGAGATGGGGCCGAGTGGGAGGTGTTTGGTCATGGAATCAGATCCCTCATGAATGGTTTGGTGCCCTTGCTGCAGTAATGAGTGAGTTCTTGCTCTATTAGTTCACATGGAGAGCTGATTGTTTAAAAGAACCTGGCACCTCCTCTTCTCTCTGGCTCCCTCTCTCACCATGTGACATGCTTGCTCCCCCTCCCCCTCCTGTCATGAGTAAAGGCTTCCTGAAGCCCTCACCAGAAGCAGATGCTGGTGCCATGTTTCTTGTACAGTCTGCAGAACCATGAGCCAAATAAACCTCTTTTCTTTATTAATTATTCAGCCTCAGGTATTTCCTTTATAGTAACACAAACAGACTAAGACAATCCCTAACCCCTAAAGGTTTTCACGAATGCATCCTTTGTAGCACTCCTAAAGGTCAACTCCTTGACAGAAGCTGTCTCCCAACATAGGACAGTACTCAATAACATCCACAATCTCTTGACCTTTTCTACTGGATTTAGAAGCTGAATGATAGCAGGGCGGAGTGGCTCATGCCTGTAATCCTAGCACTCTGGGAGGCTGAGGAGGGAGGATCGTTTGAGCTCAGGAGTTCGAGACCAGCCTGAGCAAGAGCGAGACCCCATCTCTACTAAAATATAGAAAGAAATTTGCTGGACAACTAAAAATATATAGAAAAAAATTAGCCAGGCATGGTGGTGCATGCCTGTAGTCCCAGCTACTCGGGAGGCTGAGGCAGTAGGATTGCTTGAGCCCAGGACTTTAAGGTTACTGTGAGCTGGGCTGACGTCATGGCACTCTAGTCCAGGCAACAGAGTGAGACTCTGTCTCAAAAGAAAAAAAAAAAAAAAACACAAAAAAACGAAGCTGAATGACCAGGTTGGGGTTTATGACCAGGGTTTAGCTGTGGAGTATTTTCTTTGGGTGTTTAGGAGGTAAATGGGTAGATGTCCAGCTCCTAGCACCTTTATGATCATGTTTGACTACCTGAAGTATCTCCTAGGTTTGAATTCTGATTTTTAAAAATAAATTGGAAGTTCTATTGCACTGTTTACTGATACCCCTTTTCATGGCTTCCCTGCTGCAGCAGAAGCCACGTGTTGTATAACAGAAACCCTTTCTACACTTTCTTTAGGAGTATTTTTCAGAAATGTGTGCAAAAGAATGGAAGCTCCTGATGAATGATTTCTTGACCTTCAAAAACCAAAAGGCACTCTCACCCACGTGGATTTTCTGATGTCAAACAAAAATGAACTATAACCAAAGGCTTTCCTACCCACAAATGAGTAGGCTTTCTTCTAAGTGTAAAGTCTCTGGTGGATGATGTCTGCTACAACTGAATGTTTTTCACACATCTCAGGAATAGGTTCTTTTCCCAGTGTGGAGTCACTGAGGTAAAATAAAGTCTGACTTGTGACTGAAAGGTTTTCTACATTCATTCAGTTCTTTCCAAGCTCTTCCCAATGAGGCCGAGAACTTGGGAAGAGGCTCTACTGGATTGCTAGTACAGAGGCTGAGCCAAAAAGAAAGGTAAATAAAAACTAGGGCCCTGGGTGGAAGATTTTCAACCAGTTTAGCAAAATGTTAAGCTGTTTCTTTACTGCTGAAGTGCAGATTATGTAAATTTTTCCAACTACACTTCTAGCTTCAGGTCTAAAGGGATAATTTTAACAGCATCTAATTAGACTGTAAAGGGGTTCAAGGAAAATCTATTTTCCCTATCTGGGGGCAAATATCGGGACCGGAAAGCCCTCATCATTCACTAATGAAGTAAAAACAAATGTACTGTCAGGTCAATGAGAAGCCTCTGCAACTTGAGGCAGTAAAAGAACATACGAAAAAATATATTCAAGAAAAAATGGAATCAAAGAGAAACAAAATAAACTGCCATTGGTAATCCTGAAAGAGAAAAAAATTGAAGAGAAACCAAAAGGTAAACCACCATACAGCCTGCTCTCCATGTCCCTGGGTTCCACATCTGCAGATTCCAATGATGCGAACAGCCAACTGTAAGGGACTTGAATATCCAAGGATTTTGATATCTGCAGGGGGGTCCTGGAAGCGATCCTCTGTGGATACTGAGAAGTGAATATATATATAAAAGGAGCTCTAATTACATATACAGAAAAGAGGAAAAGAATTTTATAGAATACTAAGTGCAACTTTATGCCAGTATTTTTTTTTTTTTTTTTGAGACAGAGTCTCGCTTTGTTGCCCGGGCTAGAGTGAGTGCCGTGGTGTCAGCCTAGCTCACAGCAACCTCAAACTCCTGGGCTCAAGCAATCCTTCTGCCTCAGCCTCCCGAGTAGCTGGGACTACAGGTATGCGCCACCATGCTCAGCTAATTTTTTCTATATTTTTAGTTGGCCAGATAATTTCTTTCTATTTTTAGCAGAGACAGGGTCTCGCTCTTGCTCAGGCTGGTCTCGAACTCCTGACCTTTAGCGATCCACCCGCCTCGGCCTCCCAGAGTGCTAGGATTACAGGCGTGAGCCACCACGCCTGGCCTTTATGCCAGTATTGATGGAGTTGTAATCATGATGATTTCCAGATAAATATTAGCTAAATTTACACAGAGGTAGAAAATCTGAAGAACATAACCACTGAAAAAATTGAAAGAATAAAAAAATAAGACCCACCCATCCCACCACATCCCAACACCAGAGGGGGGAAAAAAGACCAGGATGAGTTATTTCTAACTAGGCTTTAAGAAATAATTCCTATATTATGCAAACTCTTCCAGCATAATAAAAGAGAAGAAAAATCTTTCAAATTCATTTTGCACAGCCAGCAAAACATTAGCAAATTGAATCTACTTCTGAACTTAAAAAAAAATCACCATGAATAAATAGATCTATGCCAGGACTACAAGGAAGTATCAATTATTAAGAAACTTTTAAACAAAATGAATTACAAAAATAAAGAAATTTTAGAATTAAATAAAAGAATAAAACATTACCAACAGGTTGTTTACAAACTTGATACAATTTAGCAATCATTCCCAATAAAAACTGTAAGCGTAATAATAATTGCTATAGCATGTACTGTATGCCAAGCACTGTTCTAAGCATGTCGCACATATTAACTAATTTAATCCTCACAACCCTATGAGGTAGCTGTATTTTATAGATGGAGGAACTAAGATACAAGGAAGCTAAGTGATTTGCACAGGGTCACACACCTAACCAAGATTTGAACCTAGGGTGCTGGGGACAAAATCTGTGCTCTCAACCACTACACTACACTGCTTCTTCTAAAATTAGGAATAGAAGGAAACTTCCTACATGCAACAGAATATTTATCAGAATACTTATCAGAACCCAACAATACAGATGAAATGGTAAAATACTAAAACATAAAATACTAAAAACATACCCTCCTGAGAGTTAGGAACAAGACATAGAAGGCCTATTATCCACTATTCAACATTTTTTGAAGTTCTTGCTAATGTACAACAGAGGTAGCATAGACTGAAAATTAAAAGATAAGTGAATCATTTATTATATGCCTAGAAAAGCTAGAGAGTGAAACTAAAAACTACTAAAACTAAGTTAGCAACATAACAGGACACATATAAAAATTTTTTAAATTAAATCTCATAACTAGGTATAAGCAATAGAAATTGAGATATAGCTTTCAAATGTAGCCAATTTTCCTTCATCCAAGAGCCTGAAGCTTTTTCAGGATGTCAGGGCATTCACTTCTACTAAGCACCTACACCAGACTGGTGGTAGTAGGCTCATACAGTTATAAATAGTGCTGGTTCCCACCCTCTAGAGGCTTAGCATGGTAGATGAGCAAACAAGAACCAGAAAGGTAAAATGTAACCAAAATGTCTATACCCTCATAATATCCTGAAATATAAAAAAAAAAAAAAAAAAAGCAATTGTCCCTTTCCTATTCATTTTCATACTCTGTCCTGCTCCTTTCAGGAAAAAAATAAATTTATTTGGTAAATATAGAAAAAAAAAAAAGAACCACGAAGGTAAAACTACAGCATCCAACAAGCAGGGCAGTTCTACTGAAGATGTGCATAACCAGAAATGTCCAACTCAGGGTGCAGAGATGGACCCATGGGCTCATATAGGGTCAGGCTCTTCCCTGGGATCTGGGAGTTCCCAAGGTAAAACAATGAAAAAGAAAAAGTCCTATCTGCATATCTTCTAAAGAAAAATGGAAACAAACACCAAAAATATAGTTGAAAACAAAATTAAATAAAAATGCATATTCACAAATGGCAAATTTTCAGTTGTGTCCTAGGTTCAGTAATATTTTTTAGGACCCCAATAAACATTCTTTCTAACCACATCTAACATGTCTCTCCCAGAATCACATCTAATTCTTATTTAAGGCTCAACTCTTCCCCTTCTACAATGAGACATATGACAAAACTCATGAAATCTCCCCTGCAGATTACATGTCTGACATTGCCATTCTAGCCTCTTCCTCCACCTTTGTCACACTGCTGATCCTGTCAGCCTGTTAACAGGAAGTTTGAGGGATGGAAAGAGAAGGGGGTGGACACCAGAGCAAAGGTCCCCCAGCACTGGGGCCCAAGTGCAAGGGTGGAAGAGAAAAGCTGTTCAGGCTCATGACTGATGTATGACTAGGAAAGCAAATCCCCTCAGAACATTTCCTGTTTCTTATGTCTTTGGGTGATAAAAGAAGGCCCAGAAAACATTTACAGTAATTAAGGGTACAAGTCTCATCTTTAAATTAAGATAGTAGTTGTAGGTAGATAGATAGAACTAGTTAATGAGGGAAACCGATTACTCTAAATCTATTATCTTGCCACAAACCTTATCACTGTGAATTCCAATCATTGAGGAATGCCACTGGATGGATTTTCAATCATCTGCACCAGCAATCTCCAACCTTTCTGGCACCACGGACCAGTTTCATGGAAGACAATTTTTCCCTGCCATGGTGGGGGGAGGGGGTGTTGTGGGGGGGGGGGAGGATCATGGTGGTGATGTGCAGCCTGTTTCCTAACAGGCCATGGCCCAGGGGTTGGGGACTGCAGATCTGTACCACAGCTATGAAAGTCAAGTCTTTTTTGCACTAAATTAAGACTCTGTTATTCACCTGTTAATTTAGGAAGGAGCGTCCAATCAGGAAGTTCAGAACTAGAGTCAGCATGCAGGGCAAACTACATATCAGTGAGACATGACTGCCCAACCTAATAACTAGATACAAACACATTCATTCACACACACACATACACACAAACCCATTAACTTTTTGAGACTGAAGTAACACTAATAAGATTTCCCAGAATACATGTAGAAGATATCAATAAGACCCTTGTAAGTGATATCCTATAATGAGATGCACATCCATCTTTAGAAGCATATACTCTGGTTGGGGAGCAGGTGGAGATCATACATACTTTAAGAGTAATTCAATTTGAGAGCTGAGATTTAAAAAATTATTTATTTAACAACTGGTATGTACAAAGTATTATCTATATGCTGAAAGAATACATATCTGGCCTCAAAGAGCCTACAATAAATTGGTATGAAAGTACACAGACACACATAATTTACAAGGCAATTAAACAACAGTTGGACATTGGAGCACCAGCTAATTCAAAGCATTGAAATCAAATCAATAGAAGTTTAAGAAGAATAAAGAAGCATTTCAAGTTGTTCTTTCAAAGATAAGATGAAGGTTGTGAGCAACACAGATTAGCAAACAGGATAAAAAAAAGTTTTCTAGGTAGGGAACATAAATGATGAGAGGCTATAAAGTTTAAAGAACAGAAGGGAAGGACTGTAGCCAAGAGGCAGGAAAGAATGAATCAGTCTTATACAATGACTTTATGTAAACAAAATGGAGAAATTACAGTAGAGTAGAAAAGATAATATATCTGTTCTTGAGAAGCACACAGTCTGATTATAGAATGCATAATTAAGAAATGAGATAGATTATAGGTAAAATTAAAAAATAAAAGGAAACCTATAAGTAAATGAAATGTGTAGTCCTTACTTTCCTAATAGTTGGGTAAGGATCACACTAAGTTACTCCCACTCTTCCACCTTAGTGACCCAAGGAAAACCAGGCAGGCAATGGTCCACATTGATTAGTGATTCCCAGGGGAGACCAGGGTGTGAGCATCTTCTTATAAAGAAAACTTAACTCAAAGGTCTTCACTCTGTCTCAGAGAACGATGCCTTAAGAAACTGACCGAGCCAGACCTGAGGGCTTCTCTCCAGTGTGAGTTCGCTGGTGGTGATTAAAAGTGGAGCGCTGACTAAAGGCTTTCCCACACTCACTACATTCATAAGGTTTCTCTCCAGTGTGAACTCTCTGGTGCACAATAAGCTGTGAGCTGTCACTAAAGGCTTTCCCACAATCGTTGCATTTATAGGGTTTTTCCCCAGTATGTGTTCTCTGATGTACCATAAGGCTGGAGCTATAACTGAAGACCTTTCCACACTCATTACATTCATAGGGTTTCTCACCAGTGTGAATTCTCTGGTGTATAATAAGGTGTGAATTTTGATTAAAGGATTTTCCGCACTCATTGCACTTATAGGGCTTTTCACCTGTGTGAAGTCTCTGGTGCCGAATAAGACATTTACTCAGACTGAATGCCTTACCACACTCACTACATTCAAAAGGTTTTTCTCCAGTATGAATTCGTTCATGGTCAACAAGTTGAGAATTCTGATTGAAGGCTTTCCCACATTCGCTACATTTGTATGGCTTTTCCCCAGTATGGAGGCTCTGATGTCGAATAAGACATTTGCTCCGACTGAAGGCCTTGCCACATGCATTACACTCATAAGGCTTCTCCCCAGTGTGGATTCTCTGATGGTCTAGGAGATTTCTATTAGAACAGAAAGCTCTCCCACATTCATTACACCTGTAAGGTTTCTTACCATTGTGAAGGACCTGATGTCGCACAAGACTTTTACTCCGAATGAATGCCTCTCCACACTCATTACATTCATAAGGTTTCTCCCCAGTATGAGTTCTCTGGTGGTCAATGAGTCGGGAACTCTGAGTGAAGGCTTTCGCACATTCATTACATTTATAAGGTTTCTCCCCATTATGGAGTCTTTGGTGTTGAATGAGATGGGAGCTATGACGATAGGTCTTTCCACACTCGCTGCATTCATAGGGTTTTTCCCCTGTGTGTGTTCTGAGATGAACAATGAGCTGAGAGGTTTGCCTGAAGGTCTTACCACATTCATTACACACATAGGGTTTCTCTCCAGTGTGGATTCTCTGATGGCCAATAAGGTGTGAACTCCGATTGAAGGCTTTCCCGCATTCATCACACTGATAGGATTTCTGTCCCTTTAGAGTTCCTTCATGTTCAGCAGGACTGAAGGACAGATTTGGTTGTTCTTCGAGTTCCTTATAGTCCTCACACCTGTCTTTTGTGGATTTTTTCTTATCCTCATCTGTTACTTCAAAAAAGTCACTTTCTAGTCTGCTCCCTTCTTCATCTGAAGGTTGCCCTTCTAGCTTTTTGAAAGTATCTTCAGAGAAGTCTTTAGCCTCTGGTCCCCCAGGAAAAAGTCCCCCTGGTGTCCTATCAGATGACTTTGATCCTTTAGAAATTTCCTGTTTCAAAGTCAACTCTGAACTCTCCATCCTGTTCTCACCTGCTCTCAAAAGAAGGAAGAAAACAACTTTTACTCATTTCTTCTCTTGTTGAGGAAACAGAATCATCAAGAGCCCATGTACTGGAAAAAAGGCTATGTTATGGTTAAGACATGAGATGACAGATTTAATACAAGAGTAAATGGGAAGTAGCTCAATTTCTTCTTAGGGATACAAAAACAAGGAAGGGGAAGATGGGCAGTGGATTAAAGTGGGAAAAAGACTCCAAGACAGCCAGATTTTGAGCCAATACAGCCAAATTAGAAGGGACATCAGAAAGCAAGAGACCAGACTGTGAAGCCCAGTGTGATCCTGCAGAAGTCACTCTTAGGGCTATGTGTCCTTAGTAAAATGATGAACTCTTAAGTTCTTTTCCAACCATAACATTGTATGGTTCTATAGTTCTCAGAAAAAAATGCTGAGAGACAGAATGCTGGCAAATACCTCAAGTCAAATATAAGAAAGAGGGAAGGAAAAGATGGGATTGACTACAGATTTATATTATGAGAGCATAATTAGGAAAGTATGCAAAAAGGAGAGATCTTGTAAGACATTGACAAGATTTAGAGAAGCTACGGGATCAGAACTGCTAGGAAACAGTGTTGAAGGGGATGGCAGAGCGCTAACAGTGGGGATGCCAATACTCCCAGAGCACGGAACTAGTATCCAGTTCTGTACTCCTACAAAAATTAAGAGGGACATCAATAATTGAAATATGAATTAAAATATTTCTCTGTGATCTTGAATCTATGAAACATAAAGGAAACTCAAGTGAATATTTGCCTTGTATTTTAGAATTTCTGAATACAAAATCTGGGCGAAGGTAGAGTAATCATGGTCATAGATAATCACCAATATATTGGTTTCTTTCAGTCATGTTTTAATCAGGGCCACAGCCATCATGCCATTTAGCCTGTGGAAAGTCAAAGATGTCTGGGTCAGTAGCCCAATCTGCTCGAGTTGGCTAGTGTCCTAAGTTTGTCAATCACAGGAACTTCCCTGACAAATAAACCTTCCAGGAAACTGCCCTGCCCCAGTCATTGCAGAGAGGGATGCTTAGGAAACCACATTTTGTGTAAGTGATTCTGAGCATTGCAGGATGGACCACAAGTGACTGGACCAAGGGCAGGCACTAGACCCAAGGGAAGCTTATCTGTAGGTTAGGTGTTTTGTTTGTTTGTTTGTTTGTTTGAGACAGAGTCTTGCTCTGTCACCCTGGGTAGAGTGTAGTGGCGTCATCACGGCTCACTGCAACCTCAAACTCCTGTGTTCAAGCAATCCTCTTGCCTTAGCCTTCCAAGTAGCTGGGACTACAGGTGCATGCCAGGACAACCAGCTAATTTTTCTATTTTTAGTAGAGATAGGTCTTGCTCTTGCTTAGGCTGGTCTCAAATTCCTGAGCTCAAGCAATCCTCCTGCCTCGACCTCCCAGAGAGCTAGGATTACAGGTGTAAGCCACCACACCTGGCCTATAGCTTAGTTTGAGCCTGTGCTGAGGCCTGGGTTAAAGCTCTGTCCAAACAGAGAAGATATTTAATGGCTGTAGCAACCAGAATCCCTCTCTAAGTAAATGTGGAACTTGAAATAGGGAAAAATTTAGGTAATTATGAGTAGGAAGGAAGCTGAAATGATGCATGGAGATAAATCAAGCCATTAGGAGCCACAGCAAACAATAAGTATGAGGGAACAATTAGGAAGGAGCTATGAGAGGGACAAAAGATTCAGAGTCAATTAAATAGGTAGCAGCAACAGGACAAGCAGAGAGAAAACTGATAAACTGCAAGTATATTCACTCCAGAACATGGGCATAAAAATTCATTTGCTTTTGCTGCTCAGGCTCCCAGGCTGCCCTGGGTCAAGGCCCAGTCTCTACAAGTCTCTGTTTCCCATAGTGTAGTCTAACTGATCAGTTTGTTCTGGGCTCCCATTCTTTTCAGCCTTACAACACAGAGCTCTTTACTTACAATAACTTGAGTGACTCTCCATTCCTTACAACTAAAAAAATCCCAACTAAACCACCCTATGTCAATCAGTAATGAAGTAAAGAAAATGTTGATTCTTATAAAGCTGAGTTATGGGTGCAAAGAGGTTCACTATACTATTCACTCTGGTTTATCTATGTTTGGAAATTTTCATAATAACAAGTTAGAAAAGACAAAGGAAATAGCAAAGAAAATGTACAAAAGGCAGACTCTAAGTTATTGAGGAACAGAATCATTACCCAATGAGGCTGTACTGCAGTAATTTTCCAACATCATGTTCCGGTAAAGGGTCAGACCTTTCCACTTCTCAGTATAGTCCACAGACAGGTCCTCATACACTGCAGTGTCCTGGAATAACAAGCTGCTATTGCTCAGGAACATTCCTGGCCTGAAGGGCAGAGTCATCAGGGCTACAGAGGGCACAGGGTACGGGCTCTTGGTGGGCAAAGGGGTGGGAGACAGGAGCTTTGATTACAATTCCCAAAAGGACAAGTCCAGGGCAAGATAGAGTTCATAAACTCAGCAGTAGGGACCTAGCCCCAGGGGGATGCAATTAGGTAGAAGAGCCACAGGAACAGTCTCAAAAGGGACAGAGTCCTGGAGGTGAGAGCTCTAGCCATTCTTGGGCCACAGACATGGGAACTTGGGAAAAACAGAAAGAACCAAGCTCACCTGGGGCCTCACCATCCGAAGCACAGTTGCCTCTCCTTGTTCTCCTGAGTTCCCCGCTTGGGGAAGGGCAGGAACTGGGGAAGCAAGTTGAGCTGAGGGAGGAAAGAAAGTTATGAGTAGGACAAACCCTGCCCTTGGCTCCTATAAGATCTATGTTCTCAGTGGATGGATTCAAGAGAACCAGGCAGCTACATACACACTGACTCTTACCCTCTTCCATAATGTATTAGCCCAGGGTGCTATGAATTTTCCCTGGAGGGCACACAGTAGAAGGTCCCTGTTCAAACTGAGAACTCAGTGTTCCTCCAGCCTGCACTCTCTTCAACCTCTCTGAAGGGAGCTCTTCTTCTGGGCACATTCTTTCTCCCATGGCTTCCCTAACACTGGCCATGCCCGATTTTCTCCTCCCAGTTCTGGTTCCTCATGCCCTGGTTCCTCTTCCTGCTCCTTCCCTGTCATTACAGACACTCCTTGAAGCTCAGGCCCCAGTGCTTCTTTTTTTTCTCTGTCAGCGATCTCACTGACGCTCATCGCTTTAACACTGCTCTCACAGTTCTCACTTCTCTCCTAGACCTGTACCACATGCTTCCAGTCGTCCGTGGGATATTCCACTTGGGTGTCCTGCAACACCTTAAATTCAGAGTCTAAAATGCATATTCTCACCACCTTCCTTTCTGGATTTCCCAAGATCTGTCAAAGATTCCATTGTTACTCAAAACATTCTAATTTCCCTATCTCTTCTTTCAAACCCAAGTCCCATGTATTCTTCCATGACATTTCTCACATTTATCCTACTCCACTAGCCTTGTACGGAGGTTCCCTCTCATTCAATCCACAATGCTCACCTGTGCCAGAGTAATCCTCCTGAAATACATCATCCTCTGCCCCCCAAAATCCTCCTAGCCTCAACCTCAAGGTCCTGTACAAGTCAGGCCCAGGTTCCCAAATATAGCCCTCCCTGACTCCACCCCGGTGGGATCTAAGGAACCCCCAGCTTAGAGTCTTTGTTTATATTCTTTCCTAATGGATACCTACTACTTTTCTTTCCCCTTCAAAATCTGGCCCCATTTTTCACTGCTTAAGCCACTGCTACTTCCTTTGTGAAGTATCCCCTACCAGTTCCAGTCCACAATGGTCTTGCTTTTTTATCAAAGATTACCTTTTATAAAGCCCACATTGCTCATTTGTGACAGGATCAAATTCCTAAGGACAGATATCATTCATACATACCTTATGAGATTGCCTCTTCTTATATTTATGACTGACTCTCTACCACATACATACTCTCTACCATAACAAGCTCTTTTAAAGCAGTGACAATGTACTGTATCTCTCTGGTCTCCAACACTGCCTTTCCTATGACATGTGCTTGACAAAAATTTGCTAAATACATCAATGATTGGAGAATAAGCAAAAGGAACAGATGAGGTCACTGGGAAGGAGGACAGATGGCAGGAAAATGAGGGATTCCAACAGGGAGGGAGATGGGCAGAAATGAAGTAGACTTCAGAGGAGACAAGGGAGGCATGACTTGAGGTCAGAGCTGGGGAGATGAGTACCAAAGTGCCCACTGGGCAGGTGGTGTGCTCCTGGGTCATGAGGAGGCTCCAAGTAGGCTCCAGGGACTGAGCCCCCACTGAGGGGTGAGGTAGGAGGAGATTCCTTTGTTGTACCCAGAGCTGTCGTCTCCTCCAAATGCATTTCCTGTTCCTGTGCCAGGGTTGAAACCTAGAAACAAGGAAATATAATTGGATTCAAAACAGCATTCTTGAAAGTATTGACCCCAAACCTCTAAGTAGTCCCCTACAGAAAACAAAACAGGGAAAAGAAGAGCCACAGTGTCCTTCCCGCCCCACCAGTACAGCCTACTGGGGAAAAGTGTGTCAAAGCAGAATCTAATGCCTGCAATCCTACTTGTCATCCCTGTTGACCCTCGTGGTGGGAGCTTGAGGACTAGATTCTATAACCATTTCCACTGTGTTAGATCTTCAGACACAAATTTCCTTATGAAGAACCATCCAGAAAAGCGAGCCAGGAGAGTAATTCTGCACATTCTCTCACAGTAACTGATTACATTTTCTCTACAGTGTACTGATCTTTAAATTATCTTATTTATGTCTTTATTGTCTATTATTCCCCACTGAAATATGTTTTTTGAGGGTAAAAACTTTGCCTTGATCACTAGCTCCAAAATAATGCTTAGCCCAACACTGATGTTCAATTAATATTTGCTGATTGACTTCTTGACATTTTGCTAAGAGATTTTAGGGTTACCTACAAACTCAGTTTTCAATATTTACTACCTCTCCCCAGTAATTTATATTTAAAAAGTCAAATAAGATCAGACAACATTAACCTTTAGAGATCTTGAGAATACCTCAGAGCACAGACATTGTATTTCTAACCCTTGCTTACTGTCATCAAACCAGCTCCTCATAATCTCATGGTTACTGTTTTTACCAGCACTCGGAGCAGAAAACCTAAAACATTATCTAAATAAAGCACATTTATAATCTCACTCTGGCACATACATAGCACACCATAAGGTGAAAATAACTTCTTCAATAAACCATGCCGGATTTGCTCTATTGGGTTACATCTGCTGAGATGTTACGCGACTGCATTCTTTAAGATGTATCTCAGCAGCATAGTGGCAGGAGGCTCCCTGGGGTCTGTGGTCCCCAGGCTCTCCACTGAATAGTTCTTACATATGGGAGTCACAGCTCTTCAGTGCAGGAGCTGTGGGTATTGGCAGAAGATAGAACTTAACTGCATTGTGATAACACAACTTTGTAATTCATTGACAATTAAATCCTGGTACAGTTCTTGTTCATTATTTAGGACTTAGACTCACAGGTTTTCTATCCTTGAAGGCAAGAGAACCTCATACTAATTCTTATTCTAAAATGGCATTCCAGGCTGGGAGCGGTGGCTCACGCCTGTAATCCTAGCACTCTGGGAGGCCAAGGCAGGAGGATCGCTTGAGGTCAGGAGTTCGAGACCAGCCTAAGCAAGAGTGAGACCCTGTCTCTACTAAAAATAGAAAGAAATTATCTTGACAACTAAAAATATATAGAGAAAAAATTAGTCGGGCATGGTGGTGCATGCCTGTAATCCCAGCTACTCGGGAGGCTGAGGCAGAAGGATTGCTTGAGCCTGGGAGCTTGAGGTTGCTGTGAGCTAGGCTGATGCATGGCGCTCTAACCCGGGCAACAGAGTAAGACTCTGTCTCAAAAACAATACAAATAAAAAATAAAATAAAATGGCATTCCACACCAAGACACTAGAGAAAGCTAGTGGCTTAGAACCTAGGGAGCTGGCCTCGTCCTCACACTTTGTGGTAATCAGCAATAACCACACTTGAGCTAAATCTTGTGGACAAGGGAATGCTTACTAGATGTGTCATCTTGGACAAGCTAATTAATCTCTTTGTGCTCACTTTACTTATCAAATGGAGATAATGATGACTGTATTGCTTATTTTGTAAGCCTGGTGGGAGCTGAAATAAGATGGATATAAAAGCATTTTGCAAGTTATACAATTCTGCAGCCCTGCAAGGATCACTCCATAACCCTTTCCCAGCCCCAGTGTGGACACATGCACATGCTCTTCCTGCAGCAATAAAGTGGCTTGCTCCTAATAAGCAGAATGACTCTGATTTGCCCAGATCCTCCTTAATTTCCTCCTGGCAAACTGCCACCGAAAAGCTTCTTTAGCCATTCTATAAACATTTTCTGAACCCTTCCTATGAAAGACAGGCTTATCCTCAGGTCTTCATGTCAGAAAACTTAACACTGACAGTAGTGGCAGAGTAAGAAATGGAGTACAAAGACCCTACTCCTAGGCTGGAGACATTAATGTTCAGCTGCCTTGCCTGTCAACTGTCAGTCGCTCTCTTGGGTGGTGACTTTACAGTTACCTCTTTCTGAGGCTACCTGGATAAAATATTGAGTTTTAATGGAGGGAGCATTCATTTCTGCTTAAACCAGAAAGGAAATAGGGAAATTTCCCTTCTACCATCCTTTCTAATAGCACTCTAAATACATGGTCAGCTGCTTGTCATTGCCACGGCTGGCCCAGCTGCTCTCCAGACCCTTGTGATGGCTGATTTATTCATGTGCGCTTACTAGTTTACACAAAGAAAATGAAGACTGACAATGGATTTGATAATGACAAATGTGCACTGGCTGGTACTCTTAGAAAAACATCTAGCCCCAAGACCCTGATCAACTAGAACTGATTCCCTAATGATAGATATGTAATCATTTTTTAAAAAGAATTGAATAAAATAATATGCTGGATATTTGGGGAATTTTATCTACTGGTTTTCCCTGGTAACATGCAAAGGGGTAAAGAAGAGGGGACTCTAGTCTACTTTGCTCAGGTTACAGGGGAACAATTTGAGACTCATTAGGAGGAACTAACTTATCCACGGTATAAGGGTCTTTTGATGTGTCAACTTGGTACTAATCAAACATGAATCCCGGTGTTGCTATGAAATATTTTGTAGATGTGCTTAAAGTCCTTATCAGTTTACTTTGAGAAAGGGAATTATCCTAGATAATGGATGGATGAATGGGCCTGACTCTATCTGTTGCAAAGCCTTAAAACCAGAGTTGAAGGTTCCATGAAGAAATTTCACCTGTGCACTGCAGCTTCGGTTTGTGCCAGAGTTCCAGCCTGCCCTTCCTGCTAAAGGCCTGCCTTATGGATTTCACACTTGCCTGGTCAGCCCCGCAGTCGCATATGCCACTTTCTAGTAATATATCTTTTTACACACACACACACGCACACACACACACACACACACACACGCACGTACACACCCCTCTCCTACTGGTTCTGCTTCTCTGGCTGAACCTGACTGAAAACATGATCACAGAGCTCATTAGCTATGTGGTCCTAGAAGCCAGGCATTCCAATATATCATCATACTGCTAATTCATTCCAACTTTTCCTCTAATTTGAGTTACCTTGGCTTTAAATTTCAGAGAACCCCAGGAAATAGGGAAAAATCAAAATTAGAATTAAGGAGGCAAAAAGACCCCAGTTGGGTTTGGAGAGCTAGCAAAAGGAACAAATGGTTACATGGCCCAAAAATGTCACCTCCCATAAGGAACCTAAGAGGCAGGAAGGAGAAAGTTGATTGTGAGAAGTCCAAGGAAGTGAGCAATGAGAACTTCTCAAATGAGGGCCCATATTATCAGCATAACGAAAGGCCCATGTCCCCCACCTCCCCCAGTCCCTGTTCTAACCAGCGTGCAGATTCCCTGCCTGACAGGAGTGTTGTGTGTATCTCCAGGCTGAAGCTAGGCTCAGAACACAGTATTTCACAAAGTGATTCACAGAGCTTAGCTGGGATTTGCATTTTTGTTTATGGCTTAGAGCACAAAACTATTTCCCCTCTATCCATGGAACAAGTTCTATGGGCAAATCGGCCTAGATCCTGGGGAATGGAGAATGCCTACTTTCAAGCATTAGAGAATGGTCCCAGATGCCATTCTAGACTCACATGCTCACCTCTCCTGATCCATTAAGGTGCCTCTGGAAATCCTCCACCACAGCCACAGCCTCCTCACCACTCTCAGGATGATGGAGCTGCACCCAGGTCCGGAGTTCCCCAGGCAGGATGCTCAGGAACTGCTCCAGCACCAGCAGCTCCAGGATCTGCTCCTTGGTGTGTACCTCTGGCATCAGCCACCAGCGGCAGAGCTCCCGGAGCCGGCTCAGAGCTTCCTGTGGCCCAGACATCTCGTGGTAACATAACTGCCTAAAGTGCAGCCGGAAGATTTCACAGACAGGAGGGTGGTTCTTTTGGAGACTGCAGCCCTGCCCCCAGGTCTGGCTCTCTGGCTCCTGCTTCACAGTCAGGCGCCCCTCCTGCTTCTGGAAAACAGCACTCCTGGGGATGAGGCCTACAGTTGATCCTCTGCCTTCAGTGGTCATTGTGACCCCAATGAGAAGATTGTTCCAGTTGTAGTTGGTCTGCTTAAAATGATGGTCTGTAGTTCAGGTCTCAGAAGCTGTTTCTCAGGGTTGGGAAAAGGAGTGCTGGGAGTGACACCTATAGAAACAAGAGAAATTAGAGTCCCTGAAGTGTTCAGCTCCAGGCTGATGACAAATCCTCCACTGAGTTAAAAAGGAAAACTCCAGGTAAAAAAGAGCATAAGCTGGGCAGTCTAAGCATCTCTCCAAGTGATTTCCCTTCTTAAAGTTTCAGTGGCTCCTATCACCTACAGGATAAAACCCAAATGTCTATGGCCCCTTGGCCAAATCCAAACCTCACAGAACAAATCCCTCTATTAAAAAGATTTAATCTTTAAAATTTGGATTCAGTCAAACAGCCATACTCAAGGATCCAGAAGGCCACATGTGGCTCCAAGGCTGCAGACTCCCCACCCCTGGTCTATGCCTAGCATTCACAGCCCTTCACAACCCTGCCTTAGATTGCTGATCCAGCCACATCCCCTACCACTCTCCCCAAGTAAGAAAGACAACAATGGTCTCCAATGTGGGATATGCAAGATATCCCAAAGGGACCAAAAGAAAATACCAACTTGTTATTTAATGCTTATTGAATGTATGTTTTACAGTGTGCATTACAATTTGTATAGTGGTATACATCTTTAAGTTGCAAATAAACCTATGTAGGGAGTGCATGATCAAAACTCTTCTACTGATAAAGATGCACAATAAAGTTTGGAACTAAAGCTCTAAAGACAAAGCCAGAAGCCACATATACTTTTTCCGTGTTTGGATTTTTTTTCTTCCTTTCACTTTTTGACAAACTTATCTGTCAAGACCCAGAACAAATGCCATTTTCTCTTGAAGCCTTTCCTCATTGCCCTAGCAGGAAGAGGGTTGGTAGCTTCCCTTTATGTACACCTCTCACTATAACACTGTATTTTAACTGGTTTATGCACAACTCATCACTCTCACCCTCCAGACTGCTAGACAGTCACTAAAGGAAAGGAACCAGATGGAATAAGAAAATGCCAGACCTTTTTCTACTCAATGCACCTCCCCTAAAATGCCTTCCTGAGCTCTCTAGGCTCAGCTGGCACTATTACCTCAGAGTTCCCACAGTACCTTTTTCATTCAGACTTCTGTTAGAGCACTTCTCACACTGTAATTGTTTGTGGTTTAAAGTACGACTGTCTCCCCCACTTTTTGGGAGGACGCAAAGGGCAGGGCTGACTTCCATTCATCTTTGTACATATGTGCATATATGGCACACAGAAGCACATACTTGGAAAATGAATGCATGCGTTTCATTTAGCTGATACTGAAGTGGAAGAAAACTTTCAAAATCAGCACCTAGTGTAACTAGGGCATCTGTGCTGTGCTTCCAATTCACCATGCATCCCAGATCCCTGGGTAAGCTATTTCTCTCTGAACCTCAATTTCTTTAAAAAGACAAAAGACGGACTTTAAAATAATCTGTAAACTCTGCTCTGAGATCTCACACACTTAGTAAGTTCAAGCCATTTTCCTACTTCTCTTACTGTTCCTAATGCTCAGGAGCTTATTTCAACTGGATATTTGCATTTCCAAGTCACACTTCATGTTTGAAATTCTGAGCTGGGTCTGACCCACTTCTAAAGGTTTGTATTATCTCCCAGTGCAAAGCTGGGAAAACGGCTATCTACCTTTCGTGTTAAACCAGGCTTCTGCGGCGCCGCTCACCTGGCCACGTCTGCCCTGTTCATCGCTGTACCCGCAAGTGCCCGGCTCCGTGCCATGCACGGCTGGTCAGAGGAATGGGACAAAGAAGCGGCTCTACATCGGGCGGCTTCTGAGCGTCACCGGGACCGCGCCGCCCGCCGCGGGGGCGAGGCGCGGTCCCGCCCCGAGTCAGCGACCTTGGCCCCGGCCGCGCTTCCCTCCCTGTCCTGGCCCGCTCGCGGTGACGCTCAGCGCCAACGCCAGACACCGCTACCACAGGTAGACCCGAAAACAATGGCCGAGCCGGAAGCGAGAGCGGCCTCAACTTCCGGCCCCTGCAGGATCCCGGAAGTCTCAGTTGTGAAGGTGGGCGTGCGCGCCCCCGCCGTGGGGAGAGCTGTGCTGACCCTCAGCCCGACCGTGCCGGGCCACTAGCGACGGGAGTGGGGGCAGGGCATCACGCGAAGCCCCAGGTCGCGAACCTCCTGCTCTCAGGCCAAAGTCGGGCCACCCAGACGCACCCTAGATCTACTCCTTCCCCTCCTGGTGACCTTGGGAAAGATACCCAGCCTCTAAACCTGTTTTCACATCTGAAAAATGCAGAGCGTAGCTCTTACCTCACAGGGCTGTGAGCGCTGAATGAAGTAACATACAGGCACTGCATAGCAAAAGCTCTGGCGTATCCTAAACATTCAATCAGTTATACCTGCGGTTCCCAACCCCCTGGCCACCCACCTCTGTGTTCTGTTAAGAACCAGCTGGATAGCAGGAGGTGAGCCAGCCAGTGAAGCTTCATCTGTATTTACAGCCACTCCCCATGGGTGGCATCGCTGGCATCGCTTCCTGAGCTCTGCCTCCTGTCAGATCATCCCTGGCATTAGATTCTGCATTATGGTGAGTTGTATAAATTATTTCATTATATATTACAATGTAATAATGGAAATAAAGTACACAATAAATGTAATGTGCTTGAATCATCCTGGAACCATCTTCCTCCATCCCCCATCCCCCATTCGTGGAAAAATTGTCTTACATGAAACCAGTCCCTGGTTGGGGACTGGTGATACACTATGTGTGATGCCCAGTCTGAGTTTCAATGAGGTGAGCAGCAAGCATCTCAATTTTACAAATGAAGAAACAGGACTAGAGATTGTGATTTTTCATCCCATAAATGTGGTTAATCTTTCCTAAGACAGTACCAGCATTCTAGTGTCTAAGAAGAGCTTCTAGGAGAAGGCCAGAGAGCAGATTAAAAGTGAGAAGGTATGATGACAACTTGTAATCTACAAGGCGTAGTCTAGTTTTTGGGTGGCAGTTGTTACCCAGGCTGACTTCACTTTGAAAAATGGTTTTCATACAGAAGCAAGATGTGAACAGGTCCTTGCTACTAACTAGGTGAACCTGCCCTAGAGGCACAACCTCTAAGTGTAAAGGCCATGGGAAAAGGGCAGAGGGTAACAGGGAATTAACTCATTGTAGCCCAGGAGGTGTGCCCTTTACACTGTAAACAGTCTCCTGGGCTGGCTAGGGATCAGCAATATTTCAAAGGTGTCCTGGGCCTACTTCTGCCCCTGACATGTGTTCCTCATGTATCTCCACAGGTCAGGATAGAAACAAAGGCATCAGAAGTCATGCTCCAGAGTTTTTACAGGCTTAAAGGAAATCTCTTGGAGCCGTCTTTGTCCACTGATCCTGATGGGTGGCCTCCTGACACCAAGGTCACCCTCTACATTTGGAAATCGCACAGGGAGATCTTGACTGTTTGAAACCAAGAACCCCAGACTTTACCTGACATTGCCATTGCCTGTGGCGCATTAGTCCATCAAGGCCTCAGAACCTCAGGGTTCTTGAGTAGGAGATCTCTTAAGGCCAGGCCAAATGCTTTCAGTCCCGATTTCCAGGTTCTCTGACTGTATGCAGTTTTGGTTTCTACTGTATGAGACACAACGATCTGGAAACCAAGATTGAGAGGTTTTTTTATTCCTCAGAGCTGGTTCATACTTAAGTGGTTGACTTTCATTGTCTGTGAGGGCCAGGCCCATCTGGGCAGTGTGTCTACATTTCAGAGGTGCTTCTGTGGCCAGCACTGTGGGGTAATCTACCACAGCTGGGTTGGGCACCAGTGAGTAAGACATGCTCCATGATGCCTCCCATATAACATGTTGGGACACCCACATTTGGGCCAAAGACAACTCCAGAAGGCCTATAGGAATTCTGTACTCCACCATCTCTTGGAAACCATCACATAAGCTTTGATATGAGAGGTAACAGGTAACCCAAGTCCTACATGCCTGAAGTAAAGCTCATCATCTACCCACAATCCTGAAGCTCTACCCATGTTCCCTGTAAAAGGTACTATCATTTACTCAGGGGCCCAAACTAGAACCCTGGGTGAGTGACCATGAGCTGGGTGACCATAGCAAATTATTTAGCCTTTCTGTGCTATAGCTTCCTTATCTGTAAAATGGGGATAATAACATACTTAAATTGTAGAGTTGTGAGAATTAGATGAGATAAAATATACAAAGCACTTAGAATAGTGCCTGGGTGGGAGGCTCGCTGTGACATGGGCAGAAAACCCCAGCTACTGTGATTGAATGCGGCCCAAGCCCTAATTAGGAGAACAGAGAGTCTGTCCTTTCACCTAGCAAACTCCTTCAAAACTTAGCTGAGAAGCCCTTTGTCTAGGAAGCCTTTTCTGCTTCCACCTAGATTAGGTGCCTCTTCCTTTGTGCTCCTGTGGTGGCCTGCCATATCCTGGTCACAGCCTTTGTCATACTGCCTTAACACTGTCTACTTATTGGCCTCGCCCACTGCACTGTAAGCTCTATGTGGGCTGACACCCTGTCTCCTTGGTTCATAGTTCAGTCCCCAGGCACTAAGTCTAGGCTTGGCTGGGTTTTTTAAATATCTGTCTCCTTAGTTGGATGTGAGCTCCCTGCAGTCAAGCCACCTTTTGTTTCCCTGGCATCCAGCACAAACCCTCATCTAGCCTCTAAGAAATGTGTCCTTGATCCAGGTTACCAGAAGGCTTTTAAGCAGGGAAGGAAACTGACCAGCCTGGGCTGTAAAAAGTTGCCTGTGATGGCCGGCTATATTGAGGGGCTTGGAGGGAATGAGACTCACCCGTCCCTTATAGCTGCTTATTGGCTTTGCACTCCCAGTGCCTCTGTAAGACAGGATCATTAGTGTGCAGATGAGGATCTTGAGGCTGGGCAATTGTCTTGCTAGGGAGGAACATTTTACTGACTGAAAAGGGTAAATTAGGCCTTGGATTCAGGTCTTTAGACCTTCCCTCCTCCATTCTATTGCAAGATGCTCTCTCTGACCTTCATTCATTCCTCTTTTTAATTACTCTCAGATTTCTGTATGCTAACAGTGTGCCAGGCCCTATTACGAGCTCGGGGAGGGTCAGCGATGGCCTCAAAACGTGGCCTTGAAGGCGAGTCGGGGAAGGGGAGGGTTCTCTTGGTCCCCGAATCGATCTCAGGCAAGTAGACCACCGAGACGCGCGAGCCTCCGAGCTTCCTAGAGGGGATCGGAAGTTGTTCCCAGCACGGGAAGACCACGGAGGTACTCGCTTCTGGCAAGCTTTTGTTGAGGACTCGTCTCAGGTGACTGCTGGTGGGGAGGTGACGCGGAGCTGATGGGCGAGCCATCCCGGGGGCACTGGAGTAGGAGTTACTGCCCCGGGCTGTCTCCGCCCGCCGCTGGCGCCAATATTGACCCTCCCACGTGACACAGATGGGGAGACAGGCCCAGAGAGCGGTGGTGACCTGCCGGGGATCCCAGCGCATCAGCGATGGCATTTGGTGGGAACGCAAGCCTCTGCTTGTAAATCCAGTACTGCCCGACTCTCCATGCTTTCTTCCCTGGGGTTCCTATCCTACTGTTCGTCCGGGGTGGGGGTGGGGGGCGGGAAGGTAAGGCATCCCATTCCCTGTACTCTGTCCTGGCCACCTCCCCAACCCAGAGCCTGTCATCCTGTCCTCGAACATCCACACCAGCCTTCCAGCTGGGCTGCTGGCCCTTCCTGCTGCAAATCTGCAAAGTGGAAGAAGCATTTTCAGGCCAGCCTACCCACAGCTCCCAGCCACCAAAGTTGTTAGCATGGATCCGTGGGCTGCATGCACCCTTAGAGTCGCTAGTCCAGCCACCACCGTCCTATTTTACTGATGGGGAAGCAGGCCTAGGGAGGGATAGGAACCCAGGTCTCCTGCAGCGCACTCTATGGACCTGGTTTCTTTTTTTGAGCCAGAATTCTGTGAGCTTGAGTCTCCTAAAGTACAGTTTTGGTCTTGGAAATAATAAACTTGGTATTATAAGTTGTGATCTGTCAGTTTCAAGGTATCGTTGGACCTTGGATTTGAAATCCAAATTCTTCCAGAAGCCTATTAAACATAGACTGGAATTTCTTCCCAGCCTGTAAATATGGCAGAACCTAGCTCTGCCTCTTACAAGTAGGAATTTGTGACCTTGGGCAAGTTATGTATCCACTTTGAGTGTTAAATTTATTTGTGAAATGAAAAAAAAAAAAAGTCCATGCCTGCTTCCCCCTCAGGTGGGAGGATAAAGTGAGGTAAATTGTGAGCTTTGACATATCCCATTAAGCACTATGCATTGTAACTTACTGAAGACATCTATGCAAGAAACTCTTTGAATTCTAGGAGGGAGACAAGGGAGTAAGACCTGGACCTTGGAAACGTCAAGGGCACAGGCAGGTAGATACAAAAGGCAGTATGTGATACCCAATATAAGTGAAGTTCAGAGAGCCAAGGGAGGGATTGATCCCTCCAAAAGGGATTAGAGACAGCTTCAAAGGGAATAGCATTGAGTTGAGCTTTGTAGAAGAGGGGAGAGCATTCCTGGCAGAGGGAACAATATAATCAAATGTTGGGAAATGCACATGGGATGGGTGCATTATTTCAGTGTCATTATTTCAGTACAGGTTATTTCCTATTATAGGCTGTAAAAAATTAACCAAAAAAAGTGATTCTATCTCTAGATATATAAAATGTGTGTACCTTTAGTCACCATAATGCCCCCCCCCCCGGGTGATCCTGTTCTTCTACAACTTTAGAGAATAGGTGATGATACTTATATTTTTTATTTCTTAGTTGAACAATGAAAGAGAGCCAAGGAGAAGCTGAACCCTGATACTGCAGGGAATTCCTAAATTCCCCTCATATCTGAGGCCTCCAGGATGCATTTATCTGCCCTTGGATCTCTTCCATGGCTAAGCCCATATCTTCTAAGAGTATCTTGAAGATTGCCCTGTGCACTAATGTTCCACACATGAATGTTTTTACAGATTAAGTGTGCAGAACTCCCCAGGTGAGTGCATGTTTCCTCCTCCCTCAGTGTAGGTGTTCTGGAGGGCCAGGCTGGTTATCCCCAGTTAGAGGTGGGCAGAGTATTGTTTCCTCCTTCCCTCTTTACTAGTTATACCTGGAACAAGGATAGCCCCAGGGGTTGCTCATCTGAAATGAGTTGAGCCTGCTTCCCTTTCATCCTAATTCTGTCATTTCCGGCTTCCTTTCCCTGGGCAGAAATTGGTGGAACCTGGCAAGGGGATAACCAGGAAAAAAATTCTGTAGTATCTCCCTAAGTATTTTTTAGGATTAGAAGGGGCTGTTTTTTCAAGTTATTGGCATCAAGCTTACTGATTCGGATGCAAAATAAAGTTTGGAAAGTAAAGCTCTAGTAGAAACTACTATATATGAAAAGGTTAATTATGTATTGGAATTTGGCTTGTTTCCTCTTTGCTTCTTGGACTAAGATAAATGCTACAACTGTCCTCTAAAATAAACACCCCCCTCCAACGATTTTATGTATCTTTTCTTTTAGGACTTTCTAGCCCCCTCACTAGAATTTTGTTTCATCTCATTAATCCTAATCACCCACCTTTGTTCCAAATAATTCTGCTCTGCTGTGATGTCCTCCAATTTCAAAACTGTAGCAAATACCAAACTCTGAAAATTTCTGGAAGCACTGGCTGGAAAACAAACTTCTTATAGCTGGCTTCCATCTATGTCTTTGGATTCTCTCCTCCAGTTTATACTATACCAAGCAATTTCTGGAATGTCAGCTTCATTTAGTTCAGCCTATTATTATTACATACACATATCTGTATTAGGGTTCTCCAGAGAAACACTACATATATGTTTATATATTATATATATTTTTTATTTTATATATAGTATGTATTTATTTAGTATATATAGTATATATTTATTTTATGTATTTTTTATCATATACATATAGTAAGTCCTCACTTAAAATCATTGATAGGTTCTTGGAAACTACAACTTTAAGCAAAACAACATATAATGAAACCAGTTTTACCATAGGCTAATTGATATTAAATAAGAGTTAAGTTCCTACAGCATATTTCTGGTCACAAAAACATCACCAAAATTCTATTTAGAACCCAAATTCTAAATAAAGATGCAAAACACTTCTAATATTAAACATTGAAGTAAATGTAAGCTATACCTATATTTAAGAAAGATTGATAAAAGTAAGTGAGATAATTTTTTACCCAATTATTCCAGTTCAGGGTCCTGGCAGCGCAGGGCACAAGGTGGGAATCAGCCCTGGACAGAATGCCATTCCATCGCAGCCACACTCATGTACACACACCTACACTCACTGAGACTGGGACAATTGAGACATGCCAATTCGCTTAACATGCACATCTTTGGGATGTGAAACGAAACCGGAGTACCTGGAGAAAACCTATGTGGATATGGGGAGAATGTGCAGACTCCACACAGACAGTGCCCCTGGCTGGAAATTGACTTTTTTTCTCATCAACATTATGATAGGCCGGGTGCGGTGGCTCACGCCTGTAATCCTAGCACTCTGGGAGGCCGAGGTGGGCAGATTGTTTGAGCTCAGGAGTTCGAGACCAGCCTGAGCAAGAGCGAGACCCTGTCTCTACTAAAAATAGAAAGAAATTATATGGACAGCTAAAAATATATATATAGAAAAATTAGCCGGGCATGGTGGTGCATGCCTGTAGTCCTAGCTTCTTGCGAGGCTGAGGCAGAAGGATTGCTTGAGCCCAGGAGTTTGAGGTTGCTGTGGGCTAGGCTGACGCCACGGCACTCACTCTAGCCCGGGCAACAGAGTGAGACTCTGTCTCAAAAAAAAAACATTATGATAAAATGACATTATTTGAGGATGTCCTGTATTATATATATAT
>CM052436.1:127446603-127532182 GCA_028533085.1 Varecia variegata
GTGAACTGTCACCCTTTCATAACCTACAAAAGGATAATAAAGGGATGTAACTCTGCAGCTGACACAGGCAGAAGCAGGGAGCTACCAGAAGCTGTGGACAGGCAACACCAAGGTAATAAGTTTAAGGTTTTCCAGAAGGCAGAAAAGGAAAACCAGCACTGAGTTAAAAAGTGACTGATAACGGTGTAATTTTAAAGTACAAGTTAAATTTGCACTATTTTAATTTTATCCTAAACATATCTTTTACAAATATGAAAAAGGTAGCTATTGGTGTGTAAATATATTTGTATGACTAAATCATGTGCTCTTCTAACTTCTCTGCTCTCCATGCCTAAGAAAAGTCATCTGCAGAGGTCACATCAGTGAATAGCTCCTGGACTCATAACCGCCTCAGAGAAACCATGACTGTTTTCAGTTTTGACAATGTTGAATTTCACTTGAGCCCTCTTACCCAGGTCAACAGTGAAGGTTAAGACAGCTCCTCATTCTTCTGTGTTCCAGAAAATGACTTACTAAAAGAATCACCCTTCTCCATATGGCTTAAGCAAGACTCGCAGATGCCCCCTTGTTTACCTATGACAAGGTCAGACACAGACTCTCCAAATCCTGTTCTTTGCCTCATGAATCATTAACTAAACTGCTTGTCCCCACTGATCAAGTGGAACAAAATGCTTGTTAGCCAAACTGTAGTCAGGCCTCTCTCCTTCCTTTAGGCCCCTGAATTCTGCTTGCCCCCAAGCCTGAGCAAACACAAACAGTGGAACAGACCCCCATTATCAGCTTCTGGGAATCTGCTGACCACAGAATACAGGAATATATTTTCCTGTCAGACCCCACTGGCCATGTCCCCTTGCCTGTCCAGCCTCCCCTCCAAAGATTCTGCTTATCTCTATTTGCCTCCTCCTTCCCCTGTAAAGGAAAAGCCTCTTCTGTTTGATTTGGAGACACTTGCAGACTTTGTCATTTCAGTGATGTATAAGATTTTAAAGATTCTATTAATAATGTGATATACATAAACATTTCAGTAGATGAAAGGCAGAAATTTTTTTGTTATTTTTATCTCCAGAGGAGAGACAGCTGTCAGGCAGGGCCACACAGGGGATGGAGTAACAGCCATCTGGAACCATGGGGACAGCTTTGGTGTGGCAAGCAGGGTGGGGTTAGCTAGGTTTTGAAGGCTCCCTGTGGATTAGCTAATATGAGTAATTTCTCAGGCTCTGGGGCATAGGGGCTGCCCCTAGTTGTCTGGTGTGAGAGCTTGATAAGGAACATGATTGGAATATGGACTTAATCAGATGCTCAAAAAGGGGAACTGACTGGCTTCTAGCCAGAGTCTCAAAACTGGATCAAGATAGCATTAAAAAAAAAAATCTATATTATAAGCAGTACCTTCAGCAGAAGCAGCAGCACTCGTATTCAGGGAATGTCAATGATATGTGTGCTTGCTAATGACCGCAGTGTTGAAATGATACTCTGCTGTGACCCCCACTTCAGGAGTACGGACTGCTGTATCTGTTGGGGTGGGAAGGGAGCAATGAAGCAAGCAGCCTAATTTTTCAAACTATAGCTGGGCATTTGTGCTCATTTCTAGCCACTCCCATCTGAAAGTGGTTAAACAAAAGAAAGTTTAACCAAAAGAGATTCATCAGGCCTGGAAAGAACACTTGAGAAAGAACTTTGATGCCTTGCAATTTCATTATAGCATGTCTAGGTATGGATTTATGTTTATTTATCCTGTTTGGGATTTGCTGGGTTTCCTGAGTCTAAGGATTTATGTTTTACAAGAATTTTGGAAAGTTATCAGCTGTTCTATCTTTGAACATACCCAGTTACTTTTTATTCCTTTCTAGAACTCCTAATAAATGTAGGTGAGACCTTCTAATTTCTTCCTCTGTGTCTCATAAAGTCTTTCATATTTTCAATCTCTACAACTCTGTGCAGGAGGGTTTTCAGGTCATCTAATATCCAAAACTACTTGAAACAGAAGTCCTGGCCACCACTGTTGATTGGTCCAGAAATGGTCATGCAACCTCAGCTGGACCAACCAAAGCCTTTTCCTGAGATCGTTTTGAATGGGAACTAAGGGCAGAGCTATTAGATGTATTCTGACAGACTTTCTAGTCTCTGGGTCCAGTGGTTTCTAAGACCCAGCTGCACCCCTGCTGTTCAAGTGTTTATGTGAGATCCTTCCAATAATTTCCCCTTTTGCTCAATCTGGTTCAATCTGTGTCTCTTATGTGTGATGAAAAGAGTCCTAACTAACGCATGGGACTCTTTGAAAATTGCTAAGTACCATTTCAGAGAGGGAATGAGGAACAGTAGACGAAGGGCAATGTGAGAAATTTGAGAAATTTTAAAAAATTTGTATATTCATTATCTATTTATTGCTACATAACAAATTATCCAAAAACTTATGGCTTAAACAGGCATTTCTTATCTCACGGTTTCTGTGTGTCAAGCATTCAGGAGCAGCTTAGCTGGTTTATTCTTGCTCAGAGTCTCTGCTGAGATTTTAGTCATGATGTTGACCAGGGTTGTGATCACCTTAAGGCTTGACTGGTGCTGGAGGAGCCACTTCCAAGATGGCTCACTGACATCACTGTTGAGAAGAGGCCTGGGTTCCTCACAAACTCTTGGCAGGAGTCCTCAGTTTCTTGGCATGTGGGCCTTC
Organism: Varecia variegata; assembly: GCA_028533085.1. Taxonomy (NCBI): domain Eukaryota; kingdom Metazoa; phylum Chordata; class Mammalia; order Primates; family Lemuridae; genus Varecia; species Varecia variegata. Next base: position 127,449,275 of record CM052436.1, read on the forward strand.
CCTAACGCTGCTAACATGTTCTCAAGACATGGCAGCTAGCATTCCTTAATGGCATGATCTCAGAAAGAGAGAGAGCAGAAAGAAAGCCATAGGCATTTTTATGACCTAGTCTTGAAAATAACACATCATCACTTCTGCCTCATTCTATTTGTTAGAAGCAAGTCACTATATCCAGTTCCATCTCTTGAAGGGAGAAGTAGCAAAGAATTGTGGACATATAGTTGAACCTTGAGCAACATGGAGAGATAGGATCACTGACCTCCCACAAAGCTAAAAATTTGCATATAACTTTTGACTCCCCCAAAACTTAACTAGTGGCTAGGTGCAGTAGCTCATGCCTGTAATCCTAGCACTTTGGGAGGCTCAGGTGGGAGGATCACTTGAGCCCAGGAGTTGGAGGTTGCAGTGAACTATGATTGTGCCACTGCACTCTAGCCTGAGTGATAAAGTAAGACCCTGTCTCAAACAAACAAACAAACAAACAAACAAACTGAACTACTAATAGCCTATTGACCGGAAGCCTTACCAAAAATATAAAGTCACTTAACCCATATTTTGTATGTTACATGTATTATATACTGTGTTTTTACAACAAAGTAAGCTAGAGAAAATAAAAAATCATTAAGAATATCATAAGGAGCCGGGCGCGGTGGCTCACGCCTGTAATCCTAGCACTCTGGGAGGCCGAGGCAGGCGGATTGTTTGAGCTCAGGAGTTCGAGACCAGCCTGAGCAAGAGCGAGACCCCGTCTCTACTAAAAATAGAAAGAAATGATTTGGCCAACTAAAAATATATAGAGAAAATTAGCCGGGCATGGTGGCGCATGCCTGTAGTCCCAGCTACTCGGGAGGCTGAGGCAGTAGGATTGCTTAAGCCCAGGAGTTTGAGGTTGCTGTGAGCTAGGCTGACGCCACGGCACTCACTCTAGCCCGGGCAATAAAGCGAGACTCTGTCTCAAAAAAAAAAAAAAAAAAAAAGAATATCATAAGGAAGAGAAAATTACTATTAAGTGAAAGTGGGTCATCATAAAGGTCTTCATCCTTCTTATCTTCATGTTGAATAGGCTGAGGAAGAGGAGGGGTTGACCTTGCTGTCTGAGGGGTAGCAGTGGCAGAGGCAGAAGAAAATCTGTGTGTAAGTGGACCCATGCAGTTTAAACCAGTGTTGTTCAAGGGCCAACTGTATTTGAAAAACACCACACTTGTCATTCCTCTGCAGGTTCTAAAGGTTGCATTAGCTCCACTGCTCCATCCAGACCACTATTCCACAGAAATTTACAGCCATTCTTCTTTTGAAGATCTTGAAGTCTTTCTTTAGCATTCACTACTCCTCATGTCAGGAATTACATCCATGTTTTGCCACTTATGAAACCTACATCTTGGCCATGACCAAGCCTGGGAGGCCTGAGGGATTGTAACACTTCCTGCAGACCCCAGACAAATCTCAGATGGGTTACCCCAGACCTCATCACTGATCTACATCCCTCACATGATGGCAGTAGATAGCATTGACATACTTCAGAGGAGTCCCCTGTCCACACTAGTCATGGTGTTCATCAAGGAAATGCCTGGCCCCTATGACTACCCAGCCACTTGATTTCTGTCTGCATCTTCCTACTAAAAACTCCTCTGGTCCTTTCATCTTACCTCCAACTCCAACATCCCCAACAGAACAATTATGATTTCTACATCTCCAATGCTTCTCCCTGCTTCTCTGCACCTCCTACCTCCACTAACATCCTGGCAGCCAGGCCATGCAAGAGAAACTATACTTTCTCCTGGCCCAGAAATTAAGGTAATCAGAGCCAGACCATGAGGGAGATCATGAGCACGGGACACATCCAGCCTTCCTTCTAGCAAGCACCCACTCATCTCCCAACCACACAGAGAACAATTATCTAGGCTTGTTGAGAAGGGAAGAGGTCCTTAACCCCATGGCCCTCTGATACCAGCTGTCCCCATGCTGTCTTTTGTTGCTTTATAGCAGCTGTCCCCAACCTTTTTGGCACCAGTGACTGGTTTCATGGAAGACAATTTTTCCACGGCCAGGGGGTGGGGTGAGTGGGTGGGTGCAGAGCTCAGGCAGTGATGTGCGGCCTGTTTCCTGACAGGCCATGGTCAGGTCAGGTACTGGGCTGAAGACCCCGGGGTTGGGGACCACAGCTCACAGCAAGGCCAAGACTGATTGATTCATATGATCCACTAACTATAGGCTTAATTTGGGAAGGGGAAGGGGCTGAAGGAGCTCCTTTCCCACCTGGTCTCACCTCTTTTTCTACAAGTGAGGAGGAGTTGCAGGGAGAAAGGGAAATTGGCCTCAAAGATTTCCTTCCAGCCCACAGAACTGAAAGTGCTCCTTAGGTCTCTTTTCCCCTCAGGGGTGATACTTAAAACATATTAACCACCCTGTACCAGTCTCAGTAGACCTGAGCAGATCCTGAATGGCCCTGGGGCGGGCCAGCCATTAACCCTTTAGTTGTGTTAAACAAGATTAGGAGAGGCCATTGTTTTGAACCAAGCTCCTGCTAGAAGCCCCAACAGACCTGGCCAAACAAAAATGGATTCACACATGCTAAATGCCACATAATTAAACTGAAACTTTGAGGAAATAGGTAAATCCCAAAACAGACTAGTCTTTCTTGGAAACAAAAGATTCACAGCAACAAATCAGAAAGAGTCTATTAAACCTGAGTCAGCACGGTAAGGAAATCCCCTCTGCTTTAACCCTTACAAGAAAAGTAAACCCACTTTTTTTTCCTATTGTTTCCTTGTTCCCACCTTACAAAACCCATTGTTTTGTCATGTCCAGTGGGATTTCTTTTATTTTAAAGAATGAGATGTCCTGATTCATGAATTGCAAATAAAGCCAATTAGTTCTATACACTAAATTGTTGTAATTTTGTCTTTTGACAATTGTTGGACCATGAAAATGACTCAGAAGGCCTGGAGTAAGGGGAAGCCCCTGAGGGGTTCAGGCTTGCTGTTCCTGTTGTCACCCCTAGCTTTGGATTCCTTTATTCCCTCGGAGGTGGGTTGGAGAGAGCCCTCCAGGGCAGCCCCGCAGACACAATGGGAGGGATGTGGGCAAAAAGGCCACGGCTGATCGAGCTCTGAGGCACGAATGGGCATCGGAGATCCGACTGTGGGAGCGAGGTGCCCAACGCAGGGAGGTGAGGGGTGTTAGGGACAAGCTCCCCCGCCCGCCTAGGGGCCGCCTACCTCCTCCCCGGAGGCCCGGAAGCAGCAGAGACGTTGGCCCTCCCAGTTTTCTAGAGCGGCCGCGGAGGGCCCGGGGCGGCGACGCGCGTGCGCGGCCCGGACAGGCGGGAGGAAGGCGCGGCGCGCTGAGGCTGCGGTGGGAGTAGGTGAGCTGGCTGCCCGGCGGCGCGCGGGGGCGGTGGGGGCGGCTGTGCGGGCGCGGGGCTCGCGGAGGCCTGCGGGGGGCCTGGCCGGGGATACCACCCCGCCTCGCTGGGGGCGTATCGGGGACGTCTTCGCATCCCGGGGTCCGATGTAGAGAATTTGGAGTCCTGCTTTCTCTGGGCTCTGTTTTTTTCACCCGATTTTGCAAATAAAACGTGTTCATTAGAAACAATTAGATACCACAGGAAAGTGGAAGAAAAGTAAAAGTAACCGCAATCCGGAAATCTTAGTCTCCAGGCCTCCTGACATTTAAACACTGTGGGTAATTATCACACTCTCATATATGTTCATACATATTTTTGTTATGAATGATCATGCTATTGCTTTTTAAAAGCGTTTGTTAGTATTGTGATGAAATACACGTACCATTTACCATACAATACATAAAAATTTACCATTTTTAAAGTGTGTAATTCAGTGGCGTTAAGTGCTTTTTAAAAATTACAATCTCTGGAACTTGCAGGATGCATTTATTCTCATTTTGGTTAAAGTCGGGGCTGGCATTATGACCACTGAAACATTTTTTTGCGAGGATAATTAAAACATTGTGTTTGCAGTTTATTTCCCATAGTGGACATTTACATGAAGCTGTAAGTGGTCACAAGTGACATCTGTGCAGAAAAATAGCAAAATATTTTTTGTTAGGGTGATTGTCTTTCAAAATGATAAAAACCAGTATAGAAAATCCAGTTTTTAAACAAAAGCAGAGCTCTAACCTATAACCATTGTAGTGTACCCTGACTTGCACAGGCCTAAGATATCAGAGAATCGTCTCTTTTCTAATCTAAAAGTGATGGCCATAGAAAACTCATTAATATTAGGTTAGTTGTTTTGCAGGGAAGTGTCAGCGAGTGGTTTGAGCAGTAATTTGATTAAGCAATTTCAGGGAACTTTTATTATATGTGTTATATAAGTGTGTATGTCTGTGCTTATTCGGAGACTGAAGAATTAGGCTGCTCTTACGTGTTATCTAATGCTGAGAAAAGGCTGACAAATTTTGGTTGAAAAACAATCACTTCTTACTGTAAGTGGAAAAGATGGGAATGTTTTGAAGATAAACCTCCATATGCACTTAAACAGGAAACTGACAAAAGTATGAACATGCTGCCTGTTCTACCAATAAGTTTTCTGTGGCTTCTGCTATCTAGGAAGTATTAGTGCATAAATATTCTATGATGTCAGAGAGTGCTTGAGAGTAAAAATACATAAAGTATGGTAAAACATGACTTACTATATTTTGTAATTTTCAATATTTTAAAAACAATGTGAAAGAGGTCTTGTGAACATTCCTGTGACCCTCAGGTGAATCATTATGCTTTCCATAAGGTTGAATTTATGAGCTTATTTTTTCCGTTCCTGATCTTAAATTACTTCTCCCCTTTCCTTGTCTTATTTTACTACATAGCACCTGTCACTGTCTGACATACCATGTATTTGTCTATCTCCCCATAAGCTCCTCAAAGCATTGCTTTTTATTTGTTTTATTCACGGCTGTGACCTCAGGGTATGGGACATAGTAGGTGCTCGATAAGTATTTGTTAAATTAATGAAAGAAAGAGTCCAAACTGGGAGATGAGAATTGATGGTATTTGATATCCTTGACTTTTTTTGGAGCCCATTGCTAAGTTAAGAGTGTTAAGAGTGGTCTTGAGTCTGGAACATTTCCTTGCAAAGATGAAGCCCTCTAAGTTGTGCTAGGTTTAATGCCTTGTGTCTTTCACTGTGTCAGGCTGGTTTTTTTTTGAGACTCTTGCTCAGGCTGGCCTTGAACTCCTGAGCTCAAGTGGTCCTCCCGCCTCAGCCTCCCAGAGTGCTAGGATTAAAGGCGTGAGCCATTGTGCCTGGCCACTGTTTCAGGCTTGATGTTTTGTTTAATATCATGACTCAATGGCCTCATTCATGCTCCCAGCTTTCTATAGTTTAGACCCTATGAAAATGGGAAGAGTGGATCAAGATCCTTTTACTTCACTAAGTGGAGTGTGAGCACCACACTGGCCCTGTAGGCTATGGAGTGGTTCCTTCAGCTATGGAGGATCGGTGCATTCAAGGGGCTGGGTCTTGTGCACTTTCTTTCTCCTTTTGCTATAAATAAACACTGTACCTTTTGAGCCTACTATGGGTGTTGTCTGTTCTAAGTGACCTCAAGTCCATTCATTGTCCTTTCCCTGGATGGCACTTACCTGGCTTTTAACCTTGCCCACGCAGCCTGACCACCTAGTGAACAGTGAAACAGTTACGTTCATGCATATAGATCTGGTATATTCCTTTTAGGTACTGTATGGTATTTCATCCTATAAAATGCTATACTTTTTTTAGCCATATTGATGGACAAGTAGGTTAATTCCAATATTATGTTGTTACAAAGAGTATTCTAGTGAATACCCATGTAAATGTCTGAATACCTATGCAAGTGTTTTTTTTCAGGGGGGATTCTTAGAAGCGAATTTCCTGGGACATAAGGAATATGTCTTTTTAATTTTACTACAGACTTTCAAGGTATCCTTCTTGTTGGCTGTGTAAATTCCCACTCTGGTTTCTTTGTTTTTTTTTGAGATGGGGTCTTGCTCTGTCACCAAGACTGTAGTATAGTGGCGAGAGCATAGTTCACTGTAGCCTCCAACTCCCAGGCTCAAGCAATCCTCCTGCCTTAGCCTCCTTAGTAGCTGGGACTGCAGGCACAAAGCACCACACCCAGCTAAATTTTTTGTTTTTTCTTTGTGGAGATGAGGGTCACACTATGTTGCCTAGGCTGGCCTCAAGCAATCTTCCTGCCCTCCTGCCTCAACCTCCCAAAGTGCTGGGATTACAGGTGTAAGCCACCACACACCTGGCCTAAACTTCCACTTTTATCTGTAGTTTGCATTTGGTGTTTTTTTGTTGGTTTTTTTTTTTTGGGGGGGGGGTAGAGGTTTTTCATATTGATGTATTCAAATATATTCACTCTCTTGCTTTTCTTGTCCTAAGAAATCCTTGCTTACCCCAGAGTTATTAGTCTCTTTGTTTTTTACACCTTGTTTTTGAAGTTTCTTTAACTAGAATTCATTTTTGTGTGATTTTCTTTATTATTTTTATTTGCCTAGTCTGTTGTCCCAACACAATTCATTGAATAGTCTAATCTTTTCCACTAACTTATAGTACTACCTCTATCATACATCAAACTCATATATGTGTATAAGCCTGTGTCACGATTCTACACTCTTTGTTTTATCTGCTGTTTGCATATTCCTTCAGTAATACATGCTGTTTTCAGTACTACAGTGTTATATTAAGCCTTAATTGTCTGGTAGATCAAAACTTCCCACATCTAAAAAGTTGTCTTAGCCATTCTATTATTCGTTTTTGTGAATTTTAGAACATGCTTATCAAGCCCCAAGAAAAGTTATATTGGGATTCGGTAGGGATTTTATTGACTTTACATGTTAAATTAGGAAGAATTGACATCTTGAAAAATTTAGTCCTCTCATACCTAAGTAAGATTTATTTATATCTGTTATGTCTTTTGGCACAGTTTTTTGTTTCTCCACTAAGGTCTTGTACAATTTTTATTAGATTTAGTTCTGGGTACTTTGTTTTTTTGTTGCAATTTTTTTTTTTTTTTTAATAACTTTCCTGCAGAAAACCACCTGCATTTTGTTGCTATTGTATTGATTCATTTTCTGGTTGTTGCTGTTATGTTGGAAAGTTATTGAATATATGTTGATTATAAATTCAGCCTTCTTAATGTTCTTTCATATTAGTTCTGTTTTTTGATTCATTCTATTGGATTTCTCCTTCTTTTTTTTTCTGATGGAGAAGGGGTCTGGCTGTGTTGCCCAGGCTGGTCTCAAACTCCTGATCTCAATTGATCCTCCTACCTTGGCCTCCCAAAGTGCAGGTATTAGAGGCACTAGCTACCACACCTGAGCTTTATTGGATTTTTTAGGTGTATCTTCATATCATTCATGAGTATGTTTGCTTTTCATCTTTCTTTTCCAGCAGTTTTCTGCATATTTCTTTTTGTTGCTTAATTGCATTGGCTAGGATTACATTGTGTGATCCTGCTTTTAATTGCAAGGCTTTTAATGTCTTTACCATTTAGTGCCACATTTGTTGTAGATTCCTTTTGGCTATTCCTCATCTCAGTTTAAGGATGTTTCTCTCTATTTGCACTGTTGAGAGTGTGCACAAAAACGAGATAAAGTTAGTTAATTGTAAGAGAGTACCAATACTGTGAATAGGTTTATGCCTATCAGTTTGAAAACCTAGATGAACATTTGGATTGTTTCCTCCTTTTGACTATTATGAATAATGCACTGTGAACATTTGTGTACAAGTTGTTGTGTGAACATCTATTTTCTTTTCTCTTGGATATATACTTTGTAGTAGAATTGTTAGGTCAAATACTAACTGTTAACATTTTTAGGAACTGTCAGATTGTTTTCATAAGTGTCTGTACCAATTTACATTTCCACCAGCACTGAATGAGGGTCCTAGTATCTCCACATCCTCACTGATGCTTGCTATTACCTGATTTTTATTCTAGCCATCCTAGTGGGTGTAAAGTAGTATCTCTCTCTCTTTTTTCTTTTTCAGTTGACGGGGTCTCACTGTGTTGCCCAGGCTGGAAAGCAGTGGCACAATCATAGTTCATTGCAGCCTCAAACTTCTGGGTTCAAGTAATCCTCCTGCCTCAGCCTCCTTAGTAGCTGGGACCACAGGCACTCGCCACCACACCCGGCTAAAAGTGTAGTATCACATCCTTGTGTTGATCTGCATTCCCTGATGATTAATGTTGCTGACTATCCTGTGTGCTTATTGGCCATTTTAATATTTTCATTGGAGAAATGTCAATTCAGACCTTTTGCCCATTTTAAAATTAGGTTATTTTTCCTTTCATTATTTTCCTTTCATTATTGAGTTCTTTAAATATTCCAGATACAAGTCTTAATCAGATATATGATTTGCCAATATTTCTTCCAGTGTGGGGGATGCCTTTTTACTTTTGTCTTATATTCTTTGAAGCACAAGAGTTTTTCCTTTTGATCAAGTTCAAGTTATCTTTTCTTTTTTTCCATGTGTTTTGGTGTGCCTTTGGCAAGAATCCATTGCCAAATCCAGTGGCATATTTTTACACCTATGTTTCTTATAAGAGTTTTAGAGTTTTAGCTCTTACATGTAGGTTTTTGACCATTTTGAATTAACTTTTGCAGATGATGTGAGCTAGGGCTCCATCTTCATTCTTTTACATGCAGATATCCAGTTGTCTCAGCACCATTTGTTGAAAAGACTGTTCTTTCCATTTTGAGTAATCTTGGCACCATTGTCAGAAAAAAAAATGACCATAATGTATGGGTTTATTTCTGGACTCTTCATTCTAATTCATTGATCTATATGGGTGTCTTTATGCCAGCATCACAATGATCTGATGACTGTTGCTTTGTGTAATAAGTTTTGAAATTGGGAAGTTGGAGTCCTCCAACTTATTCTTCTTTTTCAAGATTGTTTTGTCTGTATGAGTCGCTTGAGTCTCCATATGAATTTTAGGATAAGCTTTCATTTTCTAAAAAGATGTCACCTGGGAATCATAGGGATTGTGTGGTATCTGTAGATCAATTCTGGGAATATTCATGAGACTTGTATTTGAAGTAAGGAGAAAGAGAGAATATTTTGGCCTATGTCTGGATTCATTGACAGAACTTGGGAAATCGGAAAGGAAGGTGGAGAGAATATGCATTTTAGACTCTGAACTTAAGATGTTGCAGGACACCCAAGTGGAATGTCCCATAGACAACTGGAAGCATGTGGTACAGATCTAGGAGAGAAGTGAGAACTGTGAGAGTAGCGTTAAAGCGATGAGGGTCAGTGAGATCTCTGACAGAGAGAAAAAGGAAGCACTGGGGCCTGAGCTTCAAGGAGTGTCTGTAATGAGAGGGAAGGAGCAGGAAGAGGAACCAGGGTATGAGGAACCAGAACTGTGAGGGGAAAATCAGGTGTGCCTGGTGTTAGGGATAAAGAATGTGGCCCAAAGAGCTTGCTTCAGAGAGGTTGAGGAAAGTGAGGGCTGGAGGAACACTGAGTTCTCAGTTTGAACAGGGACCTTCTACTTTCCCCTCCAGGGAAAATTCACAGCACGCTTAGGGTAATGCCTTATGGAAGAGGGTAAGAGTCAGTGTGAGTGGAGCTGCCTGGTTCTCACTTCAGTCCACTCCTTGGGAACATACATCTTATGGAAGGTGAGGGTAGGGCTTGTTCCACTCATAGCTTTCTTTCCTCCTTCAGCTCAACTTGCTTCCCCAGTTCTTGCCCTTCCTCAAGTGGGGAACTCGGAAACCAAGCAGCAACAACTGTGCTTCGGATGGTCAGGCCCTAGGTGAGCTTGGTTCTTTCTGTTTTTCCCAAGTTCCCATGTCTGTGGCCCAAGAATGGCTAGAGCTCTCACCTCCAGGACTCTGTCCCATCTGGGACTATTCCTATGACTCTCCTGCCTAATTGCTTCCCCTGGGGCTGGGTCTTTATTGCTGAGTTTATGAACTCTATCTTGCCCTGGACTTGTCCTTTTGGGAATTGTAATCAAAGCTCCTGTCTCCCACCCCTTTGCCCACCAAGAGCCCGTACCCTGTGCCCTCTGTAGCCCTGATGACTCTGCCCTTCAGGCCGGGAATGTTCCTGAGCAATAGCAGCTTGTTATTCCAGGATTTTGTGGTGTATGAGAACCTGTCTGTGGACTATACTGAGAAGAAGTGGAAAGTTCTGGCCCTATACTGGAACATGATGTTGGAAAATTACCGCAGCACAGCCTCACTGGGTGATAATTCTGTTCCTCAGTAACTTAGAGTCTGCATTCTGTACATTTTCTTTGCTATATTCTTTGTCTTTTTTACTTTTTTATTAGGAAAATTTCCAAACGTAGATAAACTAGAGTAAATGGTATAGTGAACCTCTCTGCTCTCATAACTCAGCTTTACAAGGATCAACATTCTCTTTACTTCATTACTGATTAACATAGGTGGTTTAGTTGGGGTTTTCTTAGTTGTAAGGAATGGAGAGTCACTCAAGTTATTTTAAGTAGGGAGCTCTGTGTTGTAAGGCTTAAAGGAATGGGAGCCCAGAACAAACCAATCAGTTAGACCACACTGTGAGAAACAGGGACCTGTGGAGACTGGGCCTTGACCCAGGGCAGCCTGGGAGCCTGAGCAGCAAAAGCAAATGAATTTTTACACCTGTGTTCCAGTGTGATTGTAACGTAGCTGCTCATAGCATGTCAGTTTTCTCTCTGCCTGTCTTGTTGCGCTACCCATTTAATTGACTCTGAATCTTTTGTCTCTCTCATAGCTCCTTCCTAATCGTTCCCTCATACTTATTGTTTGCTGTGGCTCCTAATAGCTTGACTTCTCCCCATGCACCATTTCAAAAATTTCCAGTCCTACTAGTAATTGCCTAAATTTTTCCCTACTTCAAGTTCCACATTTACTTAGAGAGGGATTCTGGTTGCTACAGCCATTAAATATCTGCTCTGTTTGGACAGAGCTTTGGCCCAGGCGATGGCAGAGGCTGATAACTAACCTACAGATAAGCTTCCCTTAGGTCTAGTGCCTGGCCGTGGTCCAGTCACCTGTGGTCCATCCTGGGATACTCAGAATCACTTATACAAAGCATGGTTGCCTAAGCATCCCTCTCTGCAAAGACTGGGACAGTTTCCTGAAAGATTTATTGGCAAGGAAGTTCCTGTGATTGACAAGCTTAGGACACTAGCCAACTCTGGAGAGGGTTGGGCTACTGACCTAGACATCTTTGATTTTCCATAGGCTAAATGGCATGGCAGCTGTGGCTCTGATTAAAGCATGACTAAAAGGAACCAGCATTTTGGTCTTGAGCTATGACCATGATTACTCTATTTTCTCCCACATTTTGTATTTAAAAATTCCAGAATTCAAGGCAAATATTCACCCATTAATTTTCCTTTATATTCTATAAAATCAAGATCCCAAAGACACATTTTAATTCATATTTCAATTATTTCTGCCCCTCTTAGTTTTCGTAGGAGTACAGAACTGGCTCATACCAGTTCAGTGCTCTGGGGACATTGGCATCCCCACTGTTAGAGCTCTGCTTTCCCCTTCAACACTGTTCCTCAGCATTTCTGAACCCATAGCTTCTCCAAATCTTATCAGTGTCCTGTCATACAAGATCTCTCCTTTTTGCATACTTTCATAATCATACCCCCTTAATATAAATCTGCAGTTATATCTTTTCCTTCCCTCTTTCTTATATTTGACTTGAGGTATTAATATTTGCTAGCATTCTGTCTCCCAGCATTGTTTTTGAGAACCGTAGAACTATACAGTGTTGTGGTTGGAAAGCAACCTAGAGTTCATCATTTTACTAAGGACACATAGCACCAGAGTGACTTCTGTAGGAATACACCATGCTTTACAGTCTGGTCTCTTGCTTTCTGGTGGCCCTTCTGATTTGCTGTATTGGCTCAAGATCTGGCTGTCCTGGAATCTTTTTTCCCACCTTCCTCCACTGACTATTGTCCCCTCTTTGTTTTTTTAGCCCTGGAGGAAAAAAAATGGGCTACTTCCTATATCCTCTCCTGTTCTCTATGTGTCATCTTATTTCTTAACCATAATGTGGCTTTTCCTCAGGTACCTAGCCTGTAGATGATTCTGTTTGCTCAATAGAACAAGAAGTAAGTAAAAGTTTTCTTGTTTCTTTTGGCAGCAGGTAGAAAGATGATGGAGAGTTCAGAGTTGACGCCAAAGCAGAAAATTTCTAACGGATCAGAGTCGTCTGATAGGATACCAGGGGGACTCTTTGGGCTGGTTCCTGGGGGAACAGAGGCTGGAGATGTCCGTGAAGATACTTTCAAGGAGCTAGAAGTGCCACCCTCAGATGAAGAAGGGAGCAGACTAGAAAGTGTTTTCTTGGAAATAACAGGTAAGGACAAGAAAAAATCCACAAAAGACAGGTGTGAGGAACATAAGGAGGTCGGAGAACATCGAAATCTGTCTTCTAGTCCTGCTGAACATGAAGGAACTCTAAAAGGACACAAATCCTATCAGTGTGGTGAATGTGGCAAAGTTTTCAGTTGGAGTTCACACCTCATTGGCCATCAGAGAATCCACACTGGAGAGAAACCCTATGAGTGTAATGAATGTGGTAAGACCTTCAGGCAAACCTCTCAGCTCATTGTTCATCTCAGAACACACACGGGGGAAAAACCCTATGAATGCAGCGAGTGTGGAAAGACCTATCGGCACAGCTCCCATCTCATTCAACACCAGAGACTTCACAATGGAGAGAAACCTTATAAATGTAATGAATGTGGAAAAGCTTTTAATCAGAGTTCCAAACTCTTTGACCACCAGAGAACTCATACTGGGGAGAAACCTTATGAATGCAAGGAGTGTGGGGCGACCTTTAGTCGGAATAAAAATCTTGTCCGACATCAGGTCCTTCACAGTGGTAAGAAACCTTACAAGTGTAAGGAGTGTGGGAGAGGTTTCTGTTCCAATAGAAATCTCCTAGACCATCAGAGAATCCACACTGGGGAGAAACCTTATGAGTGTAATGAATGTGGCAGGGCGTTCAGTCGGAGCAAATGTCTTACTCGACATCAGAGCCTCCATACTGGGGAAAAGCCATACAAATGTAGCGAATGTGAGAAAGCCTTCAATCAGATCTCTCAACTTGCTGACCATGAGCGAATTCATACTGGAGAAAAACCATTTAAATGTAATGAGTGTGGTAAGGCATTCAGTCTGAGTAAATGTCTTATTCGGCACCAGAGACTTCACACAGGTGAAAAGCCCTATAAATGCAATGAGTGCGGAAAATCCTTCAATCAAAACTCCTACCTCATTATACACCAGAGAATTCACACTGGTGAAAAACCCTATGAATGTAATGAGTGTGGAAAGGTCTTCAGTTATAGCTCCAGCCTTATGATACATCAGAGGACACATACTGGGGAAAAACCCTATAAATGCAACGATTGTGGGAAAGCCTTTAGTGACAGCTCACAGCTTATTGTGCACCAGAGAGTTCACACTGGAGAGAAACCTTATGAATGTAGTGAGTGTGGGAAGGCCTTTAGTCAGCGCTCCACTTTTAATCACCACCAGCGAACTCACACTGGAGAGAAGCCCTCAGGTCTGGCTCGGTCAGTTTCTTAAGGCATCGTTCTCTGAGACAGAGTAAAGACCTTTGAATTAAGCTTTCTTTATAAGAAGGATGCCCACGCTGGGTGTCCCCTTGGAAACACTAATCAATGTGGACCATTGCCTGCCTGGGTTCCTTTGGGTCACTAAGGTGGGAGAGTGGAAATAACGTAGTTTGATCCTTACCCACTATTAGGAAAGTAAAGACTACACATTTCATTTACTTGTAGGTTTCCTTCTCTCTTTCTTTTTTAAACTATTTTAAAATCTAATTTGTTAGTGTGCATTCCATAATCAGATTCTGTGTTTCTCAAGAATAGCTATTATATCTTCTTTATTCTACTGGAATTCCTCCATTTCATCACTTAAATGAAGTCATTCTACAAGGTTATTCTTTCCTGCTTCTTGGTTGTCACCTTCCACAGCTACTTTTTAAATTTATAATGTAATCTATATCCTCTCACCATTTTTCTTTTCTACCTAGAAAACCTTTTCTTCCTGTTTGGTAATCATGTCTCACAACGTTCAAGATTCATCTCATCTCTGAAAGGCTTTCTTCTTCAAATGCTTTTTCATTCCTCTTATTAACTTCTGTTGAATTGACCTCAATGCTTTAAATTAGCTGGTGCTACAATGTGCAACTGTTGTTAAATTGCCTTGTAAATTGTTCCCAACTTAATGCATATGTGTATAATTTCATACCAACTTGTAGGCTCTTGAGATCAGGTGTGGTATCTATTTCTTTTAACATATAGATAATAGTTTGAGTATGCTAGTTCTTAAATATGTTTTGAAACTCAACTCTCAGACTGAACCATTCTTAACATGAGCATGGTCTCTCTCCCTGCCCCCATCACATTTACTGGACTAGAAACTTCTGAAGATGGAAGTGGTATCTCCTCATAGTGTATCACGTACAAAACCTCATTGATATCTTCTATGTCTGCCGGTCCCCAAACCGTGGACCATGGCCCATTATTGGTCTGTGGCCTGTTAGGAAATGGGTAGTGCACCACTGCCTGAGCTCTGTACCACACTACCCCCACCCATGACACCACCCCCATCTCAGTCTGTGGAAAAATTGTCTTACATGGAACTGGTCCCTGGTGCCAAAAAAGTTGGGGACTGCTGTGTGTTGCCCTCGAAGTTTTACTATTGGTACTTCAGCCTTTAAGAGCTAATGGATTTGTATGTGAATGAATACCTGTGTATTGGGTTGGGCAGTCATAACCCACTCATATGTACTTGCACGCTTATTTAGTTCTGAACTAAAGCTGACTGCATCCTGCTTCCTAAATAAACTTTGCAGTCAAAATTTACTGCAAAGAAGACTTGACTTTAATGGCTGTGGTACAGATGATTGAAAATTCCAGTTAGGAACATCCCTGGATGATTGAAATTCACAGTGATGGGATTTTTGGCAAGATAAAAAGTCAGACTGATATGTTTTCCTTATCAGCTAGCCAATTCTAACTACAACTGCCATCTTAATGTCAAGATGAGAGCTGTACCCTTAGTTATCAGGTCATCTTTCATTCCCCAAAGACATAAGAAACAGGAAATCTCAGAGGATTTCCCCTCTTTTTACAGTCACATATCAGTCATGAACTTGAACAACTTTTCCCTTCCACCTTTGCAGTTGGGCCTCAGTCTGCAGGACCTTTGCCTCTGGTATCCACCCGCTTCTCTTTCCATCTCTCAGACTTCCTCTTAACAGGCTGACAGGATCAGCAGTGTGACAAAGGTAGAGGAGGGGGCTATCAGATATGTAACCTGGAGGGGAGATTTCATGAGCTACGGTTTATGTCTCAGACAGTGGAGAGGAAAGGGAAGAGACTTGAGGCTCAAGAAAATAAGAAAGGTGATTCTGGGGGAGACATCTCAGACAAAGTTAGAAAGGATTATTGGGAGCCTAAAGTTTTTCAGGGCCTATAAAAATTACTGAACTTAGGATACAACTGGAAATTTGCCTTTTGTGAATATGTATTTTAAATGTTTTCAGCTATATTTTTGGTATTTGTTTTTATTTTCCTTTAGATGATATGCAGATAGGGTTTTTTGTTTTTTTTTAAGTGTTCTACGGTACTTTGAGAGCTTTCAGATCCTGACCCTGTATGAACACATGGGTCCAGTCTTCCACTCTGAGTTGGGCATTTCTGATCATATCTTCAGCAGAACTACCCTGCCTACTGAATGCTGTAGTTTACCTTCTGGTTCTTGTCTGCTCATTCCCTACAATGCTAAGCCTCTGGAAGGTGGACACTTGCACTACTCATAATTATATGAGCCTACTACCACCAGTCTGGTGTAGGTGCTCAGTAAAAGTGAATGCCCTGACATCCTGAAAAAGCCTTAGGCTCTTGCATGGAAAAAAACTGGCTTCATTTGAAAACCATACCTCAATTTCTATTAATTATTCCTAGTATAAGCTTTAATTTTAAAAAGTTTTTAAAATCTGGATTCAAGCCTGTGTAGATCCAGCCTGGCAAAATAAAAAATAAAATAAAATAAAATAAAATCTGGATTCAGTTACCTTGCTATATTTTTAGTTTTAATAGTTTTTTAGTCACATTTTCTGGCTTTTCTATGATATATAATAAAAGATTTATTTACCTCTTCATTTCCAATCTATGCCACTTATGTTGTGCATTAGCAAGCACTTCAAAAAATGTTTAGTAGATTACAGGCATTCCATGTCTTTTTCTTAACTCTTAGCAGGGATGGTTTTAATATTTCACAGTTTCTTATGGTGTTCCTTGTTAGGATCTGATAAATACTGTATTACATTTAGGACGTTTCCTTCTAATCCTAATTTTAGAAGAAACAGTGTAGTACAGTGGTTAAGAGCAGAGATTTTGTGCCCTGTGCCCTAGGTTCAAATCTTGGGTCCACCACTTTATTAGGTGTATGACCCTGGGCAAATCACTTAGCTTCCTTGTATCTTAGTTCCTCCATCTATAAAATGAAGCTACCTCATAGGGTTGTGAGGATTACATTAGTTCATATGTGTAAGTTCGTATGTGTAAGGTACTTAAAACTGTTTGGCACAGAGTACATAGTTTTACGATTATTATTTATTAGGAATGGTTGCTAAGTTCTATCAGGTTTTTAAAAATCCATTGTAATTTTATGGGGTATGTCCTTTCTGTCCTTTTTTTTTTTTTTTTTTGATAATTCATTTTGTTGACAAGTTTCCAAATACTTGAAATTTCCTTGTATTTTTTGAGTAAAATCTGTTTGTTCATAGTGTTTGTTGTTAAGTGCAAACTACATTTAATTTGGTAATGTTTTGCTGGCTTTGCAAAATGAATTTGGAAGGATTTTTTTCCTCTTTTATTACTGCGGAGGGTTTGCATCACTTGGGAATTAATCCTTGAAGGCTTACTAGAAGTAACTGGGCCTAATTCCTTTTTGGCATGTTAGCAATTGTTTTAGTCAGTTTGAGCTGCTGTAACAAAATACCATAGACTGGATGGCTTAAAAAACAGATATTCCTTACTGTTCTGTACACTTGAAAGTCCAACATCAAGGTTCCAACGTGATTGATCGCTGGTGACAGCTCTCTGGTTTGCAGATGGCCACCTTCTTCCTGTGACCTTACATTTTGGAGAGAGCAAGAGCACTGGTGCCTCTTCTACATCTTTTTAGGGCATTAATTCCATCATGAGGGCCCCATCCGTATGATCTAGTCTAACCCTAATTATCTCCCAAAGACCCCACCTCCAAATACCATCATATTTCGGATTGGGGCTTCAACATAAACATTCATTCCATAACATTCCACTCCTAGCTACCCCTCCATTCATGTCCTTACATACAAAATGTATTCATTCCATCCGCACAGCCCTGAAAGTTTTAACTCATTTCAGTATCAGCTTTAACCTCTAAAGTTGAAGGTCTCATCTAAATATCTAAATCAGAGATAGGTGAGAGTCAAGGTACACTTCATCCTGAGGCAAAATTCCTCTTCAGCTGTGAACCTGTGAAACCAGACAAGTTATGTGCTTCAAAACTACAATGGTAGGACAGGCATAGATTAGACATTACAATTCCAAAGGGAGAAATTGGAAGGAAAAAAGGGATGATGGGTCCCATGCAAGTCCAAAACTTAGCAAGGCAAATTTCATGAGAATTTTTTTGTTTTTCTTTCAGAGACATGGTTTTGCTCTGTCTCCCAGGCTGCAGTACGGTGGCATGGTCATAGCTCACTGTACCCTTGAACTCCTGGGCTCAAGTGATCCTCCTGCCTCAGCCTCCTGAGTAGCTGGGACTACAGGTGCATGCCACCATGCCCTAATTATTTTTTGTAGAGACAAGGTCTTGCTATGTTGCCCATGCTGGTCTTAAACTCCTAGCCTCAAGTGATTCTCCTGCCTCGGCCACCCAAAGTGCTAGAATTGCAGGCATGAGCCACCATGCCCGGCCATGAGATCATAAGGCTCAAAAATAATCCTCTTTGGCCGGGCACGGTGGCTCACTCCTGTAATCCTAGCACTCTGGGAGGCTGAGGCGGGCAGATCACTCGAGGTCAGGAGTTCAAGACCAGCCTGAGCAAGAGCGAGACCCCCGTCTCTACTAAAAATAGAAATAAATGATCTGGACAGCTAAAAATATATAGAAATAAAATTAGCTGGGCATGGTAGCACATGCCTGTAGTCCCAGCTACTCAGGAGGCTGAGGCAGGAGGATTGCTTGAGCCCAGGAGTTTGAGGTTGTTGTGAGTGAGGCTGATGCCACGGCACTCTAGCCTGGGCAAGAGAGTGAGACTCTGTCTCCAAAAAAAAAAAAAAGAAAATAATCCTCTTTGGTCCTATGCCGTCCCCTCCAAGACCTCTGGGATAATGATCCTGACCATAAATCTGCCAGACAAGGGTCACTCCTCCCTGGCTTTCGTCAGAAATCATTTGGCCTATTGAAACTGAGGCAGTGTTCTTGATGATTTCTGAATAGCCAAGGGAAGGGTCATTCTTCTTTCCATGTCTGGAACAGTGGATGTTCATAGCCTTCCTCTTTCCTGCCTTTATGACGCTGGACATAGTCATATTGGAGCTAATGGCTTCAACATGCAAATTTTGTGGACACAATTCATACCA
Source organism: Varecia variegata (assembly GCA_028533085.1). NCBI lineage: Eukaryota > Metazoa > Chordata > Mammalia > Primates > Lemuridae > Varecia > Varecia variegata. Next base: position 127,467,932 of record CM052436.1, read on the forward strand.
GTACTTCAATTCCTCTGATCTGCCACATGCCCAGTGACTTCCAAAAGTACCTGTCATCCACTATGTTAACATCCTCATTGCTGGCCTAAAAAACAGTTGACCTATGACCTATATGAGGTCATAGATAACATGGCACATGCAGATTGAGCTGTCAACTCTGATGAGATCCAGGGACTTGTTCAACAAGTGCAGTCCTGGGAGCCACCAAGGCTAGTAATCGGAGGAGTATTTCTGATAAAGTGAAAAATCAGCCCTGGCAGCCCCCATTCCCCACAAGAAAGAAGGTGGTAAGCCTGTGTGGCTATTAGAGATAACATGTACCACATCTGGGTATTACTTTGCTTCCTGTAGTTAAAATTACACACAAGGCAGCTACCTCTGAATGGGGCTCCCAAAAACAAACTCTAGAGGCCTACAGCATGCATTAACACGAGTCTGCCATTTAGGCCAAGGAAGCCCACAGGCCTATGGAACTACTAATGCAGATTGGGGCCTGTGGCAACAACAGACTTCTACAAGAATGCACTGGCCTCTCAGGTTTGGGATATGTAAATTACCCAAAATGGTTGCCAGATACACTCCGTTTGAAGGGCAACTCCTAGCCTGCTATTGGACTCTGATGGGAACGGAATGCTTGACCACTGAAGCATGGTATTTTACCTTAAGACCTGAGCTGCCCATCCTCATGTAGGCGCTGTTAAAGGAAAATAAAATTGGAAGCCTCAATTTAGGTATGCCCCAAGACCAACCACCCACTACCATGTAACTCAAACTTACATCATTCTGCTTTCCCTGAAACTCAATCTCTGATCATAAATGAAACACAAAACATAAGCTTTACATCCTTCTCAACATGATTCAGTGAAATTAAGCCAAGGTTCTCATTAAAGCCAAGGTTCTCATTAAAGCCAAGGTAGTGATGGACAACCAAAAAGCCCTTGATAATCTTCTGGCAGAAGAGGGTGGCCTTTGTGTTATTGCCAAAACCTGTTAGCATATATGTATAAATAATTTAGGGAAAGTAGAAATTGAGCTGGAGAAGATGCATGTTCAGGCAGGATAGTTATCAGCTGTTTACCCAGAGTCCCCCACCCCCACCCCTTAGTCTCACTTGACCTTTTCAGTTTCGATTGCCTTAATCCAGACACTTGGGTTACTGGTTGAGGACCATTCTCCAGGGAGGCCTGATCATCATCCTGGGTCTGGTTCTTCTAGTGAGCCTGATGAAGTGCTGTCTCAAAATGACAGAGCTTCTCAGCAAACTAGGAATAGAGGTGAACTTCCTCAACTTGATAAAGAACATCTACCAAAACAAAACACAAAAAAGCCTACAGCTAACATCATAGGTGATGAGAAACTAGAAGCTTTCCTGCTAAGATAAGGAGCAAGATAAGGATGTTCTCTCTCACCACTGCTTTTCTTCAACACAGCAATGGAAGTCCTAGCTAATGCAATAAGATAAGAAAAAGAAATAAAAGGAATATAGAACGGGAAGAAAGAAAGAAAATTGTATTTTTTAACAGATAATATGATTGTCTATGTAGAAAACCCAAAAGAATTGACAAAAAAAATCCTGAAACTAATAAGTGATTATAGCAAGGTTACAGGATACAAGGTTAATGTACAAATGTCTATTGCTTGCTTATATATCGGCAACAAACAAGTGGAATTTGAAATTAAAAACACATTAACAATGACATTAGCACCCCCGAAAATGACATGCTTAGGTATAAATCTAACAAAATATGTACAAGATCTATATGAGGCAAACTATAAAACTCTGATGAAAGAAATCAAAGAAGTAAATAAATGGAGAGTTAGATTTAGATATTTATGGATAGGAAGACTCAATATTATCAACATGTTACTTCTTCACAACTAGATCTATAAATTTAATGCAATCTTGACCAAAATCCCAGAAAGTTATTTTGTGGATATTGACAGACTGATCCTAAAGTTTATAAGGAGAGGTAGAAGACCCAGAGTAACCAACTCAGTATTGAAGTAGAAGAGTGAAGTCAGAGGACTGACCCTACTCTACTTCAAGGCTTACTGTAAAACTATACTAATCAAGACCATGTGGTGTTGGTGAAAGAATAGGCAACTGGACTGATGGAACAGAATAGAGAACCAAGAAATAGATGCACATAAATATAACCGACTTGTCTATGACAAAGGAGTAAAGGAAATACAATGAAGCAAAGTTGCCTTTTCAACAAATAGTGCTGGAACAACTGCACATCCACATGCCAAAAAATAATGACTCTAGACACAGATCTTACACTGTTCACAAAGTTATATCAAAGTAGATCTTGTTTTACCTGAATGTGTTTTACCTAAACGTAAAACACAAAACTAGAAAACTCCTTGAACACAAAAGGAGACTATCTAGGTGACCTTGGATAGGGTGATGACAATACCAAAGGCATGATCCATGAAAGAAATAATTGATAAGCTGGATTTTTAAAAATTAAATTAAAAACTTCTGCTCTGCAAAAGACACTGTCAAGATAGAAGATAAGCCCCAGACTGGAAGAAAACATTTGCAAAAGACATATCTCATAAAGGACTGTTATCCAAAATATACAAACAACACTTAAAAGTCAACAATAAATGAACAACCTGATTTAAAATCAATAAAAGACCTGAACAGACACCTCACCAAAGAAGATATAAAGATGGTAAGTCAACATATGAAGATGTTCAATATCATATGTCATTAGAGAATTGCAAATTTAAAACAATGGAATGAGACACCCCTACATGTCTATTAGAATGGCCAAAATCTAAAACACTGACAACACCAAATGCTAGTGAGGATGTAAGCAACAGGAGCTCTCACTCATTACCGGTGGGAATGCAAAATGGTACAGTAACTATGGAAGACAGTTTGTCAGTTTCTTACAAAACTAATCATACTTTTACCATCTGATCTAGCAATTGTACTCCTTGGTATTTACCCATATGAATTGAAAATGTATGTCCACACAAAAACCTGTACACAGATGTTTATAGAAGCTTTATTCATAATTGATAAAACTTGGAAGCTTCCAACATGCCCTTCAGTAGGTGAATGGTTAAATAAACTGTGATACATTCAGACAATGAAATATTATTCAGTCCTACAAAGAAATGAGTTATAAAGCCATGAAAAGACATGGGGGAAACTTAAATGTATACTACTAAGTTAAAGAAGCCAATCTGAAAAGACTACATACTGTATGATTTCAACTATATGACATACTGGAAAAGTCAAAACTATGGTAAAAGGATAAGCGCTTGCCCCAGGTTAGGGAGGAGGAGGGATGAATAGGCAGAGCACAGCGGATTTTTAGGGCAGTGAAACTACTCTGTATGGTACTACAATGGTGGATACATGTCATTATACATTTGTCAAAAACCATACAATTACAACACCAAGAGTGAACCCTAATATAAAGTTTGGACCTTGCAGTTTCAAAAGAACACGGCTTCGGCCTGGAACATTTACCTACATGGGGGTAAAGTGCCTCATTATCTTGTTTAGGAATATCTTTCTCTGTTCCAGGTCTGATGTGTACTTCTTTGTTGTGCTTAAACATGTGCATCATGTTGTTATCAAAAGCTTGGTACCTGTTCCTGAAGCCAAATAAAGAACGAGAACAAGCGGGTTGAGGAGAAAGGAAAGGAAGGTTTATTAATTTGCCAGCAAATGAAGAGGATGGCAGACTCTTGTCTTAAAGAACTACCATCCTCCCGTTGTGAGGAGTTTAGGCTCTTTTACAGGTACACAATTCTTTGGTTAACTCAGGGTCTTCACGTCCTACATTGCATGTTGTTTCCATGGACCCCTTGTGGCTTGATTGTTCCTTGTCTGACCTCATCCTGTGGTTTTTCTATCATTGGTCTTGTGACCATTGAACCATCCCCTGGAGTAAGAGAAAGAGAACAAGCAGACCAGCACAAATACATCTGCAAGCTTCCTGGTATTGTTTTTGTGAAATTATAGCAGCTGTTTGGTTAATTTTTATCCCTGTAACAACATGGCACCTGCCCAACCCCACCGCTATATCTGTTTTCAATGGGAAGGGAATGGGGTCCTTCACAGGCAGCATAAGAAGGGTGCATGTACACCATCTCTCTGCTTTGGTTGTAGGGCAAGAGCCATTGGCCATGTGGGACTGAGGGAAAAAGACAAGTTCCCCACCACTGGCTTTTAATGTTTAGCAGAACTCTTAGCAGGATTCTTTCAAACTTAGAGATACAGATCAAAGCAAAAAAAGCAGAAAGAAATACAAAGCACAAGGGGTATGCATAAAAAGCTCCTTTGTGAAAATGGTCATAAGTCTTAAGACTGGTTTAAACTGTTCTAAGTTGCCTTAGTCGCCTTATGATATCCTCTAGTTAATTATAATAGTAAAGTCCCCGCCTAATGGGAAGTACTGTGCATGCTTAACCTGTATCATATGTAAACATGCAATAATTCAGAGAAAGAGAGAGTTGTTGATGTCACTGGAAAGATAACATCATGAATTAACTGATTTTTATTAGTTATCTCAAGTTTTGGAACTTCCACCTCCATTCTCACAAGGGCTCTTGTGAAGCCACAGCTTTGCTAAGTCTTTGTCTATAAAACAGACTTATAGAAATCAAACACTAACATTCAAGCTACTTGAGAGGCTGAGGCAGGAGGATCACTTGAGCCTAGAGGTTCAAGGCTGCAGTGAGCTATGGTGACACCACTGTACTCCAGACTGGGCAACAGAGTGAGACCCTATCTCTAAGAAAAAAAAAAAAAAAAACCAAAACACTAACATGATTGGTTTCTTTACCCTTACATTGCTGCTCTAATAAGGCTAACACCCCTCCCCTTTTCCTGCCCTACCCCTACCCCAGTCAGGACAATAGATGTCAGTGAGCAGGAGGAGGATCACTTCAGGGCCCTGAGGAAAAATAAAAATTTAAAGATTATTTAACAATGTGATAAAAAACACTTGACATTAGAATGACAACTGCAAAAGGCAGGATAGAAACAGTTGTCAAAAGACAAAATTACAGCCGGGGTGTGGTGGCTCACACCTGTAATCCTAGCACTTTGGGAGGCTGAGGTGGGAGGATCACCTGAGCCCAGGAGTTTGAGGTTGCAGTGAGCTATGATGATGCCACTGCATTGTAGCCTGAACAACAGAGTGAGACTGTAACCAGCTCCATACATGAGAACACATTTTTTTTAGGGTTTTTTTTTTTTTTTTTGTAGTTCTCTTATGTTTCAAGTTCCCAGGTCAGTAAGATTTGCTGACCAGAACTTTGTAAATTTCTGTTCCACTGATACATTCCCTTTTGAGTTTATTTCCCAGAAATGGCAGAACCTCCTTGTAGCCACGAGATAACCACAAAGACTTACACCGCCTGTTTGTCTGGAGAAAACAAGATAAGCAAATCCCCACCACAGATTCTGCCCAAGGATCTGCTGAGCAGCCTAATCCCTGCATCCCACCTACACACAAGGCTGAAAGAATGACCAATATTAATCCCTAGCTCATTATACTGCTAAAATCTCTGCCCTGCGAGGGACTTACACACCATTTTTTGATCGTGGGATGTATGTAGTATGATTTCTCACTGTGCTTGCATGCCTTGCACTCCACTCCAAACGTATAGTGATGTTCACTCCCCTCATGCATTATTCATTTCACCTCCAGAAAAACCCCTGACCCCATTGGTTGCAGAGGTGGATTTGAGGCAGTCCATTCCTCCCACCTCCAGGTTGATGCATCCTCCATAATAAATCCTCTCTTCCTTGACAATCCCTGGGTCTCAGTAATTGACTTTCTGTGTGGCGAGCAACAGAGAAAACCCCCCTTCCAGGTTTGTTAACAAGACTCTGTCTCAAAAAATTTACAACAAATTTAGTTTAAAGACATAATTGGCAGGACGAGGCAGGAGGACTGCTTGAACTCAGGAGTTCGAGACCAGCCTGAGCAAGAGTGAGACCCCCGTCTCTACTAAAAATAGAAAGAAATTAGCCAAACAACTAAAAAAAAATAGAAAAAAAAAATTAGCCGGGCATGGTAGCGCATGCCTGTAGTCCCAGCTACTCGGGAGGCTGAGGCAGGAGGATCGCTTGAGCCCAGGAGTTTGAGGTTACTGTCAGCTAGGCTGACACCATGGCACTCTAGCCCAGGCAAGAGAGTGAGACCCTGTCAAAAAAAAAAAAAAAGACATAATTGGCTTTTATTAGCGATTCTAGAATGTGGTAACATCTCAGTCTATAACATAGAATGGGTGTTCCAATGAGTTGAACAGAGGAAGTTGGCTTTATAGGCAGAAAAGGGCTGACAAAAGTAGAAATAGGGAGCATCAGGTTATTTCAGGTTGCTTTCCTTGTAAGAGTTTTTATGTTTTTTTTGGTTTTCTTTTTGAGACAAGAGTCTCACTCTGTTGCCCAGGCTGGAGTGCCATGGCATCAGCCTAGCTCACAGCAACCTCAAACTCCTGCACTCAAGCAATTCTCCTGCCTCAGCCTCCCTAGTAGCTGGGACTATAGGCATGCACCACCATATCTGGCTAATTTTTTCTATTTTTAGTAGAAATGGGGTCTCACTCTCACTGAGGCTGGTCTCAAACTCCTGAGCTCAAGGGATCCTTCTGCCTACGGCCTCCCACAGTGCTAGGATTACAGGCATGAGCCACTGTGCCCAGCCTCCTTGTAAGAGTTAAAGGGAAGGGGACTTTCTTATCATGCCAGCTAAAACTGGCCTGTTTGGGGACAGTTAAGGCAGGGCTCAGAAGGAGAAGGCCAACAGGACAAGAAAGCCACAAGAATGTGAATATGCTTAGCTAAGATAAATGTAGCCAGTAGGGACCATTTAGTTATTCTGCTTTGACTGTAACATCCTTATCTGAAGCAGAAGGGAATTCCTCCAGCCTGAGCAAGAGCGAGATCCCATCTCTACTAAAAATAGAAAGAAATTATATGGGCAGCTAAAAATATATATATAGAGAGAGAGAGAAAAATTAGCTGGGCATGGTGGCAGATGCCTGTAGTCCCAGCTACTTGGGAGGCTGAGGCAGAAGGATTGCTTGAGCCCAGGAGTTTGAGGTTGCTGTGAGCTAGGCTGAAGCCACGGCACTCACCTAGCCCGGGCAACAGAGTGAGACTCTGTCTCAAAAAAAAAAAAAAGAAGGGAATTCTTTTCATTGGAGCATGTGCACAATTTGAAGCAACAGTATTCCTAAACGAACTAGCCTCATTAGCGTGATAAAAAACACATGCACACCCCAGCACCATGACAGTTTATAAATACCATGGCAAACCCCAGAAATTACCCTACATAGACCCAAAGGGGGAAGGACCCTCAGTTCCAGGAACTCTCCACCTGTTTCCCAGAAAATCCATGAATAGCCCACCCCCAGCTTAGCATATTATTAGAGATTAGCATAAAAAGGAAAACCCAAACCCATGTGGGCTGCTGCCTCTCTCTACCATCTTTGAGAGCGTACTATACTTTCTGTACTCTGTCTTTAGTGAATGTTTTTTTTTGCGTGTGAACCTGTGTTTGAATTCCTTCTCTCTTGGAGGTCAAGAACCCTCTTTGCTGTTATCGGTGCAGGTATCCTTATCACAACAGAAAAGCATTAACAACCTAGGTTAGATATAGAGAATATTCATTATTCAACAGTTATTTATTGAGTACCTACTATGTACCAGGTGCTGTACTAAGTACTTGAGCTATAGCAAATGAACAAAAACAAAGATTCCATAGTCTCTCTTCTTCATGGCTATGGCCTGACTTAGAGAGAGATCCTCTGCCTGTTACCAATAAAGTTTAAACTCCCCATGTATTGCTTCCTGGTTTCCTTATCCTCTCTCTACCCTTGTGTTCAAAGGCAAGGAATACCCTCTACAGAAAAAGATGGGGGTGGGGAGAGGGAGCTGAGTTCAGTTTTTAAATTTTAAGTCCTTTTTATTACTACTTACTTTAGTACTACTTAAAGCATTACCTAAGTGACGGAGTAATTTAAAAATTCATTTAAAATCAAACCTGGGCCGGTTCATGCCTATAATCCTAGCCCTCTGGGAGGCCAAGGAGAGAGGATTGCTTGAGCTTAGGAGTTCAAGACCAGCCTGAACAAGAGTGAGACCCTGTGTCTACTAAAAATAATAAAAATTAGCTGGGTGTGGTGGTATGCGCCTGCAGTCTCAGCTACTCAGGAGGCTGAGGCAAGAGGATTGCTTGAGCCCAGAAGTCTGAGGTTGCTGGGAGCTAGGCTGATGCCATGGCACTCTAGCCTGGGTGACAGAGACACTATCTCAAAAAAAAAAAAAACAAACCAGATCTGATTTTCTATTCACCACCACCACCACCACCACCAGAGAAGGAAGCGAGTTTGAGGCTAGAAAAGGAGTTTAAAAAAACTACAGGACAGTTTGCTTTCAACACTTGTCCACAGCTGATTCAAGTTTTAACATCTTGTCTATATTCTCAGGTCATAGTCCAGACCCCCATCCCCACCCCCAGTACCCCAATTTCTTTCTTTTCCCTTTCAAAATAAGAGGAAAAAATTGTTCTCCTCCACTCTCGGGAGGTTGACCCATTCCTTCTCTGGAATGTAAAAAAAAAGGAAAAAATTAAGGGAGGAAATTTCTCCTTTTTTGAAAGGTAGAATCCTGACGCATTTTAAATGCCAAAACTAAGACGCAAATGAACAAAAAACCTTTTAACATGCGCTTTTTACATGCAGCAGGGAATCAGGGTAAAGGAAAAATTCTCTACTCCCAGGTCTTCAAACTTTAGAATCACCTAGGGATTTTGAAATCTAGGCATGCCAGTGTCCCACCCACAAAGATTTGGACTTAATTGATATGAGGTATGGACTTTTAAAAAGCTCTAGAGAGAATTTTAATGTGCAGCAAAGTTCAGAACCAGTGGCTTACATTCACAGTTTCTTGGCTGCTCCAAACATGATACAGGAATTGCAACATGGGGTGCACCTGGGAGTGTGTTAGAAATATTCTTTGGCCCCTCTACAGACCTCCTGAATTTGAATTTGCAGTTTAACCAGATCCCCAAATGATATGTATTCGTATGTATGCACATTAAAATTTGAGAAGTACTACATAGGACTCTTACCAAGCAAACTGCCCCAATCTGAAAAGAAGCAAAGCACTCATATAGCTAGCAAGAATAGGCCTCCAACCAGAGAAGTGAAGAAACCTCATTGTTACAGGCTCAGTGCTGTGGCACTCAGAGAAATCAAGTATTAGCAGAACTTCTTTGAGCGTCAAGAAGCTATGCAGGGCCGGGCGCGGTGGCTCACGCCTGTAATCCTAGCACTCTGGGAGGCCGAGGCAGGTGGATCGCTCGAGGTCAGGAGTTCGAGACCAGCCTGAGCAAGAGCGAGACCCGTCTCTACTAAAAATAGAAACAAATTATCTGGCCAACTAATATATATATAGAGAGAGAGAGAGAGAAAAAATTAGCCGGGCATGGTGGCACATGCCTGTAGTCCCAGCTACTCGGGAGGCTGAGGCAGTAGGATCGCTTAAGCCCAGGAGTTTGAGGTTGCTGTGAGCTGGGCTGACACCACAGCACTCACTCTAGCCCGGGCAACAGAGCGAGACTCTGTCTCAAAAAAAAAAAAAAAAAAAAAAAAAAAAGAAGCTATGCAGGAGTTAATTGAAAACAAAGCTGCAGTCCCAGTGCCTGCTCCTGAAAGTTTTTCAAGTGCAAGTTAAGCTAGTGTGGTTGATTTGTTTGAGTACACCAAATGTGGGTGCTATCCGTGCTAACTGCCTATCATGTTGAAAAACATCCAGTAAGCACTCCCCAAACATAGGGAACCTGCTCAAGCTCCTCTATGATGGGAAAAATTTTGTTCTCAAACAAAATTCCAAAACTCTTGTCTCTAGTATGGGTGGTTCTGAATATTCAATACCCCTGCCCCCATGGAGTCAATTACCTAAGACTATTCTTTCAAATGGAAATTAATGGACAAATAAGGCATTAACAAGTGGTTTCTGTTTCCTTTTTGCCTGTGTTGGGTATTTTCCAGTTGCCCCTCTATGTTCACTCTCAGTTCTCAGCCCTGCTGAGAGACTTGGGAGGCTGACCCTCCTGGACTGCCCTCTGGCTTCCGGTTGGGTTGGGCCAGTGGGAGGTCCTGGCATGAGATCAGAAGAGAGTCAGGTCCAGGTTATTTATCACCCCAGCTTCCTTTGTGCTGACCCATGGGTTGGCTGTGTCCCTCAACTAAAAGCCAAGGTTTCTGTCAGGTAGCCTGCTCCTAGGTGCAATAATGGCTTCCAAATGTTGCTAGCCATGGGATTCTGCACCACCACATGTTGTGTTTCCTTAACCCTGTCCAACTTTTGTAGATTACCCCTTGGACTCTCTTCAGTTACCCTGTTTTTAATGTGCCGTCTGTTTTCCTTCCACCTCATCACCATCTCTCTTGGTGTTTAGGATCCATTCTGCTTTCATCCGTGGTGACTGGGGCATTAAGGAACTCAGTGTGGTTTAAATGAGTGAAGCAATGGCCCAGGGCACAGATGGTCATCATCAATGCCCATCTGAAATATCAGTTGGCTCTCTGCCACCAGGGAGCACATACCAGAGGACTACCAGTGACATGGGGAACTGGCAGACACTGCTTAACAGAGTCAAAAAGCGGCTAACCATCCTGATCAAAAACAGGGTGTGGCGACAGAACAAGTTAAGACCAGTTGGAACCAAGATGGTAAAGAAATTGGCTGCTTCTTGACCTTGCAGTTCATTATGCCTTAATTATAATATATTAGCACGCTAAACGAAACTCCCACCAACACCATGACAGTTCCAGGAGGGACCTAATAATGTAAAGAAAGGGGAGGGTCCCAGTTCTAGGAAATCACCACCCCTTTCCAAGAAATAACATGAATATTCCTCCCCCGCTTAGCTTATGATTAAGCCATTGCTTATAGAAAGAAATCAAAAAAGGGCTAAGGGGCTGTTCTCAGCAGGGAGAACTACTAATCTCTACTCTGTAGAATAGATCTTCTATATTTCCTGAATAAAACATGCTTTCACTTTACACTGTTGGCTTGCTCCTGAATTCTTTCTTGTGTGAGGCCAAGTACCCACTTGGACATCGAGTGATTCCCAGCATTGGGAATTACTTTTCTACAGCTACCTGACTTCTGGGTATAGTAGCTTGCAGTATGCCCTGCAATGGGAGCAGATGGTCTTACGGCATTGGCTCTGCACCCGCAAGGTTCTCTGACACTGGCAATAGATGACTGACATTTGCTCCTACAGAGGATGGACAGTCTCCCAATGTTGGTTCACCTCTTCTTCAAGCAGCTTTTCCACCCCCCAACTTACTCCTCCAAGATTATGGCCTTACTTAGAACTCACCATGGGAGAAAACAAGTGGAGGCTGTGGGAGAGGAAAGTGGTGTTGTCAAAACCACAAGAGGGTTTTGGTGTAGGTCCAGTTGCTCAGTGCACAGAGTTCCAATTACTGAGATAACAAGGATTGTCAAGGAAGAAAGAAATTTTTAATATGACAGATATCAGGAGAAGCTGCCTCAAATCTGGCTCTCCAACTAACAGAGATCATGGGCTTTTAAAGGAGGGGGTCACATGCCTTGGTGTCAAGTCTCTGTGTTCCCTGGTCTTTGGTTCCCAGTGGCGAAGAATGGGTACTGGTACCAGGTTGATGACTATGATGGGTCAGTCACATACGCACAAAAGCAACTCACACAAGCAGCTTTATTGTAGGATAGAAGGAAGCTTTACAAAGCGAAAGCACGTTCCAGAGAGGAACGGGTCTGCTCTGCGCGTGGAGGAGACACTGAACATAATGTTGTTTTTCCTTTTTATGTTGGTTCCTCAATTTTATGTTAAGCAGGGGCGGAATATTCATGATTTTTCTGAGAAAGGGTGGAGAGTTCTCGGAAGCAGTACCTTCCCACTTTTTGTCCTTGTATGGCTGGCTCTGGAACTGTCATGACGCTAGGGGCTGTGATTTTTACCATGTTGACGAGGGAAAGTTTACTTTCGGTCACAAGCTCCTAGCTTCCCCACATGCTCCCAGTTGGGATAAGCCCCTAACCTCCAGTTCCTGCTATTGTGGTTTCTTCCCTCTGTTTTATTGATCCCGACCCTGGGCCTTTGACCACATCCACATCCCCTTGTCGCCTGCCCTGCCTCCTGCATGCCATTAGCTCCCTAACACTGAGGGCAGGTGTGGTATGACTATTAATAACAAAGCGCTAAGTGCATAGGTGGCAGGTTGTGGGGGATGGTGAATGTTGGCAGTCAGGAAGTCTGCCCCAGGGCCTTCAGAACCTCCGCTCCTTTGTCTTGGAGAAAATCCACCATTTCTGGGAAACAACTCAAAATGTCAAGTAGTTAGTTAAGGGAGAAGATTATTTAAAAAAAAAATTAGGGGTCATGGGCGGGTTGCTGTATTGTGTGCCTCTAGGCTGGGAATGAAGAAATATTGCTGGGTATGCTAGTGATGAGATGATGTCCACTTGGAGAGGCAGGAGTCCTGGCAACTAGCCTTCCACAGAATCTGGTTCCCCTTGTTTAAGGGTACCGCCGGGAAGATTGAGTGGCCCCTAAACACCTCCTTCTGGCTAGAACTGTTATGGTCTGAGACGCAAGAAATGACCACCTAAAGACCGAATTGAGCCAAATCAGGAGTCTTTATTAGCTGGCCAGCGACTACCCCTGTGCTGCGGAGAGAGAGGCACAGAGAGCAGTCCCGAGCTGAAAAAGCAAGGAGGTTTTATACTAATTTGAGTTAGGATTATGTGACTTCTAACACAAGGGTTGGGATAGCATTACATCGTATTTTCCATCATTGCAGGGGCGCAGGACCAGCCTCGGACCACCTGTTCTGATAACGATCTTTAAGCAAGTGTTACAGTATGAGTGTCGTGCCAAAAATCATTAACCTGCCATTCTACTTCTGTAAACCTGCTTGCTCCTGCTTGCTACCCCCAACACAAAAGTTCCTAAGTGATTACAACACCCATGTTTTGCGTGAACAAGATATGGCCCAGAGCCCAAACTGCCCAGATCCTGTTACACCAAAAATAAGAAAATGATGGCTTGAAACTGGACCAATCAGGAGCCAACACGATCAGCAACTTTTAAAGAAACAAATGAACTAAGGGGGTGAGGGGGGGATGGTGTGCCCAGCGTGTCGTGTGAAACCAGTGTGTCGTGTGTGACCTGCAGAAAAGTATAAAAGCTTAACTTTTACCCCAGGGAGGGGTCCTGGTTCATAGGGAGGCCACTGCCTTGGCATTCTGGGACTTGGACCCTAGCTCGAGCTAGCCAATAAACTCCTTTGTCGTTTGCAGCCTCGGTGACTGCGCCTCTCTGTTCCTGGGGCCGAGGGGAACCGGCTCTAACACAAGCAAGTTTACAGAAGCAGAAAGCATTAGTCCTAGCCAAAGTACATTCTTTCATAGATTGTGCAACCTAAATGGTCCTAGTAAAATTTAACTACATCTACACAATATGGTTATACAGATTGAAGCGATTAAAACAATCAGTTAAAACTTACCCAGGGATTTTTTTCATTGCCTCAAGGAACAACTCTTATTCTCACAGCTGAAGGGCAGGCTGAATGTTACATTTTTCTCTGGGGGTCCTTTACAGAACCAGTTAGCTGGGTATTAGTGTTCCTATTGTCACCCCTAGCTTCGAATCCCGCCCCCCACTCCCCGCAGAGGGGCCTCCAGGGCAGCCCCGCTGACACAATGGGAGGGATGTGGGGAAAAAGGCCACGGATGATCGAGCTCTGGGACGCGAAAGGGCATCGGAGATACCAGCGTGGAAGGGAGATAGCCAAGGCAGGGAGGTGAGGGGTGGTGGGGACAAGCCCCACTGCCCGCCCAGAGGCCGCCCACCGCTTGCCCCAAGGCCGGGGAGCAGCAGAGACGTTGGCCCTCCCAGTTTCCTAGAGAGGCCGCGGAGGGCCTGTGGCGGCGACGCGCGTGCGCGGCCCAGACAGCCCGAGGAAGGCGCGGGGCTGGAGGCGGCGGCGGCGGCGGCGGCGGCGGTGGCGGGAGGATCGACTGTCGGTCGGCGGCGAGAGTCCGTGAGTGGCCTGGCGGCGCGCGGGGGCACTGGGGACGGCTGTGCGGGCGAGGGGCTCGCGGAGGCCTGCGGGGCCTCGGCCCTGCCCCGGCTGCAGACAGTGCTTGGCCTCGAGGCTGCGCCTTGGGCAGGGGGCCTAGGCGGGGGATACCACCCCCGCCTCGCTGTGGGCGCATCGGCGACGTCTTAGCATTCCCGGGGTCCGATGTAGAGAATCTGGAGTCCTGCTTTCTCTGGGCTCTTGTTTTTTCACCCAATTTTGCAAATAAATCGTGTGATTAGAAACAATTAGATACCACAGGAAAGTGGAAGAAAAGTAAAAGTACCCGCAATTCGAAAATCTTAGTCTCCAGGCCTCCTGACGTTTAAACATTTGTGCGTAATTATCACACACACGTATATGTACATATTTTTATTATGAAAGGAGATCATGCTGTTGCTTTTTAAAAGCTTTTGTTCGTATTATTGTGATGAAATACTCGTACCATTTGCCATACAGTAAATAAAAATTTACCATTTTAACCATTTCGAAGTGTATAATTCAGTGCCATTAGGTGTTTTTTAAAAATTATAATCTCCTGACCTTGTGGAATGCATTTATTTTAATTTTGGTTAAAATTGGGGCTGGCATTATGACCGCTGAAACTTTTTTTTTGTAGGATAATTAAAACTGTGTTTGCAGTTTATTTTCCATAGTGCACATTTATATGAAGCTGTAAGTGGTCAACAAGTGACATCTGTGCAGAAAAATAGCAAAATCTTGTTTGAGTGTTTGTTTTTCAAAATGACAAATGACACTGTAGGAAATGGCAGTTTTTAAACAAAGGTAGAGCTCTAACCTACAACCATTGTAGTGTACCCTGCCTTGCATAGGCCTAAGAGATCAAAGAATGGTGTGTATGCTAATCTAAAAGTGATGGCTAAGAAAGTTCAAAACGGAAAACTCATTAATATTAGGTTGGTTGTTTTGCAGGGAAGTGTCAGCGAGTGGTTTGAGCAGTAATTTGATTAAGCAATTTCAGGGAATTTCTGTGTGTTATATACGTCTGTATGGCTGTGTGCATATTCAGAGACTGAAGAATTAGGCTACTCTTGTATGTTACCTAATGCTGAAGAGAGGCTGACAAATTTTGGTTGAAAAACAATCCCTTCTTACTGTAAGCAGAAAAGATAGGAGTGTTTTGAAGGTAAACCTCCATGTGCACTTGAAAAGGAAACTGACAAAAGTGTAAAAAATACTGCCTGTTCTACCAGTAAGTTTTCTGTGGCTTCTGGTATCCAGGAAGTATTTGTGCCTAACCATTCTATTAATATGATGTCAGAGAGTTGCTTGGGAGTCAAAATATATAAAGTATGGTAAAACATAACTTACTGTATTTTGCAAATGGTTAGACTTTCTACAAGATTGAATTCATGAGCTTTTGCTTTTCCTTCCTGATCTTAAACTTATTTTCCCCTTTCCTTATTTTGTTTTACTATGTAGTACCTATCACTAACATACTATATTTCTGTCTCCTCGTAGGCTCCTCAAGGTAGTTTTATTCACTGTTGTGACCTTAGTGTGTGGGGCGTAGTAGGTGCTCAATAAATATATGCAAATTAATGAAAGAATGAGTCCAAATTGGGAGATAATTGATAGTATTTAATGTCCTCAATTTTTAAAGAGCTGATTGTCAAATTAATCTTTAATACCTAAAATGGAAATGAGTCAGATGAAAATGATCATGGCTCAAACTTCTTACTTTAAAAAAGACTTTATTTTGTATAATTGTAGACTTGCAGAATGGTGCAAAACTTATACAGAGTTCTCGCATACCTTTTACTCGGTTTGCCTAAAGTTAATATCTTGCATTACTATAGTTGACTCATTGAAAATTAAGAAATTTACTTGATATAGTACTATTAATTAAACTGCAGACTTTATTAAAATTTCATCTGTTTTTTACTAATGTTCTTTTTATGTTCTAGGATCCAATCTAGAATCCCTTATTACATTTAGTTGTCATGTCTGCTTGTTCTCCTTCAATCTTTGACAATTCCTCAGGATTTGTCTTTATGACCTTGACAATTTTGAAGTTTTTTGTTTGTTTTGTTTTTGAGACAGGGTCTTCCTCTCTCACCTGGGCTAGAGTGCAGTGACATGATAGCTCACTGCAACCTCAAACTTCTGGGCACAAGCAATCCTCCTTGCCCAGCCTCCTGAGTATCTGGGACCACAGGCATGCAAAACCACACTTGGCTAATTTTTGTAGAGACAGAGGTTTTGCCATGTTGCTCAGGCTGATCTGGAATTCCTGGCCTCAAGCAATCCTCCTGCCTTCCAAAGTGCTAGGATTACAGGCATGCCACTGTGCCTGGCCTGGAGTATTCTATATTTATATTTTTAGAATGTCCCTCAGCTTGGTTGCATTTATGTTTTCTTGTGCTTACATTGAGGTTTTTATGGTTGTTTTTTTTAGGAGACAGGATCTTGCTCTGTTGCCCAAGCTGGAGCGCAGTGGCTTCATCATAGCTCACTGCAACCTCAAATTCCTGGGCTCAAGTGATCCTCCCGAGTAGATGGGACTACAGGTGTGTGCCTGGCTCCATATGTTTTATTACTGATGTTAACCTTGATCTGGTGGTGTCTTGTCAGGTTTCATCACTGGAAAGTTACTTTCCCTTTGTAATCGATGATTATTTTGGGAAGATTGCTATTTGCATACAAATACCCTGTTTCTCCTTAATTTACCTCCATTAAGTAGCATTCATTGGTGGATCTTGCCTGCGGCAACTATTACTATAGTGTTGGAATGTGACTTTCTCTTTTCCTCATTCCTTCTACACTTATTCATTGGAACATTGAAATACTTTGTGAGGAAAAGCTGTGCCTTCTCTTCCTTTTATTTATTTATTCAGTTACATTGATGTGTGCTTGTGGATATTTATTTTATTCTTTGGGCTATAATAGAATGCTATTGTTATTTATTTTGTTGTGTGAATTATTCTAGCTTTGGTCATTGGGAGCTGTGTCCTTTTGACATGACCTCATCCTTTTTTGAGTCTTTCCCTAGTTTTCTGGCACCGTAGAACACTCATCTTTTTATTTTCCCTGCCCCAGCTTAGAATCAATCACTTCTTCAAGGAGCCCTGCCTCATTTTATTGGAGAATAGTATTTAGAAACCAAGTTTTGGGCACTTTAGGTATGAGTTTATTTCTTAGTTGGTAAATTAGTATAAATATTATTTTCAGATTTTAAGGACATACTGAAAGCAGTCTTTCTTTAGTGGTGATTATCTTAGAAACTTGTTTGCTTATTATCAGTTTATAAAGTATACTTTATATACACTCACACTGGTAGGAAAACACAAGAATTAGAGACTAGTTAATGGTAATTTTAAAAGGAAAACAAGTCACGTTGCCCAGGAAGTAAAGAAATAAAATAACAAAAGAAGAAAATCTCCTAGAAAAATGCCAAGATGTTCTCTGTTCTTTTCAAAGCCATTTGCATTGTGGAAATTAAACTGGGTTAAGGTTTAAAGCTCTGGGAGTAGAGTCCTAAGTAAGTTCCAGCTCAGGTTGCTTCCCAGACCTCCGTGTTCACAGTTGTCGCATAATCTCAACAAGTCAATAAAGGAAGTTTTTCTTCCATCCTCAAAAGGTAATTGGGACTTGGGAGGAAGCCTGCAGCTTTAGGATACCTGAATTTTACTGGCAGGCCCAGCTACCTGCTGGGTGGCAGTGTTCACTGTGCTCTGGGTCTTTCATTCAGAGTTTGAGAGGCCCATGAGGTCTTCAGCTTTCTCCATGTTCATGATTTTAGATGCTGGGCTAACACCTTTGATTGAAGGACTGAAATCTTGGCCATATTTGCAGGCATTTGCCCTCATTTTTCTATTAGTCAGTCTTCTATTCACCTCTTTACAAGTACTTCACTGACCTCTTGGACATTTCTGGAGCAGCTGCTTCAAAACAGCCAGCTTGGAGACTTATTTTTGGTCCTAATTTCACTGTGGGTGTCAGTTCCCTTGGTGCAGGAGGAGGAGGAGGAGCCTTCTCCCAGTGACTGACTCAAAGACAAGGTGAGGAAGAAGATGAGGGTTTATTCACCGGTGAGGCTCAGAGGACAGGGTCCAAATTCTGAGCTCCCAGCAAGGGGTGTAACAGTCTTTTATACATCTCTTAGGGAGGGTGAGGGGCACAGTTACAATGTGTTTATCTCTAATCTCCAGCGAGGTCTTTGTGTAAGCTGCGGTCCTGTCTGGCTTTCCTAGCCGATTTATTATCTCTCCGGTGCAGGCCTGTTCAAGCAAGTTAGAGAAGCCACAAAAGCAAATTTTGCAAACTTAGTTCCTGGTGTGGAGTTTCTTCCTGTTTTTTTTCTTTCCTGTTTCACAGGGGCTGAAGACCCCTACCACACCCTGAGCTAGGTCAGTGCCTTTAATATTTCCCGCTGGGTGCATTTCTTCAAAATATTTCTCTCTGGCCTCAAGTTCCTTCTCTTTAACCTCATTGACAGATTTCTCTTCACCCTTAGCACCATTCTGATTCTTTTCATACTTCAGTTTTCTTTCTCTTCTTCTATCTGTTCTGCAGGTTTGGGGCATAAGGAATATGCCTTTTTGGTTTTATTACAGACTTTCAAACTACCCTTCCTGATGGCTATATAATTTTACACTTCTATCAGTTGTTTGTGTTTGATTTTTGTTTTTTGAGTTTTTTTTCATATTAATGTAGTCAAATGTATCACTATTATGTTTGGGGATTTTGGGTGGTTCTTTCTAGGTGACCAGCTTCCCCAGAGGCCACTTCTTCCCTTTAGTTTGAGCTACACCAAAGTTGAGTCTTAGACAGTTTCTGATGCTAAAACAGTTTATTCTGGCACCATTCTTACAAGACTGATGGTGGGAGTAGGCTGGTGGCATGGGCCAGGTACAGTTAGGGGTCAGATGTACTGAACAGGATGATCCACAAGCCATTCTCAAAGTTTGGGGAATCCTTCCCATTTTTTTAGTTGCATTCAGTCTGGGCCTTACTGGGTGTTTCTTTCATAAGGAAGTTTAAACTGTTGTTGTAAGGGTAAGATTTGTTTTGAGGTTTCTGAGAGTTACATCTGTGCTGAGGTGACCTTGTGTCCTAGAAATTACTGGGCCAGTTTGCATCATACTAAGTGACATGTTGTGTAGGCCCTGTGAGATGCTTAATTGGGCCTTGTGGCTACCATTAACTTCTTAGTCACAATACGTAAGGTGTCTCTTGTAGTATACTACACTCACTCTTCTTTTTTGTTGTTTAAGAAATCTTTTTTTTTTTTTTTTTTTTTAAAGAGACAGTGTCTCACTCTGTCACCCAGGCTGGAGTGCAATGGTGTGATCACTGCTTACTGCAACCTTGAACTCCTGGGCTCGAGTGATCCTCCTGCCTCAGCTTCCCAAGTAGCTAGGACTATAGTCACATGCCACAACACCTTGCTAATTTTTAATTTTTTGTAGAGATGGGGTCTTGAACCCATCTCTGTTGTTCAAGGTTGGTCTTGAACTCTTGGGCTTAAGTGATTATCCCGCCTTAGCCTCCCAAAGTGCTGGGATTACAAGTGTGAGCCATCATGCCCAGCCAGAAATCCTTCTTTACCACAGGGCTCTTACTCTTTTTCCCTCTCTTTTTTTAGAGTTTTGTTTTTGAAATCTAGCTCTTTAACTAGAATTCATTGTTTATTTGCCCAGCCAGTTTTCCCAATACAATTTATTGAATAGTCAAATCATGGTAGACTTACCATGCTACCTCTATCATATACTAAATATTTATGTGTGTGTAAGCCTGTGTGAGGATTCTGTGCTGTTTCTTTTATCTAGTATTTGTATATTCCTTTAGTAATACACAGTGTTTTCATTAGTATAGCTTTATAGTAAGCCTTATTGTCTGGTAGATTAATCTTTTCACCTCTTAAAAGTTGTCTTGGCTATTCGTGGCCTTCTACATGTTCATTTGAATTTTAGAATATGCTTGTCAAGCCCCAAGAAAAGAAACTGGAATTTGATTGGGATTTTATTGACTTTGCATGTTAGTTTAGGAAGAATTGACATCTTTTTTTTTTTTTTTGTTGAGACAGAGTCTCACTCTGTTGCCCCGGCTAGAGTGCCGTGGCGTCAGCCTAGCTCTCAGCAACCTCAAACTCCTGGACTCAAGCAATCCTTCTACCTCAGCCTCCCGAGTAGCTGGGACTACAGGCATGCGCCACCCTGCCTGGCTAATTTTTTCTACATATATTTTTATTTGGCCAGATAATTTCTTTCTATTTTTAGTAGAGATGGGGTCTCGCTCTTGCTCAGGCTGGTCTCGAACTCCTGAGCTCAAACAATCCGCCCGCCTCGGCCTCTCGGAGTGGTAGGATTACAGGCGTGAGCCACCTCGCCCGGCCAACATTTTAAAAATATTAGTCTTCCCATACTTAAGATTTATTCAGATCTGTTATGTCTTTTGGCAGAATTTTCTCTTTCTCTATTAAGATAATGTAAATTTTTTTGTTAGCTTTATTTCTGGGTGTTTTATGTTTTTTGTTGCTGTTGTATTGATTAATTTCTGATTGGACGTTGCCCAATTAATTTGCTATAGTGGCTTATAAAACTCAGGGAAACACTTACATTTACCAGTTTATTATAAAGGATATTTTAAGGGATATAAATAAACAGCCAGATAAAGAGATACATATAGGAGGAGGTCTGGAAGGGTCCTGAGTGTGGGAGCTTCCATCCTTGTGGAGTTGAGTTGTACCATCCTCCTGGCACATGGATGAGTTCTTGTTCACCTTCCTACAAACTTCTACAAGTTCAGCTGTCTAGAAGCTCTCCATATCCTACCCTCTTGGTCCTTTTATGTAGACTTCATTGGATAGCATGATTGAAGCATGGACAACCATGTAGAAATGAGATTGGACAAAAATAGTATGATTAATACTAATAGACTGAGTGGGGAATCCCAGCAAGGCCAATCTGTTCAGATTCTATTTGGCCCTCTCTGTACAGCATTCCTTCCTCCCAGGTATGGGCAGGACCCCTTCTGAAATGGGGGTCTTATGACCTGCAATCAAACAAGGTAGGTCAGAGAATTTATGGCCAGCTCCAAGATAGAAAAGCAGGGGAAGATTAGCATATATTTTTAGTTTCTATGGCCTGCCTTGGGGAGAAAAAGGAGCAGGTGAAAGGAGGGCAGAAAGTCAGAGAGAGAGAGATTCTGTTTTCTGAGGCCTGCTCCTGAGGCCTAAAATATCCCAACATTATAACAGAAGATTGTCTTTTATCTTTATTGCTCTAACGCTGTTCCAAAGCCACTTCAGGAGCTGAGGACAAAAGGCCAAATACCTTAACAAAAGATATGCTTATTGTTTTAGTCACTTAGGAATTAACAAGGCCTATGGGAGTTATGACCCAAAACTGTGGACAAAAACCAATGTATATATATCGTAATATCACAGATACCAAGTCTTAAAAACCAATGTATATATATCGTAATATCACAGATACCAAGTCTTTTTTTTTTTTTTTGTTCAGGGCAGATGTGACTCTGTACAGATACCAAGTCTTGAGAACTCTTTGCCTTGTCCTAGATCCTAAAGGTTCTCTCCTATGTTTTTCTGTAAAAGTTGTATAGTTTTGTGGTTTATATTTAAGTCTGTGATCATATTGAATTGATGTTTGTAGAAGGTGTGAGGTTTAGGTCTACTTTCTGTATTTTGCCTATGAATGTCCACTTGCTTCGGCAACATTCATTGAGAAGACGGTCCTTCCTCTTTTGAATTGCTTTTGTGCCTTTATAAAAAATTAGTTTGGCATATTGCAGGGGTGAACTCCTCTGCACAGTGATATGGCTTGTAGCACAAGCTCCTTTCCCAGGTATGGTCAAACAGACATTCCCTGAGAGCCCAAAATGTAAAGTAGCTTCTTATTTAAACCTCACAACCCACCACAGAGATTTCCAGAGGTAAAATGATGCATGCACAGTTATACAGCTAATAATTAGGGAGCTGGGTTTGAAACTAGGTCTGTCTTAGTTCACATTCTATAGTCTTTCTACTAAGCTCTGCTGTCTCCTGAAAGTGGCTTGAACACTTAGGCACCCCCTGTTATGATGAATTATTAATATAAAAGGAAATACAGGGTCGGGTGTAATCCTAGATTTGGTAGGCTGAGGTGGGAGAATCTCTTGAGGCCAGGAGTTTGAGACCAGCCTGGGCAACATAGCAAGATTTCATCTCTACCAAAAAAAATAGAAAAGTTAGCTGGGTGTGGTGATCCACACATGTAGTCCTAGCTACTCAGGAGGCTGAGGCAGGAGGATCATTTGAGCCCAGGAATTGAGGTTGCAGTGAGCTTTGGTGATGCCACTGCATTCCAGCCTGGATGACAGAGCAAGATCCTGCCTCAAAAAAAAAAAAAAAAAGAAGGAAATATAGGAGTTGAGTGGGATGCTGGATTAGTAGCTTTCAATTTATAGTTTTTAATCCATTGGTGGATCATAAAATCAATTAGGGGATTCTCAATCAGCATTTTGTTTTGTTTTTGAATTGCTTGTTTGATTTTTTTTTTTTTTCTTTTTAGAGACAAGATCTTGCTCTGTCACCCAGGCTGGAGTACAGTGGTGCAATTGTAGCTCACTGTAACCTCAAACTCCTGGGCTCAAGCAATCCTCCTGCCTCATCCTCCCCAGTAGCCTGGACTATAGGTGTGTGCCACCATGCCTGGCTAATTTTTAGAGATGGGGTCTCACTGTGTTGTCCAGGCTGATCCTAAACTCCTAGTCTCAAGCAGTCTTCCTGCCTTCGGCCTCTCAGAGTGCTGGGATTACAGATGTGAGCTGCCATGCCAGGCTGAGATATTTGAAAATATTGTATTATAATATTAGTAAAATAACATTTTATATTAAAAAATCAGTTGAGCATAATTGTGTGGGTCTATTTCTGATTTTTCTCTTCTGTTCCATTAATCTATCTGTCTCTTCCTCTACTAATATCACATAGTCTTGATTACTATAGTTATAAGTCTTGAAATCGGATAGACTGATTCCTCCTACTTTATTATTTTTCAAAATTATTTTAGCTATTCTAATTCCTTTGTCTTCTCACATAAATTTTAGAATAATCTTGTCTATATCTATAAAAAAAAACTTGCTGAGATTTTGGTAGGAATTGCATTAGACCCATAGATCAATTTGGAGAAAATTGACATCTTTACTATGTCAAGTCTTCCAATACATGAATATGGTGTCTGTCCATTTATTTAGATCTTCTTTGACTTTTTTCATCAGCCATTTGTGTTGTTTACAAAGTTTTTATGTATAAACTCAATACATGTTTTACTATATTCTGGGATATTTTCTTAGCTTACTATCGCAATAGGTGACATTCTAGCCCTGGTCTGCTTGATACTGGCAAATACATCTGTACGAATGCTCTTGTACGTGCACCTTTTTCTCATACATCCAAAGATAATCCCAACCAACAGGATCTTACTGCACCGTGTATGATGGACATCATTCTTTCATCCCCTCCTGAATGTTGGTTATTTCAGTCTCTTAACAGTGACTTCTGATGTCCCAGCAAATGGCATCGTCCACTGCAGTGCTGAGAAGGTACTCCCGAGGACCCAGCGGCACTACAGCTAAGGCAGACTTGTTTTGAGCTCTTCTGGGTAGGCCCTGAACGGGAGTGATGCCTCCAGGCAGGTGGTGCACTGTCCATCCAGCTCAGGCCCAGTCTTCAAGGGAGCGAGGACGCCTGCAAATGGTAAAGAAGGAAGAAGAGGATGAAGGCTACACTTCGGTGCAGGCTGCCAGGCCACAGACTCTCAACCGTCCTGGCCAAGAGCTGTTCCGCCAGCTCTTCAGGCAGCTTCGCTACCATGAGTCTTCTGGGCCCCTAGAAACTCTGAGCCGGCTCCGGGAGCTCTGCCGCTGGTGGCTGAGGCCTGACGTTCTCTCCAAGGCACAGATCCTGGAGCTGCTGGTGCTAGAGCAGTTCCTGAGCATCCTGCCTGGGGAACTCCGGACCTGGGTGCAGCTCCATCACCCTGAAAATGGTGAGAAGGCTGTGGCCTTGCTGGAGGAACTGCACAGGGACCTTGATGTGACACCATGGATGGTGAGTATGAGCAAGTGTGTCGTGCCCAGTGAACTCTGCCTGCTGGTGAGCCAACTTGTCTGGGGGTGGGGGCAGCACCTAGAGTCAGGACTCTGGGCTTCTGAGTGAGAGAGTACATGTTAAAACCCAGAAAGGCAGTTTGCATGTACCATGTTGCTTCCTTCTCGGTAAGCTTTTGAGGATCTATTTTGTGTATGTGGTTGGGGGTTGGGAGGAGGGATGGATGTGAGTGCCAAGGGGTAGCCCTGGGCTGGGAAATAGGAAGACCTCAATTTTAGACTTCATTCCATACCTTCAGTGTCATTGGCCACATTGTTACACATTTCAGAGCCTCTGTTCATTGAGAATAAATGCAGAAATGACCTAATTGTAAGAAATGTTCAGTAAATATTTGAGTGCCTATCATGTACCTGGCTCTGGCAGAGTCGACAGTCCCAGGCCCAGCAATAGAACTGTAGCAAGTCAGTTACAGTGCATTGTTCCTGCTGCTTCTGCTGCACGCAGGGAGCTGATGCTTCCTGTATTGTTTCAGGTTTTTAAAAGATCATTTATCATTTTTGTTTTAGGCCCCTTTAAAATTTTATCTATGTAAAAATATATGTGATTCTGTGTGCATAATTCATATATAAATGAAAGTTGCTGTTAAGGTTTCTGAAATAAATTTGACATATTTGTCCCCCAAACTTATTGTAAAAATTAAATCAAAGAACACATCTGAACATGGTCTACCAGCAGTAAATGGTAATAAATCAACACAAGTTATGACTATTAGAAAATATCTTTGCTTAACATTAGGTACTATTTTAATACTTCAAAAGAGGATTTGTCATTTTTACTAAAAAAATATTCAGAAGGGCCTAATAATAATTTATAAAAGGAAGTAAGATACACAGTAAATTTGCAGCTTTGTTATAGTTTGCTCATTTAGAGCTAGATGTAAGGTTGAAAAAAATCCGTGAAAACATTGCCTAACTCAAAGCTCCTTAGAAATTAGAAGACAATGGGGGCTGGAAGAAAGCCCTCCAATTTTTTTTTTTTTTTAATTCAGTCCCTGTAGGGACTGTCAAAAATTGCCAATGCTGACTATATTGCAAATCATGGCGGAAAAGCCCCCCCCAAATTCTGAAAAGGAACAGAAATGCTTAAGGTACATATAAAGTCACAGGGTCATCCTAGAGTTCAGCAAAATTAGGGCACTGAAAAACCAGGGAGAAAGTTTGTCCTTAAACTCGAGTGGCTGTGCTTATGTCCTTATTGTTTCTTTATTCTTCCTTTAGTAGTGTTTGAAAGGAGCAGGGGATAAATTACCATGATGATCAATTCATCATCTTTAGTCTATGTCTTTGCATCAGATGTTCAATGGCCTCAGGCTAAGAATTGTTCATATTGGTATAGAGAATGTCTTGGCCATGGGAACAGAAAAACTCAAAAGTTCATTGGCTGTACCTTCCTGTATTCATCTCCACATCAGAGACAACCTTGCCTTACAGACCAGAGCTATTGTGAAGGCCCAGGGCAAAAGCCTCCTCTTTCCTGCTCTCTGCTATGATAGGCACTGCCATTTTTTACACTGGAGGCTGTTTCTTCTGTGGTTCCACAGCTGACCCTCATAATTAGCTCTGCCTCTCTGGAGGTGTTAACTATTAAAGTCAAGGTGGCAACTGGGAGCTAGCCTACCTCTTTGAGTTCTCTGTGCATATCAGTGCATGGAGTGGTAGATGTTACTTGACAGTAGATACTACTTGACCATCTCTGCTATGAACCATTATCAGTTTAACTCTCAAGAGCTAATTTCTTCTCTCTCATTTCTAAGTTTCAGGTCTGGGATGGGTAGTGGGGAGATGTCACTGTGGCATCTGAGGACTGACAACAATACTGTTACTGACTTGCCAAGTGCTTCCTTGTGTTGAGCCCTCATTAGAGCCCATGGATGGGAAGGGGTGGGAGGGGCTTTCCTGTGTTGCTGCTTGTGCTTTTCCCTCTGCCTGGAGGTAATACAGGATCTGGCTTCCCCCTCCCTTGGCCCCTGCCCTTAGAGACCTGCTATGTGGCCTCTTCTCTGATCTGATTTCCATGAGGATCCTCTCACAACATTTTCTTCTTGCCAGGACCCAGGCTCTGCCCAGAGCCCAGATGTGCACTGGATGGGTACAGGAGCCCTGCAGTCTGCACAGATATGGCCCCCTGCTTCACCTCTCAGAAACGGCTCTGCTTCGGGGGACCACCTGGAGCCTCCCTGTGAAATAGGAACACATGACTTCCTGCCTGGGCAATCTGGTACTCGCTCCCTGGCCCTAAGACTCCAGCCTTATGCACACCTCTTGAATTTCCTATGGCATTGTCTTTTCACAAGAATCTTTCTGTCCTGGCCCTTAGATCTGTGTCCTCTCCACCCCTTCTGTGACTCATACCTGGCTAGCTCCTCCCCTCATTGCACCCCCCCCCCAAACACACACACATTCCCTTCCAGGCCCCCAGTAGACACACATGTGAGATGGATATTTAATAACAGTCTGTGCCTGCTCATGGGTCCAGGATACTTGTGTGTGTGGGGAAGAGTGGGCTTCTCCGTGGGGCGTCCAGAGCTGGACAGCTTTCTCATGGCTTTTTCTTCTCCTTCAGATCCTCCTGCTGCCCAGGTTATTGCCTTTTCCCAGAGAGAGGGGTGCCCAGAAGATGGGGTAATGGTAACCAGATCCCTGACAGCCCAGCCCCAGGTGAGCCACAGAGCCTTCAGTCCTTCCTGATGTCCCAGCATTACTGCCTAATGGAGTAATACAGCACTCCTCATCCTGGGTTTCTCTGTCTGGTGACCTCACATCCAGAGACCCATGTCCTAGACACCAGATTACCGTCCTTGAGCTCAGAGCTCTCCTTCTGGGTGATGGTCTTCTGTTCACCTTTGCCAGATTTGTGTTTTACTCACCCAGAGCCAGCCCATTCCCCTGCCCCCTTCTAAAAACTGGGAGCTGTGGACCAGCTCTAGGGCACAGTGTTTTTTCAGGAGGCTATGACTTTCAAGGACGTGGAGGTGACCTTCTCCCAGGATGAGTGGGGATGGCTGGACTCGGCTCAGAGGAACCTGTACAGGGATGTGATGCTGGAGAATTATAGGAACATGGTTTCTCTGGGTAAGTCATTGGTACTCACATGTTTCAATCCACTTTTACTTGTGCTTTCTTGGCGTTTTTTTTGGGGGGTGGGGGGTGGTTTTTTGTTTTGTTTTGTTTTTGTTGTTTTTTTTTTTTTTTGAGGACCATGACCTGGTGCCATGCCCAAGAATCCTTGAGCAAGTGGACTCCCCTTCTTGGTTTTTGTAGTGGTACATAGAGAGGGACCTGACCTGGGTTTAGATCCTGGCTGCTTAACTACTAACCAGATCACTTAATCTAGCACCTTGGTATCACCTCTTTTGAAAAATGGGGATGGGCTGGGCATGGTGGCTCACGCCTGTAATCCCAGCACTTTGGGAAGCTAAGCCAGAAGGATTTGTTGAGGCCAGGAGTTTGAGACCAACCTGGGCAACATAGTGGATCCCGTCTCTACAAAAAAAAAAAAAAAAAGGAAAAAAAAAAAAGAGAATCAGCTGGACGTGGTGGCACACAGCTGCAGTCTCAGCTACTTGGGAGGCTGAGGCAGGATTGCTTAAGCCCAGGAGTTTGAAGCTGCAGTGAGCTATGATCGCACCACTGCATTCCAGCCTAGGTGACAGAGTGAGACTCTGTCTCTTACAAAAAAAAAAAAAAAAAAATGGGGATAATAATGCCTGCCATTCTGGGTTATTGTAAATATTAAATGTAATATGTTTTAAGTTCTTAGTCCATTTAGGCATTCAAAAAATGTTGATTTAACCATTTGAGTAGCTGTGTGGTTCTCATTTCTAGAGAATTCTAATGATCCTTTTGCCTGCAACTTCTCTTAGCCTCTCTCCTCTCTTATCTCTGTCTGCTCAGGGCTATCAGAAACGGCCGTCTGGGCCCCCTGCCATAGCGTCTTTCACCTACTTTCTTGGCCTTTCCCACCTCCCTGCCAGGACTTCAGGCTGAGAGAGTCCTCGAATAGTTCTGAGTGATCCATATATCCTCCCATCCCATTCTCTTCTTTTCTGCAGTGGGGCCATTCACCAAACCTGCTCTGATCTCCTGGTTGGAAGCAAGGGAGCCGTGGGGCCTGAATGTCCAAGCAGCTCAGCCTAACGGGAATCCAGGTGCTGGCCCTACAGGTGAGTTCCAGAGAACCTACCGGGTCCTACTCCTCCCGCATCTACTCTTCTCTTTCTTAAGGTGAGGTACATCACTGGGGACTTACTTCTTTGTTTGCTAGAAGATCTTTTTGGTTTCTTGTTTCAAGTCAGATGGGTAATATGCTGATGTCATAACAAGGATTGAGGGAGGCATATCTCACATGTGAGTGTGAAAACTCAATCATCATGCTTATAAACTACAAAGGATCTAGAAGGAAAATCTTTAACAGTGTTGTTAAGGGGTGCTGGGTCCCTGAGCCTCTCCCCTCCTGGCTGGCCTTTGAGAGGCCATTTGTTTCTAGACCTGTCCCTTCCCCCTTCCCCATCAGCCCTCTCATTAACAGTTCTTGCCAGAGGGCTTCACTGTTCCTGTATTTTTCATTCACTGATGCTCCTTAGCCCTGTCCCTGCATTTCTGCTAAATCCCCTTTGTCCACCCCATCCTGCACTTAGGAGCCCTCCTCACACTCCTGTTCCTCTTCTTTGCTTGGTTTTTCCTTCTGTGATAGGCTGATCTCCAGTCCTTTCAGCCAGGCCCTCCTTGGCAGCTTACCTCTTGGCTTTTGGGTACATTTCTATGGTGCTCCTGTGCCATGATTCTTCTCCTCTCACTGGCTATCTAACACTCTCTTTCAACCTGTTCATTTTCTTGCTGGATGTGATGTCTGCATATCTCTAGCTCCTGTGCCCATCTTGCTTTTCCTCACCTCCTCCCTGTTATCTGGGATACTCTTCCATGCTTTGTCTTATACTTGACTGTTTTGTAAAGGTATTGGAAGTCAGACAAAAGCCTCACCACCCAGACATTTCATTGCCCCTTGGTGGTTTCTCTAGTTCCAAGTATGGGAAAAGAGTACATTCTCTTCTGTTTTGTTTTTTGTCAGGTAAACTCCAGATTAAAACAAACAAGTTCTTCTTAAATCCGGAACCTTTGGAAGAAGCAGAAACCCCAGCTGTGCCATCAGAATGTCTTGCAACAAGTGTTTCTCAGGGAACAGGTCTCAGCAGATCTTTTGAACCAAAGAGCAGGTTCAAAGATCAATGTGGAAACCCAATACAAGTCAGAGTTAAGAAAGAAGAGACCAACTTCAGTCACAGGACAGGCAAAGATTCTGAAGTATCAGAAAGAAGTAATAGCCTTGACCTAAAACATGTTACATATTTGAGAGTTTCTGGGAGAAAACTATCCCTTAAACATGGCTATGGCAGACACTTCAGCATAATGAGTTCACACCACTTTGACTATATAAGATATGGGAAGGGGCTCAGATACTTAATTGGGGGCTTTAACCTACTTCAGAGAATTCATAGTGGACTGAAAGGGAACAAAAAGGATGTGTGTGGAAAAGACTTCAGCCTTAGTTCTCATCATCAACATGGGCAGAGCCTTCCCACAGTGGGGGCATCGTATAAGTGCAGTGACTGTGGGAGGATTTTTAGTCGTAGCTCCCATCTTGCATGTCATCAGAAACTTCATACTCAAGAGAAAGCATTTAAATGTAGGGTGTGTGGGAAAGCCTTCAGGTGGAGCTCCAACTGTGTGCGACATGAGAAAATTCACACTGGGGTGAAACCTTATAAGTGTAGCCTATGTGAGAAAGCTTTCCGACGTATGTCAGCCTACCGTCTGCACCAAGAAACCCATGCTAAGCAGAAATTTCTTGAATCAAATCAGTATGGGGAAGTGCTCACCTACAGTTCAGGGTTTGATCATGTGAGAGACCAAAGTGAGGAGAAGCTCTTTGACTGCAGCCAGTGCAGGAAATCCTTCCACTGTAAAGCCTATGTTCTTGAACATCAGAGAATTCACACCCAGGAGAAACCCTATAAATGTACCAAATGTAGGAAAACCTTTAGGTGGAGGTCAAATTTTACTCGTCATATGAGGTTGCACCAGGAGGAAAAGTTTCACAAACAAGATAAATGTCAAGAAGAATTCAGGCAGAGTCCTAACTGCAGTCAGCCCCAGGATGCCCCCACTGTGGAGCAAACTTTTTTGTGTCAGCACTGTGGCAAAACTTTTACTCGAAAGAAAACGCTCATTGATCATCAGAGAATGCATACAGATGCGAAACCACACCGTTGTGGCGAATGTGGCAAAGAGTTTATCTATAAGTCAGCCTTTATTGTTCATAAGAAGAAGCATGCCATGAAAAGAAAACCTGAGGGTGAGCCATCTTTTAAGCAGGACAGAGTGTTCCCAGTTCCTCAGAGCAGTCACACAAAAGAGGAGCTCCACAAATGTAGCCAGTGTGACAGAGCCTTCCGTAATCACTCATTCCTCCTCCTGCATCAGAGAATTCACACTGGAGAGAAGCCGTATAAGTGCAGGGAGTGTGGGAAAGCCTTCAGATGGAGTTCCAATCTCTACCGACATCAGAGGCTTCACTCTTTTCAAAAACAGTACGAGTGTCATGAAATTGAAAAGCCTCCAAATCTGGAGCCGAAAATCCTCACTGATGAGAAACCTTTTTGGTGTCAAGAATGTGGAAAAACCTTTACACGTAAGAGAACTCTTTTAGATCATAAGGGAATACACAGTGGAGAGAAGCGCTATAAATGTAATCTGTGTGGAAAATCTTATGATAGAAATCATCGCCTTGTTAATCATCAGAGAATCCACACTAAGGAGAGAACTTTTAAATGTCAGTGGTGTGAGAAAGACTTTGTTGGGAGACAAACCCTTTGTAATCATCAGAGAAAACACACCAGAGTGGCAAAGTCTGAATGCAGCCTGCCTGGGTTGCTGTCCTGTCAGGACACAGAGTTGAGTTTACAGGAATTAAAACCAACTGAAGAGAACCCTGTTGAAGATTGTGAAAAAGCTTGTGACCAGAGTTCCAGGCTCACTGAACTCCAGAACATACCCACTGAGAGGAAGTGCCACAAATGTAGCATTTGTGGAAAAGCTTTTGGCAAGAGTTCCCAACTCATTAGCCACAAGAGATTTCATACTCGAGAAAGGCCCTTTAAATGCAGCAAGTGTGGGAAGACCTTCAGGTGGTCCTCAAACTTGGCTCGGCACATGAAAAGCCATATTAGAGATTAGCCTGGGACCTGACAATGACAATGAGGTAAATGATTCCTAGTGACACTGCTAGAGAATGCTTAATTGTAGGCACTGTGGGGAAAACCTCTACAAAGGGCCTAACCCTCTCTATTTTGGAAACTAGTGACGGAATCCTGAGGATTTAAAGGCTCAGAGAGTCCCCAGCCTACCTGATGGAAAGCGATACTGGGGGAAAAACAGCAACATGTTCTTTGGAGCCCTTCTGAAAACCTGGGCCAGTAGGAGTGGCCTTTGCACAGTAGCCTGGGGCACCTCCAGCCAGGTCTCCTACCACACCTCTAAAGAGAGAAACCATTGCCCTTTGTGGTTGGACAAAATGTCTGTGGCATCGTGAGCTGTGGCTGCTGGGAAGGGGCCAGTTGGATCCTAAGTTTCTCTTTGAGCTTGGCCTGTGATGGTGCCTATTCTGTTGACTTTAAAAGTAGCAGCAGCAGCATCAAGAACTCCTGGTCTTCCCGTTTGCCCCCTGTGGAGTTCTGGCTGGGCCTTCAGCCTTCATAGCTGGCTTTCATGTCTGCGAGGGGGTTAGAGTTGTCTCCATGGCAGGTGGAGAACAGAGTGCTGGGCTCTATCGCTTGGAGCATGGAGCTGTACTGGTACCCCATGGCCATCTCCACCCCACAGGTATGCACAGGCAGCAGCGGTCCATCTGTTCAGCAGAAATGTGCTAAGCACTTCATGTGTGCCAGAGAAGTGACCAGAACAGACAAAAACCTTGCCATCTTGGATTTTTACAGATGATAAACACATGGGATATATAGTATGCTGGATGGTACTATGTGTTGTGGACAAAGGAGAGCAGAAGAGACTGGGAGGTGGGTTGTGATTTTAAAGAGATCGGTGAAGGAGGGCCTCAACTGAGAAGGTAAAATTCGAGCAAAGACCTGAAGGAGGTCAGGGAGTGAGCCATGTAGATCTTTAAGGAGAGTCACAGGCAGAGGAGGTGGGGTCTTGTTTGGTGTCCTCAGGGAATAGCAAGGAGGCTCCTGGGATAGAGTGGAGTGAGCCAACTGGCAGAGGCGGAGAGAGGGCCAGTGAGGTGAAGGGCCAGGCTGTGTGAGCATGGGAGGTCATCACTGGGGCTTGGGCTGCTTCAGAGGGAGGTAGGGAGCTTCTGGACAGTTTCAAGTAGACAAATGATGTGGCCTGAATCTGAATTACATTTTACAAGAGTTAACCACAGACCCAAGGACAGTAAAATAGTATGGCTGATTTTTATGTAGTTATCGCTGCTGCCAGTTTCCATGAATGAGACCCTCTCCTGTACCCCATTTCTGAATTTCCTGTAAGGTCTGCCCTCAGTAGATGTAAACACTTACCATCATTGCGTTTACATCTCTCGCCTCTGCACACTGCAGGC
This sequence comes from Varecia variegata, assembly GCA_028533085.1. Classification (NCBI taxonomy): domain Eukaryota; kingdom Metazoa; phylum Chordata; class Mammalia; order Primates; family Lemuridae; genus Varecia; species Varecia variegata. The sequence continues at coordinate 127,500,795 of CM052436.1, forward strand.
AGCCTCTCACCTTCATATAGCCCTCTCCACGTGTGGGGAACCTGCTGCTGGCATGAGGTTCAACCCAAAGGTGCCAGTGCCTGGTGGCGGGGGTAGGTGGGTGGGGAAAACCCCCCCTCAGGTCATGGGACCCTGGGGTCATTAGGTCTGGGTTCCAGGCTCGGTGTGCCTTGGACTGGCAGGATGATCTAGGGCAAGTCATTGGACGTCTGCATCAATTTCCTTGGGTGTGAACTTAGAGTACCTGGCTGTGCTGCGTGACTCCTGGGCTTGGTGAAAGAGGGCTTGGTTTACTAAGACTCTGGGTTAGATGGTTGACCTCTAGGTCCAGGGCCCTCACAGGGGTCAATTGGTGCTACACCACAGAAACCCTTTTCTGTCCACATTTTCATCCCCATATTCCCCGTGCCACCTGGCACCTTGTAAAGTTCCTGCCCCAGTAGGGATGTTTTTTTTTTCCTCTGACCATATCCTACATGAAGTAGGAGAGTTATTTACTGCCATTTTTATAGAATGAGATATTTTAAACATTCCAACCAAATTTTAAAATATATAAATAATGAAATAAAAAATAGAAATCTTTCTATACCGAAGCCATTAATATTTTGGGATTATAGTGATGCAGTCTGTTTAATAACCTGAGTTTTCAAATCTTAGTTCTATAAGTAATAGGTGATTATCATAGAAATATTAGTACATACAGATTAGGTAAAAGGAAGAAAAGGTCAAAGTCTGACTACTTCGTGCTAACTACTAAACATTTTGGTGTAATCAGTATTAGATTTGACTTCATTGCATGCACCTCCCTGGACACCCCTGGACTGTCCTGCCTCCCTTCACCTGGAGTGCCACACTTCTGTCTTTGCTGCTGCAGGTCATCTGTCTTCAAGGCCTGACCTTGTCTGATCCTCATCCCTCTAAGCCCCTTTCCCCTGGCCCCACCTTTCCTGTTGCCTGTATCTTGCTGTTAGGTGTTATCTGGGCTTCTCGTTATGCCCATCACTGCAGCCAGACCAAGTGCTCTGGAGGCCGGGGTTGGGTGCTTATTTATCTGTTTGCCATGCAGAGGAGATTTTGCACAAAATTACCTGTTACGGAATCTAGAACCAAATTTAGTTCAGCTAAGTCAGGGTTGGGGTTTTTTGAAGTGGCATTTGAGTAAAATGTTGCCTGGAAGCCACCCCACAAGCACACACCTTCTGGTTCGGGACCGGCGGTGGATGGTTCTGTGTGGCTCCAGGTGACGGTTTCTGATGGCCCCAGGCACCAGTTCTCATCTTGTAATGCAGCCTGGCCTGGAGAACATGCAGGTTTCTTCCTGCCCTGCCCTGCCCACCCACCTTCACTCCCTTGGAGGAACTCAAGTTGAGGTTGGAGAGCACCAGATGGGCTGGGACAATCAGATGGAGGAGTAGGTATCAGAAGGTCTTTCTGTCACCTGTTCAGCGTGGTCAGCCCCGCCCTTGCTGACAGATACTGTCAGAGCAGACAGGCGTGTACAGAGAAGAAGACATGGGAAATGCAAAACAATGCAGACCGTCTTACACTCAGCAAGTTGGCAAATATTTGAAAGCCCAAGTGTTGGTAAGTATATGAAACAACAGGAATTCACACTGCTTTGGGGGTGGAAATTGTGACAAATACTGTGCCAAGCAATTTGCAAAATCTTGTAAAGTTGTATGTTGTGTACTTTACTGCCCAGCAACTCCACTCCTAGATATGTCCTAGAGGAGCTGCATGTGAACAAAGAAATGAGTTCAAGACTATTCATTGCAGTATTGTCTTGATAGCAAGATTGGGCAAAGCTTGTATTTTATCAACAGAAGAACAGATAAATAAATGGGTGGTTTTGGGCACTTTGGAAAGTGAATATGAAAGAGTTAGCGTTACATCTTTCAACACAAATACGTAAAAAACAGTGCTGAGAAGGTTGCAGAAGCTATATAGGATGAAAGGTTTATGTAAAGTTAAACATACTTTGTGTCCATAGGCACATTACTTCAGCTTATTTGTATTTTGCTTTTTCTGTAAAATAGGATAGTAGTGCCAACTCACAGGGTGTTTGGGGGTGGGGGAGTAGTCGATGAAATAATGCATGTAAAGTGCTTAGAGTAGTGTCTGGCATGTAAGTATTGTTGGCATATAATAGAAAGTGTTTTGCACAATAATCTCTTTCCTATGGGTTCAGACGATGTGAAGTAAGTGTAAAATCATGTATTGGAATGATGTGTGTACATCACCGCTCTGCCTTCCCAGGGCAGGAGATGCTGATGGAATTGGGGAGGGAGGGTACCTGGGGCTTCAGTTGTGTTTTCTTTCTATCTAAAACTTGATGCAGATGCATCAGAATTTTAAGATTTAACAGGATAGCGTGGTGGGTTCTTTTTGTTTGGTTAAAGTATTTCAAAATAAAAATGTTTCTTAAGCATGGTCTCTGCCATTTACATGATGTTACTTAGAATAAGCCAGTTAATCTTTCAAGCCTTCAGTTTCCTTGCCTGCAAAAGTTGGGAGCAACACAAATGGCTGTTAGTAAAGAAATGGTTAAATAACTCCAGTACATGTGTGATTCAATAGCATGCAACATATGGTAGCAATGTTATCTATGGGGAAAAAAAAAAAAAAAGAAAAAAAAATAGCATGCAACAGTTTGAAAAAATGAGAATATTCTCCATGTACTGACACACGATCTCCAAGACATGCAGTTTATAGGACATTTTAAACTCCATTTTAATTCCTCCTTGCCTAAAAAATAGCAAGTGAAGCCAGAAGCTATAGACTCATACTTTTTCTTTATTTTTTTTTTGAGACAGAGTCTCACTCTGTCACCTCGGCTAGAGTGCAGTGGTGTCATGTTGTAATTCACTGTAACCTCAAACTCTTCAGCTCAAGCAATCCTGCCTCAGTCTCCCAAGTAGCTGGGACTACAGATGTGCACCGCCATGCCCAGCTAATTTTTCTATTTTTAGTAGAGACAGGGTCTCACTCTTGATCAGGCTGATCTCCAACTCCCGTCCTTAAGCAGTCCTCTCCCTCGGCCTCTCAGAGTGCTAGGATTACAGGTGGGAGCCACCATGCCCAGCCAATAATTTTAAGGAAAAAATAGGATCCCGAGGACAAAGATGCTTGTCAGCCATTCTGTTTTATTATATAGGTGAGCAAAAGGTGAGTTAATATTTACATGCCAACTAACACACCTTTTTAAGTTAATGCTAACCTTACTAAGAACAGCAAGGAGATTTTTACCAGCCAGGTGTTAGGAGTCAGAAACCATACCAATTATTTAACAAAGAGAACTTATAAAGAAGTGTTGACTATATTGAATAACTAGGCAAAAAGAGAATGCTAAGGTATTATGAGGGTGGCAGCTGCTAAGCAGCCACCACCCCAGGACTGGGAAAGCTGTAAGAGTCTGTCCCCATGTTTGATGTTTGACCACTGACAGCCTTCAGGCCTTCCCCCTCACTTTGCCCCGTATCTGGGCAAGCTGATAAGAAAGCCCAGGCACCTCTGCACCAGAGGGGAAGTTCCAACTATGCAAACCTTGGCTTTGGCTGTGCACTAAACTCATCCCCTAACCACAATGAAACCCAGAGCCACTTGCTCCTCTTGTCACTCCAGCCAAGCTGACCGGCCTGGGTGCCTGCTCTGTGCTTCCCAGAAAGCCTCACATGAATAGTAAGCTTTTTTGTAATCTCTTGGGGTGTGCAGTATCATTGGTCTTAACATCTGAATCATTTTGGGTGGTGGTAGAGTGTTGATCCCTCCTCCCGTGGGGCAAACTTCAAAGCAAAAACAAAGGAGTGGTTAGAATTGTCAAAGGATTGGAAGAGAGGCCTTGTGGAGCTGAGCTTAGACCTGTGAGGAGGGAAGTGCTGCTGGGCTGATGCTGGTGTCCGGGCTCAGAGGAGGGGCCCCATGGACTCAGGACCCATGCTCCTGTGGAGGGGCACCAGCCACTGATGCTGGTGTCTGGGGGGAGGAGAAGGGAGATGGTCACAGATTGAACTGCGAATGTTGGTTGGACCCCGTTTTGCCTGAAGAACATGTAATGACCTCCCCTGAGGTATGTGTGTCTTCCAAAACTCTGACACTTCTCAGGACCTACTCCCACCACCCTTTTTTACATCTAATCCACAACTTGACTCATGTTCCACTAGGCCTCAAAGGGTGGAGTACAAAGCGTGAGGAAGTACAATATACATCTCCCAAATTGCATAATTTTGCCAATTTTTGCTGACAGAAACCTGGGGGATGTGTAGGAATGGATCTTAAGGGTGTAGGATCATGGTGGAAGGAATATAAAGTCAGATCAGGCCGAATTTATTGATAAGGAATCATTAAGCAGAGATTTGGGGTTCATTGTTTTAACTTTAGAAGCTGAGAATGTCTCTAACAGGTGCTTGTTGGTTGAATGAATAGTGGACCTAAACATAGCCTACACCAAATGAGTTGAAGTGCCGGAACTTCCTCGGTATTCTAGAGGAAGCTATCTGAATGCTCAGGGAGAGTGAGTGTATTTATCATGTAATAACTGCCCACCCACCCAGGGAAGGTCTAGGCAACACTCCTTTCATCAAGACTATGAGAAATAAACTCACGTGAAGAGTCCCAGATATTCTACACAGGTCAAATAACAGTGGGAAATGCTACCATCGCCCTGGGATTCCCAAATGCAATGGGGATGATGGAATCCTGAGGAGGCCGGGACCATGTGCTGACATTTGGTCATCAACAAGATGGGTGTGGTCACTGTAGTGGACAGTGGAGCCAATGCAAAACTCTGAACAGTCTGATCCTTGGAGATCTTTGGTGTTGGCTAGTTGATCACAGTGTCCTGAGAACGGAAATGGAAGAGCAGCCTATTAAGGTTTTACTCCAGGTCTAGTGACTCTGCCTTGAATTATCAAGACAGTTTTACTCCCTCACTCAATTCCCACACCTGAGATAGTTCACAGACCCAAAACTTCCCAAATAAAGGATAGGCCAGGTCCCTTTGAGGCAAGACCCTGCTACAATGAGAGTAATTTGTACTTTTAATCTTCCTAGCCTTCCCCAAAGGCACCGAGAACCATATACCAGAGTGACTGTGCATTGGGAAGGGCAAATAATCAGACTTTTCTGGGATTGCCAGACCCTGGTTCTGAATTAACACTAATTACAGGAGACTGAAGATGTCACCACTGTTCCTCAGAGTATCTGTGAGGAGGTCAGGTGATCAATGGGCTTTTTGGCTCAGATCCATCTCACAGTAGGCCTAGTAGGTTTCTGGCCCCATGCTATGGTTCTTTCCCCAGTTCTAGAATGCATACTTAGAATAGACATACTCAGCAACTGGCAGAATCCCACATTGGTTTCCTGACCCAATGAAGTCAGAGTTATTATTCCAGGAAAGGCCAAGGGGAAGCCACTAGAACTGCCTCTACTTACAAAAAGTAGTAAAGCAAAGCAATACTGCATTCCTGAGAGATTGCCAAGATTAGTGCCACCCTCAGACTTGAAGCCACATCCCCATTCAACTCGCCTAGTTGGCCTGAGCAGAAGACAGATGCATCTTGGAGAATGACGAGTAGATTATCATAAACTTAATTGAGTAGTGACTCCAAGTGCAGGTGCTATTTCCACACGTGGTTTCAGTGCTGAGCAAACAACACGTTTGACACCTGGTTTGCAGTTACTGATTTAGTGAATGCTTTTTTTCCTCTGGATTTATTAGTAAAGACCATCAAGAGCAGTTTGCCTTCACCACCCTACCTCAAGACTGCATGCATTCTACAGCCCTGGTCACAATCCAGTTCATGGTTACTTTGGTCAACTTGCCACCCTTAGAACAACACACTGGTCCATTACATTGATGATATTATGTAATCTTGTAATCTGACCTGGTGTGCAGGACGCATTGGCTACTCTAGACATGTCGGTAAGACATAGTGTGCCATAGTGTGGGAGATAAACTTGGCTCAACTTGGCCAGGGTAAACAATGTTTTACAAAATTCCTTTCTTCTCTATCTCTTTCTAATAGTTATGTTCTGTATGTTTAAAGGGGCCACTTGAGACAATTTTACATGCAGTTTTCTGGATCAGACGATAACTCTGTTTAACATTTTGGGGAAATGTCCACCTGCTTTCCAAAGGGGCTGCCACAGAGTCTCGGATAATTCTCAGCTCTTGACAACCATTCATCCTCTCAGTGGGGCCTCCGTGCTGACCTTCCAAATACTGTTTTGGGGCTGACTTGAAACCTGATCATGACCAGGTAATTTGCCAGGTCCAGTGTGAAATGTTCCAAATCACTCAGAATCTCAGGGCAGAAAGAGGATTAGCACAGCCGTGGGACCCTCCTGAGTGCGGGGCCCTGCATAGCTGCCTAGGCCGCACGCCCACAAAGCTGGCCCTGGCACAGGTGCATTTGCCGTGGTGAGATGGAAAGTGAGTTGATTGTTCTCGACCTTCCCATTCTCTCTCCAGGTCTGGTCCCTCTAAGATCAGGATTCAGAACTTGTTCCTTGAATTCCTGAACCTTCCCCACTCTTCCTCCCTGGGCATTTCTCTCATAACCCCACAAGACCCAACAGGAATGGCCTGACATGGGTTCTGGGAACAGCTCTCTGAGACTGCGCTGAGTCGTCTGTCCTGTTTCCTTTCTTCAACAGCATCTCCGCATCCTAAACCTGCCCTTCTAGCTCAGCTGCAAAGATGAAAAGAGCTATGAGGCCTAGCTTCCGAGAAAGCTTTGGGTTGTGAGTGACTGAAAATATCTACTTCCTTTCCTCTGGTACTTTATCTTCCAGTCTCCTTGTTAGGCTGCTGAAAAGCTAACCTGCTGAGATCTGTGCTCGCCAGTGCTATCTACTCTTCCATGTGAAAATGAGTCAACCAGAGGTTCGCAATACGGGTGAATCTGTGGAACAGAATTTTAATGAAAAGGAAGCAGACACAAAGGAATATATACTGTATGATTCCATCTACTTACAGTGAAAAATGCATGAAACAAAGAACAGGCACATTTCTGCCTTGCCAGCTGGTCCCGTTAGCCTCTGCCTTCAAAGGATGTAAGAGGGAAGCTGCAAGGTTGGAGGAATGGAGTGTGATGGTTAATTTTAGGTTTCAACTTGGCTGAGCGATGGGGTACCCAGGTATTTGGTCAAACATAATTCTGGGTGTTTATGTGAGAGTGCTATTAGATGAAGTTAACATTTAAACTGGTGGACTTTGAGTAAAGCAGATTGCCCTCCGTAATATGGGTGGGCCATATCCAATCAGTCAAAGGCCTGAATAGAAGAAAAGTGTGGTCTCCCCTGAGCAAGAGAGAATCTTCAGCTGACTGCCTTCATACTTTGTACACAGCATCAGTTCTTCCCGTTCTACAGCAGCTGGCCTTTGGACTCTAACTGGAATATTGGTTCTCCTGGGTCTCCGCAGCCTGCGGATTTTGGACTTGCCAGCCTCCATAATTGTATAAGCCAGTTCCTTATAATAAGTCTTTATGTATAAATGAGTATAGTTGTGTTCATAAAGCTTCATTTAGGGACGTTGAAATTTTAATTCCATATAATCTTCACATATACTCATTCACTTACTATTGCCTATGGTTGCTTTCCTCCTTCAGGCCAAAAGTAGCCCACAACTTTTACACAATGTTACTACTGATATAGACATGTTTAAACAATATAGTTTATTTTTGCCTGTTTTTGTGATTTATATAAATGGAATCAAATTATTTTGTCTTGTACCTTTTGGTCAAAATTATGTTTGTTAGTTTTATGCATGTCCTTGCATGGAGTGTGCTTTATTTCCATTTTTCCATGGTACTCTGTGTATGACAATAACTCAATTGATATCCAGTCCACTCCTGATGGACATTGGCTCTTTCCTGTTTTTGTCCCAGCTCACTGGGGATGCCTATGTCCAACTCTATGAAATAATGCCAAATTATAGCCAGCCTTTGAGTTCCTTTTAGTAACACTCGATTTGGCCAGATCTCTTCATGTTTGCTAATCTAATAGGTTTGTTATGAAAAGCAACACCCTAAATCCCGTCTTTGCTAGTAGCACCAGTGTTATCTTCTGCAAAGACTGTCTCTTGAGAGCCACAGCTCACAACTGCCTTGGTTGGGTGTACAGAAGTGGTTGGTTTTTTCAAACTTGTAAGACACCAAATTATTCAACTGCCTGTGTGGGAGGCCAGTTAAGAGTTACCTGTATTAGCCACACTTTTGGTCCTTCCAGCTCTCCTGGCACAGTGGCTAACTCCAGCCAGAGACCACTTTTCTCATAGGACTTTGGTAAAAGCAGCCAAGAAGGAAGCCAACAAAACTGCCAGTCTGGACTCTTACTGTTTTCCTAATGCCACAGATGTGGTCAAATTAGGATCTACCCTCAAAATTCAAACAGGCTGCAACCCAGCCAAACATTTCACATGAGGTGCCAGCCTTCCAGTCTCCACCTAACTAAAAATCAGTGTTTCTATTATTGGGCAAAAGTGAAGAATGGACACTGGAGGTCCCTAACCTCGTCTGGGGCACAGCTTCCTCTGGCATCATGTTCTTTGTTCCTGGAAAACACTCTTTAGACTGAACTACATTTGGCTGTGTCTGGGGACAATTTTGGTTGTGACAACTGGGAAGTGGGTGACATCTGGTGGGTAGAGGACAAGGATACTGCTAAACATCCTACGCTGCTCACCACTGCCCCCCATAACAGGGAATTATCTGGCCACAAATGTCAAGAGTGCCACAGTTAAGGAACCCTGACTTACACAGACATCCCTTTAGTCCAGGTCTTCTCATGGTAAACTATCTCGAAAGTCTTTATAGTTCCTTAATTCATGAATAATTGGGTGCACAAATCTGAGGTACCTGGATTTTCTTAGTATATTGAAGATATTATTTCACTAAACTCCATCTTTTTTATTATTGTTCTTATTTTTTAGAGACAGGGTCTCTCTATGTTGCCCAGGCTGGTCTTGAACTCCTAGGCTCAAGTGAACCTCCTGCCTCATCCTCCTGAGTACCTGGGACTACAGGTGTGCACCCCCACGCCCAGCGTTAAGCCCCATCATTGTTGATGTCAGCTGTGCATTTTCTCTGGCCACTTTCAGGATGTCTTTTGTGTTTTGTGGCTTTGCTACAGTGAAACTAAGTGTGGCTGTTTTCAATTATCCTCCATGCTATTCAGTGGGACCTCACTTTGAGAATTCCTGTCTTCCATCAATTTTGGAGGATTCTCAGCTTCATCTCTTTGACACACCCCTGCCACCCCACCCTGTGTGTCCTCCTCTGTCTGTGCTCTGCCTGTTGGAAATTCTTCAAATATTCCATCTCCCCATCTCTGGATTCCTTAAGGAAAATTGCACTTCAGATCTTGTTCAAGTTCACTTGGCCTCTCTGCCATCTGTGTCTTATCTGATGTTTCATCTGTCCATTGAGTTTTTATTCCTACTGATATTTTTCATTTCCGAAATGGAAAAAGCACATGTTAGCACAAAGAGTGAACCACTGGATATTGTTTTAAAAGGAATTTATTTAAAAGAATTACAGATACATATGTGAAAAATGATAAACATTCAAAGAAAGTTCTCGATTTTAGATGCTGAGACAATTCAAAGGTCAAACCAGGTCATGATTTGTGTCCGGCGGCAAGCCGGTGAGGACCCTGTGCAGGACCCTCTGCGTGAGGCACATAGCCTGGAGGATGGCTTTCTTGGGACTGAAGGATGTCACCTTCTTGGACAAATCATAAATGTAGGAAAGCCCTCGGACTGGGAGGGTGCCTTGGCAGGCAGGAAGTGCAGGGCTCAGAGGCTGAGCAGCTGGTGTCAGTGGCCTGCACGGTGGGGGAGGGGCTGGGAATGGAGAGCACTGGATACTTGTGTCTGGCAGCGGCCAAGGGCTCCTGGCATCAGGGAGCACCAGGCCGGGGCTGCTTGGGGCACTTTCTCCCAGGGGGGCAGTGGCAGGGGATGCCACTGGACTCAATGTCTGTGCGGGGACATGAAGTGGGCCTTGGGGCACATCCCCAGCCCCACATCCAGAGAGGGGTCCGCACTGTGACTGCAGCAGAGAAGCAGGAGATGTCTCAAGAGGAGCTATCTTCAATGTGGGGTAGGTTATTTGTTCTGTGACTTCATTTACCCACATAAATGTGGGTAGAGGCTTGTTCCTTGACCCCAGCTGACTTCTAGACATCTAAAGGAGAGAGGAAAAACCCAGATGAGTTCTCCACCAGTAAGCATTAGAGGGACCCACTCCTCTCTCCCTGTGGGTTCCAGAAACCCCCTGTGGTCTGTGGGCTTCAATAAGCCGAGCCATGCCCCTGGGGCTACAGCGTTTCTCAAACACTTCAGAAGCTTTTCCAGGAACAGGAGAGGTCTCATAAGCTGTTCAAGTTAATCTCTAGGTTTGAGCAAACCTTTGGTAAGAAACACACTGGACATCTCCAAGTCACCTCATTCTCAAAATAACGGACTTTGCCAATGGCCATTTCCTCTGAAATTACAGGTTCTATTTCTTTTATAAGATATGAAGTGATAATTCTTCCCAGTGAAATCGGAAAGTCCTCACCTTCTAGGTTCCTGAGCAGGTTTCGAGTCCGAGCAGCCCACTGGCTGTCTGACGCCGAGTGGGCCAGGTGGGCCTGGCCAGCGGGAGGTCTCTGGGCTTGGGACTGCACGCTCGCAGGGCCTGGGGGAAGGAAGGCTGCAAAGGGAAGGGCCATGAGGAGGAGAGGCTGGAGTCTGGCAGTCCCTTCCCGCCCCATAGCGCTCTCCTTTTATCCTCTGGCAGCAGCCCCTGGCCTTTGTGACCCCAAGGTCCCCGGCCAATCACAGGGCTCACGCCGTGCTCTCACAATGGGCCTGGAGGCAAACCCCTGGTGACACCGAGCTGAACTCTTCCCCTGGGCCTCCAAAGCATTCTGAATTTGTGGACAAGAGCCCTTTTACTACCAGTATAAGTATTAATACCTACTTCTTTACTTCCACTCGTTGGCATACCTGGCTGAGGGCAATTATTTAAGTCATATGAGCTTTCATTTCTGGGAGATTCAATTCAATGATTTCTGAGAGTAGACTGTATTTTAAGGGTGAATTGACATCTGTGATTTCATTTAAAAATATGACCAGATAAAATTAGGTCAGAGCTATCGAAGGGAATCTCTAACAAGATTATTTAAGAGTATGCTAAAGTCACTCAGAGTTAACAGAATAATCTGGTGACAAAAAGGAATCTCTACTAATTTGGGCATTGAACAACTTAGTGATTTTACATGAGTGACTGACTATATTAGACAGGGTTCTCCAGAAAAACAAAACCAACAGAACCCAGCATCTCCCCAGCAGAGAGAGAGAGAGAGAGAGAATTTGTAAGGAATTGGTTCACACAATTGTGGAGGTTGAGAAGTCCATACCTACCCAGGACAGCTGATGGTGAATGAAAGTCGGAATCCAACTCCATGACAATTCAGCTAACACATCAAATATTTATAGAATGTAGCATTGTAAGGAACTTAAAAAATTAAACTTTAAAAAAAAACACATCCATTATTTCTATCATTATCTTAGTTATATACTTTATACTTAACAACTTTTAATTTTAAATAAGTTATGGAAATAGTGGAAGCATTTAATTTATAAAATCAATGTAGGAAATTTAGGAAGTTCGAACCATGACAAATCGAATTTTGGTCTTGAACAAGTCAAAATATTTTACTAACATTTAAAAAAAAGATAAACTTAAATACTGAATCATGCTAAAGTTTTTATTTTAAAATTGATGCCTTTTCTTATCTCAGAGCTAATTTAAAAGGTTATTAGGCAAACATACTTTCTAGTGTCCCTAAAAAGAAACATAGTTTAATAACTTTTTTCCTTTTTCTTTAGACAATTTTGACTTTATCTGAACTAAAAATTCCTAGAGTATATGCATAACGACTGAATGCAATTTTTGTTAAGTCTTTCATGTTTTCAGAGGGAAAAAGAGAGAAAGGGGCACAGACAAGATGAGAAGGAGAGGGCTTTAGATGAATAGTCATTTTTTTCTCTGTACTGAGAGGGGAAAGTTTGGACATGTGCACACACACACACACACGTGTCATATATCTGGCTCATGACAATTCTATCAAGCTGTAAGATTTTCAAAGCCAGCATTTGGAAAGGAAGGCAACTCTCAAACTCCTGGCCTCAAGCGATTCTCCGGCCTCGGCCTCCCAGAGTGCTGGGATTACAGGCGTGAGCCACCGCGCCCGGCAAGGGCAACTCTCAAATGAACAATTTTGTCCATATCAAAGTTCCCCCAAAGTGGCCACTATAGTTCTAAATTATTTTTGGCGAAACTCTGCCAGTGAGAAAGCTATGCACAGGCATTAGCATTATAGTGAGAAAACATAAAGGAAGCAGGTGTTTGGCCCGAAAGAGGCCGAATTTTGGATGGAAAAGACCCCTTAAGAACTGCCGAGTGTCCATAGGTTGGAGCTTGCGTAACTTTGTGACTCGGAGCCTAAGAGCAGTCACCACCAGTCAGAGTTTTCAGAGGCTTGGAAGGCAAAGCCTCAGAGCACATTGATGGAGAGCTGGATGCCAGGGTGGGAACGAGTAAAGTCCTTCCCTGCTGATATTCATCGCAAGCTAAGTTTCCAAAATCAGGTGCAATGAAGCAAGGGAATGAGTTACTGTTTCCCAGAAAACCTGCCCCATGCAGACAGAGATGGAGGGAGAAGTGCTGGGGACAGAAGGCAGGAGGCACGCGTGGGCCTAACCAAGCACAGTGGCCAGAGGGGAGGCGCTGGGGGGTTGGGTAGAGGGCGTCTCCCTGCCCTTAGCAAGGGCTGGGCCCACAGGGCTGGGCCCACAGCAGTCCCGGGAAGACTCAAGGCCCGGAGCACTCATGGGGGAAATTGTCTGTGGCAGGCTGCTGAGAAGAGAGCACCTGAGGTGGTGGAGGAGATTATTTAATTTTTTTACATTTATTGTGCACTTTATTTCTATTATTACATTGTAATAGATAAGGAAATAATTAAACACACCTGTCCACTAATGATAATCTCTATTTGCAGCTGCTCCCCGGCGCTGGCATCACCCCCTCAGTTCCACCTCAGGTCATCAGGCATTGGATTCTCATAAGGAGCCGCAACCTAGATCCCTCGTATGAGTAGTTTGCAGTAGGGTTCGCACTCCTATGAGAATCTAATGTCACCGCTGATTTGACGGGAGATGGAGCTCAGGCGGTGACGTGAGCCATGGGGAGAGGCTGTAAATACAGATGAAGCTTCGCTCACTTGCCTGCCGCTCATCCACAGCGGAGATGAATTTGTCATTTAGCTCCAGTAGAGCCAGGACTGCCGATGTCAGCGGGCACCACCCTGCAAGCGAGGACAGAACCCTGGCTGTCTGAGTAGGGCCAGTCCAAGAGGACGGCCATTCCACCTCCCGCCAGTGCGATGGGCTGGCTCTGGTCCACAGAGCTGGGTGGCCCCAGGTCAGGGGCAGCTTGGGGAGGATTCAAAGTGGGCCTGGGCTGGGGCAGAGTCTCAGAACAGGATCTAACTCTCTGGGATACTCGGGTGTGAGGCTCAGGGCAAGCCAAACCCAGGTGAGTGAGGAGCGGATCCATAGGAAATTCCTAATCCAAGAAGCCCTGGATCACTGAACAAAACTAACCCATCAGAGGAGGACATCCCCACGTCCTCCTTGTCTATAGATTCAAATTCCAGAAGAAAACCTGACGCTGTTTTGGAGCCATGTGATGGGACTGCCAGAAATCAGGAGCTACGGGAAGGGGAAGGTGACGGCAGGGCCACCTCTAGGTTGGGGGCATCGGGCACTAGGGCAGGAGGGCTGGGGCCGGCTGACGTGTGAGTGTGGGGCTGCCCGGGAGGGGGCTGAGGTTGCCAGGTGGAATCTAGGATGGGATAGAGCCAGAACGCTTTATGTAATAAAGATCAGGTTGCTAGGAGCCCTCAGCCTTCTAATGCTCCTCCTGCTCACTGAAGCTCCCTCGAAGCCTCCTGCACCCCAGAACCTTCCAGTGGGTGAGCTTTGAACCTTTCATACTTGTCCAGTCCCCCAGCTCCTGGCCAGCCCCTACCCGTTCAACCCATCACGCCCTGCTTCCAAACGTCCTGAGTGTGGGAATCCCTGCGGGACCCACCGACATCCTCGTGGTCTCATGGCCCATTACACACAGGATTCAGGTGTCAGAGCCTTGAATGCTGCGGTTTGATACTCTATGTAGTGCATCCTGAAGTTTCTCAGAGGTGACAGTCACTGTGTCCGTTCTAAAGAAGGCAGAGCAATGTCACGGAAAGAAAGCAGAAAGTCACCCAGACTTGCAGCCCGTCTCCTGCACTGGTCCTGGGCAAGTGTTCACATGGTGTATGAGTTTCCTATTGCCACTGTGACAAATGGGCACAGATGTCGCTGCTTAGAACAACACCCATGCAGGTCTCGAGTCTGGCAAGTTCGGCTCCGTGCTCTGGTTAGGGTCTAATAGACCAACAGCAAGTCTTGTCTACCTTGGGCTCTTATCAAGGGCCCTGGGGAAAATCCATTTCCAAGCTCACTGGTTTTGTTGACACGGCTTCCACCTAGCCCCTTCCATCATCAAGCCAGGCGCGTCCTCAGGCTTCGAATCGCTCCCACTTTTCCTGCTGCTGCATCTCTCTGACCCCGGTCAGAGAAAGCTCTCTGCTTTTTAGGGTTCAAGTGATTAGATCGGGGTAATATTCTTAGTTTAAGGTCCATAATTTTAATTATGTCTGCAACGTCCCTTTTGCCATAGAATGAAACACAATCACAGGCTCCAAGGATGAGGGCATGGACATCTTTGGGGGACCATTGTGCTGATCACACATGGTCATACTTCTGTAAAATGTGCAAGAGTGATTTTTTTGTATTATATAAGAAACAGGCTGGGCATGGTGGCTCACACCTGTAATCCTAGCACTCTGGGAGGCTGAGGTGGGAGGATCGCTTGAGGAGTTCGAGACCAGCCTGAGCAAGAGCAAGACCCCGTTTCTACTAAAAATAGAAAGAAATGATTTGGACAGCTAAAAATATATATAGAAAAAAAATTAGCTGGGCATGGTGGCGCATGCCTGTAGTCCCAGCTACTTGGGAGACTGAGGCAGAAGGATTGCTTAAGCCCAGGCGTTTGAGGTTGCTGTGAGCTAGGCTGACGCCATGGCACTCTAGCCCAGGCAACAGAGCAAGACTCTGTCTCAAAAAACAGAAAAAGAAAAAAAAAAAAAAAAACAGTGGCTGGGTGCAGTGGCCCACACTTGTAATCCTAGCACTTTGGGAGGCCGATCCGGGAGGATCACTTGAGGTCAGGAGTTCAAGACTAGCCCGAGCAAGAGTAAGACCCCCGTCTTTACTGAAAATAGAAAAAAAAATTAGCCAGTCAACTAAAAATAGAAACAAAAAATCAGCCGGGTGTGGTGACTCACACCTGTAGTCCCAGCTACTCGGGAGGTTGAGGCAGGAGAATCACTTGAGCCCAGGAGTTGGAGGTTGCTCTGAGCTAGGCTGATGCCACGGCACTCTAGCCCGGGCAACAAAGGGAGACTCTGTCTCAAAAACAAATAAAAAAAATACTAATAATGATAATAAAAAAAAGAAATAGCATTCTCCATCCTTCTCTTCATCTAGGACAGTATTTTTTAAGCTATAGTTCATTAATCACTGTTGCTTTCCTCCTATAAAATGAGTTTAAGGAGTGGTAATCAGCATTTTCTTTCTTTCTTTCTTTTTTTTTTTTTATTTTGTTTTTTGTTTGAGATAGGGTCTCACTCTGTTGCCTAGGCTGGAGTACAGTGGTGCAATCATAGCTCACTGCAACCTCCAACTCCTGGGCTCAAGTGATCCTTCCCTGTCAACCTCCCAAGTTGCTAGGACTACAGGTGTGTGCCACCACACCTGGCTAATTTTTATCTTCTGTAGAGATGGGATCTCATTATGTTGCTCAGTCAGGCCTTGATCTCCTGGCCTCAAGTAATCCTCCTGCCTTGGTCTCCCAAAGTGCTGAGATTATAGGTGTGTACCACAATGCCCAGCCATAACCAGCTTTTTCTTAAGGAATATAGTAGAATTTAATTGCATAGAAAAGAACAGAAAATGTCAGAGACCATTGCACATAATTGTTTACATTCCATGAAATTATTGGTACACACACACACACCCCCCCCACATCTGAGCTAGGTCAGGATGTAAAGTATCCCTAGTATACTTGGTTGCGATTAAAAAATTTGGAAAAGACAATTGAAAAAAAAAAAGGACCCTAGACTCCATCTGGAGCCTCCAGTTAGGGCTGCCCCTCGTCCTGGGAAGGTTTCAGGAGCGTCAGGGAGAGCGAGTCCCCCGACAGGTGAGGTTCAGGTGCAGGTTCAGGTTATGGCAGCCCAGGCCCAGGCTCCCTCCAACCCTCCACCCCAAGATGCACCAGTGTCGTCTCACTTTTCTCCCCTTTAGATATGTCTATGAGTCAGTTTGAACAGCGGAAGAAACCTCTTGATATGTTCTTCTGGGCAAACGAGGTAACTGGAGAAATCACCTACCCCCCACCGAAAGCTGATATACCTGCAGCTTCTCCTGAGAACCCCCGAGAGGGTCCCAGGTCTCCGCGAGGGAGCGTGCAGGGGGTTCCTCCCAGTCCCCAGGGCCCGACTGCCACACCTGCCCAGAAACCTGCCCCTCCCTCGTCTGAGGCTTCAGCCAGAAACACAGACTCAAGAAACGCCCTCCCACCTACACTGACCTACGCCAAGGTGGGGGTGCAGAGGCCCCTGCCGTTCTCAGCAATCCCTGTCACCATCTCATCACCAGGAGGGACTCTGCCAGCACTCAGCCCCTTCAGACCAGCTCCTCAGCCACCGGCCTCGACTTTCTCTGTCAGCTCTTCTGCCTCCTGGGCCTTCACCTGCAAGCTGAAAAATGTCCTTACTGGGAACAACCGATTTTCCTTTTGAACCCTGAGAGACCTTGCCTGGCCACGCCCTTTACCACCTTTGTAAGCCACACATGGCCAGGGCGGCCACCCGCCCCGTACACCCTCGTGCTCTGCCTCCCCCAGAAGCACAGGACTGGCCCCAGGGATCTTGTAGAAATGTGCCAAATGCTTTCAAATCCAATATAAATTGTCAACGGAAAAGAAACCAAACTCTGTAAAATAATTTAAAAGAGATTTATTTTGAGCCAAATTTGAGGACCATGACCCAGAGCCACGCCCAAGAAGCCTTGAGCAAGTGGACTCACTGTGCTTGGGTTACAGTTTGGTTTTATACACTTCAGGGAGACAGGGGTTACAGGTAAAGTCATAAATCAGTACATGGAAGGTAGACATTGGTTTGGCCTGAAAAGGTGGGCCATTTTGAAGTGCAGGGGTTTAGGGGTTATACAGGGTATAGGTGGGTTTAAAGATTCTTTGAGGCCAGGCGAGGTGGCTTACGCCTGTAATCCTAGCACTCTGGGAGGCCAAGGCGGGAGGATCGCTCGAGGTCAGGAGTTCGAGACCAGCCTGGGCAAGAGTGAGACCCCCATCTCTACTAAAAATAGAAAGAAATTATATGGACAGCTAAAAATATATATATAGAGAAAAATTAGCTGGGCATGGTGGCACATGCCTGTAGTCCCAGCTACTCAGGAGGCTGAGGCAGGAGGATCGCTTGAGCCCAGGAGTTTGAGGTTGCTGTGAGCTAGGCTGACGCCATGGCATTCTAACCCGGGCAACACAGCAAGACTGTGTCTCAAAACAAACAAAAAAAAAACCCAAGATTCTTCGACTTGTAATTGGTTAAAGACTTGCAGCTTTGTCTAAAGGCTTGGAATGTTTTAAGATAAGGAAGTCAGAGACAAGCCACCTGACATATATTGGTTGTGTTAATTGAGGACCTGCAGGTGTGTCTCGCATAGCCTTAGGCCTGTTAATGGGTTACAAAGGATGTCTCCAGGAAGGGAGGGGGGCATGATGAGGCATGTCTGACTTCCCTTCTCCTGGCAGGCAGTTTAGTTTTAGGCTATCCCCTTGGCCAAGAGGGGGTCCCTCAGTCTGTGGTGAGGGGGACCCTTAAGATTTTATTTTAGTTTATAAAATTTTACTTAGATTTTGACACAATGTTTTTTAGAACTTCCTTCAGCTCCCAAGGCATCTTGGTATTTTACTCCTAATTCTTTGGGCTTCTGAAGGCATCAGAACAATATGTCTAGTTTCCAGCCAGAGCCAGGAGATGAGTGGGGCTGTAGGCCCAGCGTGCTGGTCCTGCGGCACAGCATGGGCCACCTGGGCTTGGGGGCAGCACTCAGGGCAGAGAGGGTCGGGGGGGCCCTGCGTGGAGCCCTCTTCTGAGGTAGCCTGAGGCTGGAGGGAGCCAGGAGTGGCTCCGTTTTGGGCAAGCCACGCTTCTCCCCGGCTCTGTGCTGTCCCTGGGCTGCTGATAGAACAGGCTCAGCTGGGGACAGTGGACAGCCTGCGCCCTGGTCCCTGAGCACTCTCCAGGAAAGGAGTGCCTCAGGCAGAGCGGGAAGCAGCCCCCTCACAGACCTGGCCCCCCTTGGTCAGGCTGGCCATGGCTGCAGGGAGCCCCTGGGGTGCAGCAGTGGGTCCTGGGGGAAGGACAGCAGAGGCTTGGCCTGGGCACACTGAGGGGTCTGTTTGAGGAGAAGCTGTGGGAGAAGCCACTGGTGTCCCTGGACAGGTGCCAGGAGGCTCCAAGTTGTCCCGGAGCAGCTGCAGGTGAAATGTCTCCTCCAGATGGACTCGAGGATCCACCAGGGTCGCTGGAGGGGAGTGGGGCATGCAGAACAATGTCAGATGGCTGTGGCCAGAAGCTGTCACCCAACCTGGCTGGCACCTCTGCCCCTGAGCCAGCCTTGCAGCCCCGTCCTCAGCTTTGCCCATGGAGCACTACGCCCCTGCCACAAGGAGCTTGAGCTGCTAGGTCTCAGGGAAGTGGACTTCTTGGGGGACAGGAGACCCTGGTGCCCTGGCTCATGGACGTCTAACCCAGAGAACCCTGCTCCAGGCACACTGTTACCAAGATCATCGGTTTTTCCCCGAAAGATGGGAGTCTTTCCCGTTTGGTGGCCAGAAGCTGACGTATGGAACCGAAAGTGTCGAGCAGGGCAGGCTTTCTTCGACTGGCCAGGCGTGGCGAAGTGGGGCGCGGCCGCCAGATCCTACTGTACGAGAGCTGAGGGGGTTAAAATGTAGGATTTCTTTGATTGAAGGGTTTGGGTATTAAAAGCAGAGGGTGGAATATTTATGCCTTTTCTGGGAATGGGTGAATTCCTCAGAACTGGAACACCACCTCCTCCTTGTCCTTTCATGGTCTCGTCCCGTCGTCACCATGGTGATTGTCAACAGGGCGTATCTTTTAGCATGGAAACTGATTATAATGAGGGTGGGGCTTCTAGAGGTCAAGTGCACCATCATCTTGGATGCCACTGGTCTGGACACCAGGGTCTCAGGCTTCCTGCTCCTTAAAGATAGACGCGGTCAGGGAGGCAGAGTGTGAGGGGGAGGACTCAGTTACGTCCCACAGGCAGCCACTGTGACAGTGTCCCACAGGCAGTGCACGGGCAGACAATACCCCTCCCTGCCCTTTGGCATCTGGTGACACTCCCAGGTCTCATCCGACTCTGCTGGGCCCTGGGCTCCAAGGCCCTTCACCCCAGGTGGGGCAGGCCAGAGATCAGAGGTCAGAGGTTAGGGTGGCTCCATGCCCCTTCCTGACTAGGGTTTCCACGTTATTGCAGGAAATGGGCCCGCGGAGGACCCTGACTGCGTCCTGCACCAGGTTGGGGGGAGGAGTAAGTGGGCTCTGAAACACTCTGCCCCAGGCTGAGCAGCCCAGGACCCCCAGTTCTCTGAGCTAGAGGGCACAGGCCTGGGGTCCAACCTAAACTCTGTGGCCACTGTGCCCTGTGACCCAGGCAGGGCCCTGTCTCTCTCGGCCTCAGTTTCCCTCCCTGCACAATGTGGAAGTGAGCAAGCATTCTGCCAGGCCTGCGTGGCCGCCTGTGGCTGTGCTCACAGGCCTGGGGGTGAGAGGCGGCAGGGAGGGCAGGCCCAGGCTGGGCTCAGCCGATCCCAAGGGCCTGGCTGCCTCTGAGTGTGGCAGAGGGCAGGGCCCTGCAGCTCCTCAGGGTGGGCGGGAGGACTGGTGTGTATTCTCTCTGGCTCACCCGCAGGGTGACCTTGATGAAGTCCTTAGTGTCACTGCTGGTGGGCAGCCATAGCGCTTCTCCAGGACACCCACTTCTGCATTGTCACCCAGCCAGCAAATGATGGTGAGCAGGTCAGGCTGAGAGCAGAGGGGAGGGCCCGGGCCTGGAGGTAACCAGATCCCCACGCCTTGGTGGGAAAGGTGGCCAGACAGGGGGTGCTGGGCTCTTGGGTGGAGAGTTGGGGCCAGGACCCTTATCCTGACCTTGCACGGGCTCTTAGCCTCACGCTCAGCCAGCCAGCAAGAGTCCCAGCAAGTGTCTCAGACGTGCCCAGAGAGATACAAACTCAGCCTGCAGCAGGGATCTAGGCTCAGCTTGGGGTGAGGATCAGGGCTCAGTCTACACCAGCAGAGTCTCCAGGGTAACAAATCCCCTCGACAAATCACCCAGAGCCATTTTGGGACAGCAGGACTCAGTCCTTTGCCGTGAGACCTGGCAGGGCCACTTCTGCTGACAGCGTAGGCAGCACTTCCCTATCAAGGTTGGCTCGATTGCCCGTTTCCAAGACAGCTGTCAGTGTGAACTCTCAGGGGCTCTAGTCTGGAAAGCCAGACAGCAGTGGATGTGGCCCCCCCCCCCCAACCAAGTGGGCTTGGTGGCCTAAGGCAGGTGACAACAAGGGTCTTGATGGAACTCATGTTCTGTTTCCCCAGTAGGAGGAGGAGTGGGAGATGGGGGGATCCTGGGAGTTGAGTGTCCTTGAGGACCACAGACCACAGGTCATAGGCCACCCGTTCAGCAGTCTCCAGCCTGGGGTCTGTTCCACGATCTCACTCGGGTGAGCTGCACTTGCTGCACTGGGACTCCGACAGGGTACTGTTTTTGGTAAAGCTCAAATCACAGGTTTTTGTGTATCCTGAGCAGAATGCACATCAGGGTGTGGGTGGCCTGGGTGGCCTGTCTGGGGCAGACTGCAGGGGGCGAGGGACGCCATGTTGTCTGGTGGTCATGCCCTAAGGAGATGATGCCTGGGGAAGGGCTGAGGTCCTGAGGCTGCCAGGTCTGGAGGAGGAGACACGAGTCTGGCAGGGGCTGCCCCACACCCACCGTGGGGCCAGTGTGGGGCCCAGTCGGGAGCCCCAGGGGCAGATTTCAGCTCCCTTTGAAGGAGCTTTTGTTTGTGTAGAGCTGCACCTCAACTTGGGAGCTGCCTGAGGAGGGAATGAGCTTTCCATCACTGCATGTGTGCAAGCAGAGTCTGGCCAAGCCCTGCCAGGGCCTCCCAGCCTGCAGATGCCCACGGGGTCCTACCTACCACACTCTCCCACCAGGGCTGGGGTGGCCTGGGCAGGGTGCCCTGGTGTGCAGGTGCTGTGCCCCCCACCCAGCTGCTAGATACACAACTTCATGTGTGGCCAATCACCGGGCATTCAGTGAGATACCCGGCCCTCTGCCCGTGGCCACTCACCTGCTCCCTCACCACCTCTGGTGCCTTCCAACTCCAGGGCTGCTCCCACATGAAATGCTCCCTCCTGCTCTGCCCTCCAGGCCTGGGCAAGTTCCCCAGGTCCGAGCAAGGTGGTCTCAGAGTTTGTGTGGTAGGCTCAGTTCAGGCTGAGGTGGAGCACCTGGTCCTGAGGCGTGAGGAGGACACCCTGGCAGGCAGGAACGGCCTGAGGGCTGTCAGCAAGGCTGACATGAGGCCTGGAGCCAGAGGCGGGGAGCAGGAGAGGGGACAGTCACCTTGGCCTCTGTCACCATGCTCTTTTTGAACAGGCATTCCAGCAGCTCTTTTGACAAACACTTGGGTCTCTGGTCAAGGGAAGTATCATCGGGTTAGGGGGTGATAAGGGCTGGAACCTGTTCTTATCCCTGCCCCCCAAACCCTGTGCCACAAGTAAAGCAGCAAGGACCTTGGGGCTGTCCTGTCTCACAATGGGCCACAGACTTCAGGCCTCCAAGGGGCTTGTGGGTGTGGGCGTGGGCTTTGCTGGGAAGCGGTGCTCAGGTGCCTGGTTGTGGGGGGTGAGGATGGCGCTCTAGTGCCCCTGAGGACTGCCAGACAGCACCCTCAGCTTGGAACTGCGTCTTGCCCCCCAGGGAATAAACCTGGCCTGGCAAGAAAGCTCACTGCCCTTGTACTTTACTCTTTCCACACTGGGAGACCCGGGTACCCCTGACCCCCGCCCCCAAGACCCTTCACCAGTGAAGCTTCTGGTGCCTGCTGGGCGGAGCCTGGAGAAGACACTGGAAAACCCTTGACGGAGGATTTCAAGACCCTCCAGAGGGCGTGACTCTCCCCTATGGCTCCCGGCGCCCCAGGGAAGCACCTGTTCCCCTGTTCCTGCCTTGTGCCCGGTCACTGTGGGCTGGAGATGGCTTTCATGATGGCCTGACATTGAGCCGTGTGCTCCCTGGACCTGCCCCTCACATGGTGGCCTGCATGGATGGGGATCCTGGGTGCGGGGAAGGGGATACGTGAACCCAGGTTGCTCAGATACCGGCCTCGTGGACGAGGGCAATTGGCCCTTGGGAGCCTGTCAGAGCCCCGCAGGCACACTGACTCTGTGAGCCCATTTTACAGGTTTGTTGAGAACCTGCTATGTGCTGGAGAAATAAGGTTGAAGGACATACTAACTTCAGGTTATTAGTGAGATAATGGCCCCCATGGATGTCCAAGTTCTCTGCTGTCCTCTGGAAGAGCTTGCCTCTCCCCAGGGAGGTGGTTCTGGTCAGAACAGACGGTTCTGGCCACCCCAGGTGATGGCCTGGGACAGAGGACCCCAGTGAGCCCCAGGCCTGGACAGCTAGCCCTGAAGATGGAGCCATGGGGAGGGCCCTGGGCTGGGATGCACCAGATGGCCTCAGCTGGCTCCTCTGCACAATGATCCCTGGTCCTGGACTTGAGGTACACAGGAAGTGCACGCACAACCCTGGCTCCGCCCAGTCCCTGTTGTGGTGCGATGCTGCCTTGCTGGCGTGGCACACGGGGTCCTCAGTGTGGCTTCCCTGAACATGTGGCCGTGGATGTTCCTGAGTCAGTTTTGCCCTCTATCCTGTGGTTACGAGCACCAAAACTGGTGACCTCCCTGCCCGGGGCCATGGCTGGGTGTGCAGAAAGGAGGGCAGAGCATAGAGTTCTGGAGCCAGTGGGTCTGGGTTTGAGGCCCGGCTTCCTCACTTCCTGGCAAGCTACGCTGCACCTGCAGGAGGGGGATGCGGGTGGCTGGTCCTTGCTCTACACCCCCTCTGGAGGCTGCAGCAAGACTCTCTGGGATGGAACGTGCATGGGGGAGCCCAAGCCTGGCTGAGGAGGGATCAGAGTCCTAGGGCTGGAGGCTCACTCCACACAGCCCTTTGGTGCTGGGACCACCTGCCCAGGCGGGGCTGCTGCTCCCTCCCTCTGCTGCTGAGAGCCCTCAAATCCCTCTGCCTGTACTAGCCAAGAGCTACTTGGCTGGACTGAGTGGGTCTTGCCCTGACCCTGGTAGATAAGGGCCCCCACTCTGTGTGCTACCCCCATGACCCAAGGAGACTATTGGGTGTGGACAGTCCTTCCTGTGGCCCAGAGCCTGAGCCTTCTCCTGTTCCACGCCCACGAGGGGTGGGGCCAGGACACCTCCCTGGACTCACTCAGGATGGGACATGGGTGCTGCCCGTAGGTCTCACGGAATGGGGGCTGAGGGGCTGACCAAATAAGCTGTACCTTGAGCCATGTGGAACTGGAGGTCACCTCTGTGGGCTGGGGAGTGTGACTGCACGGCTTTCAACTGGAAAGGGACTGGGAGACACAACCAGAGCAGAGCACTTGAGGGGCTGTGGGCCCCTGGGGGTTCATAAAAGCGCACATGGCCTCCCTCCACGACCCAGCAGAACTCACAGGCCAGGGCGCCCTCCTTTGTGCAGCCTGGGCCACCAGCCTGCCCCACCTGCCAGTTTCTACTAGGCTGGTCTGCGCTGTGGGGCCCCAACCACCGGGACCACAGGACTGCAGAGCTCTTCCCTCCAGGACACGGGTGGGCCACCACGACCGGGGAGACATGACGAAGCCGCGCACCTTGCTCTAGAGGAAAAGGTGAGCTGCTCAGACCCAGGTTAAGAGGAGCAAGGCTGCTGCATCTCAGCACCAGGATACAGTTAAGTTTTGTTTTGCAAATAAATGAGCAATATGCTAGCAGGACTCCGAAGGCTGAGGGCACGGAGCCCTAGGCGGGGGAGCACCCAGGGAGGAGCCCCACCCGGCCTCGCACCCACGGCGGGGCGCTGCTGAGTCAGTGTGTCTGTCCGGGGCCAATCCGAAGACAGAAACCGCCTTTCGGCCGGAGCCGCCATCTTTCAGTAATTCCCCAAAATGGTGAACAAAAGGGAAGGAGGAGAGGTACATGATACATGTTCTCTAGGCCTTTTAGGAAACATCGAGTTGTTCCTTTGGCCACATACATGCAAATCTACAAGAAAGGTGATATTGTAGACATCAAGGGAATGGGTACTGTTCAAAAAGGCATGCCCCACATGTTACCATGGTAAAACTGGAAGAGTCTACAATGTCACCCAGCATGCTGTTGGAATTGTAAACAAACAAGTTAAGGGCAAGATTCTTGCCAAGAGGATTAATGTGCGTATGGAGCACATTAAGCACTCTAAGAGCCGAGATAGCTTCCTGAAACGTCTGAAGGAAAATGATCAGAAAAAGAAGGAAGCCAAAGAGAAAGGTACCTGGGTTCAACGGAAGCGCCAGCCTGCTCCACCCAGAGAAGCACACTTGGTGGGAAGCAAAGGAAAGGACCTTGAGCTGCTGCAACCTATTCCCTATGAATTCATGGCATAGGAGACAAAACTAATAACCGTTGGACTCAAAAAAAAAAAAAAAAAAAAAAAGAAAAAGAAAACGGAAACTACACAGGGATTTAAAGAGGGGAAGTTTAACATAAAACTTGTTAAACTGTAGTTACAGAATGACTAAAAGATGTAAAACAGTCTCCATATGGTACACTTGATTTGAGGGAGAGCCTGCAAGGAAGAAAAACGTGGGAGGGAGTCCCCTCTCCAGGACCGGTGTCGAGGCCTCATTGAAAAAGGTGCAGTTGCAGTGACGGGATGGCAGAGACGCTCCCTGGGCCGCCGGCCTTGGCTGGGCCACAGTCACTGGGTAAGCAGGAAGCAACTCTCTGGGGCACCGGCGGGGCGCAGGCCACCGCCGGCTGGGCTGTGGGCAAGCAGTGGGAAGGAGGGCACAGCGGGGCAGGAGGCCTGGAGCTGCTCCGTGTTCGTGCAGAGGGGGCCACGCGCAGGTGATCACCAGGCAGGGCCAGGACCCTGTGTCTGGGCCGTGCCCATCACCCCCACACTTCGGAGCAGCCGCGCAGCAGCTCGAGCGGCAGGAGAGCCCCTCCTCCTGCAGTGCCCCCGCCCCGCACTGAGAAGGCTGGCCCTGGCGCGCACTCCGAAGGAGGGGGCTTGAAGGAATTCCGCCCATCTCCCCAGAGCCGGGAGGGGACGGCAGTGAGTGGGAAACTGACACGCAAGGCCCACAGCTGCCGTGTCCTGGAACCCTGCAAGAGAAAAGAGACCGCGCACAGAAGGGCTCACAGCAGGCTGAGAAGAAAAGTGAGGGGCTGGAGCTGACCCAAATGTCCAACAAAATAGGGGAGGCTAAGTCGCGGCTGTAAGCCACGGGGAACCCTAAATTTGGGGATGTCAGTGGATACGAAATAAAGCTCAGAGAGGAAGAGAAAGCTTGTGCCCTGCCAAGATCTTAGGTGAACTTGGCACAATGCCCACAGGTGGCGGGTCCTCTCTGCAAAGTCATTCAGGGGCAGAATCAAAGTCGGGTTTGTAACGGTGATCCCAAGTCACCAAGTGTAGTGGGTTGAATGGTGGCCCCCAAATGTTATGTTCATGTCCTGATCCCTGGAACCTTGAATATTACCTTATATGGCAGAATAGGTGATTGAATTAAGGCTCTTGAGTGGAGAGGCTTATCCTGGGTTATCTGGTGGGTCCCACTCGCAGTCACAAGTGTTCTCGTAAGTGAGAGGCAGAGAGCGTCTTGAGACAGACGCACAGAGGGCACAGAGGAGAGAAGGCGATGTGACGACAGAGGCAGAGATGGGAGCGCTGTGGCTACAGTCGAGGAAAGCTGACAGCCACCAGGAGCTAGAAGCAGCAAAGAAAGGAATCTCCCCTAGAGCTTCAGGACGGAGGGGAGCCCTGGCCACACCTTGATTTCAGCCTGCTGGCCCCCAGAACTGTGAGGGAATAAATTTTTGTTGTTTTAGGTCACTTTATTTCAGCCACAGGAAACCAATACGCCAAGGGGAGGCTACGTGATACTCAGTGCCTGTGATGTCAGCTCCTCAAAGGCAGCGTCTTTCTATGTGGTCCCTGCTGTATCCCCAGTGCCTAGGGCAGGGTCTGCACACAGTGGGTGCTCCCTAAGTGTTTGCTGGATTACTAAGAAGGAAAACACCAAGGATTTTGCCTCAGGTTTAAAAATCTGCATTTTTGGGTGGGATAAAAGTGCAGTATGAGGGTGGGTATCTACATATGTTGTCCCTCGCCCCTGTCCCTGACCACGCTGCCCTCCCTTCCCAAGGCCTCTGTGCCTGACCTGCTGAGCCGGAAGTCTCTGGCTCATGCCTGTGGATACTGGGTCTGGGCCAGTGCCTGTGGTAGTGACAAATGAGAAAATGAAAAAAACAACAACAACAACAAAAAAAAAAAACCAGCCACCTCTAAAAGATTTAGGAGGGTGAAAATCTGATGGCCCCTCCAGTTTGGGCCATACCCTGTGCTGAGCCAGTTTCCCCCAAATGAGTGTCTGTGGTGGGCACTTTGGGGCAGAAGTGTGCAAATGCCACTCCAAGACGATGCTGTAGGCACCTGAGCAGGCCCTGTGCACCCCATGCCCTGGCTGCGGCAAGGAGGGAATGAGGCTGAGGCACCCAAGCAGCCGGGCTGGAGGGAGGTGAGGGCTGAGGCTGCCCGTGGGAGAAGGAGGGAGCAGAGCTGACAGGCGCCAGCCCTACCTGGTCTGCACACCGGTTCTGTAGCTGTACCATCGTGTCCAGGACTGACGCACCTGACCATCCAGGCACCATCCCAGGTCCCTGTCTCTCCCTGCTATGACCCTTCCACCCTCCCAGATGGGGCAGTACTGCCCCAAGGGCTACCTGGTGGTGACCCTGCCCCTAGTGCTGACCTGGTGGTGGGCTTGCCTAGAGCGGGGGGCTCTCCTGCCTGCTCAGATCCCTCGTAGGCCCTGGAACATCTGGATTCTAACTTCATCTCTCCTGCCTGCAGCAAGTAGAGGGCCTGGACAAGTGTCTTCCTTATTTTGGACCTCAGTTTCCCCATATGCAATATCTGTCAGCTTAGGAAAGAAAAGCTCCCTAAGATGCTCCACACAAGTCCCCACGAAGGGTTTTGAGTGGCCAACAGAACCAGGCTGTAGGAGCAGTCTTGGGGGAGTATCGGGGGTTCACGATGTCCCCAATAAAGATAGGGTCCCCTGGCAGAATGTGCTGCAAGAGATGAAAGAAACAGAAACACAGACACAGAAATAGTATTTAAAAGATCAGGGAAATCAGGGGACCACCAGCACTCTTGGTGCTAGGTGGCAATGACTGAAACCCAGCACTTGCTTTTTATTCTCTTTGCCACGCTGCAAAATACAATGATCTCATGTGAAAAAATCATGGGATACAATGATCAAAGGTCTCAGGGATCCCCCCCCCAAATCACAAGGCATCCTAACTAATTCCCTTCTCCTTTCTAGAAGGGAAAACCACATAATTCTTCAGTAGGTACAACACTTTTGATCAAGGTAAACTAATTTTATCCCAAGGTCAAGCTATGTACATATCAATCTTCTAACTTCAGTAGCTCTGACCCATTTGATCAAGGAACAAAGAAACTACAGGCTTTCCACTGGGAGCCTGGTTTTACATTAACTGAGGCATTGTGGAGAGAAAGGGAGAGAAGGAGCTTGGCCCAGTGTTCTAACAATGGAAGCCTGAAGACCCTTCTCCCGGGCTGACATATGGCAATCAATCTACCTCTACGGCCGTGAGAAAGTTTTCATGTCAAGCTGCTCCGCAGCTTTTCAGGCATGAGACCCCTTAGGCTCTGAGGTTGGAGAATGCTTTGCTGTACTCCCAGATCGCTGATATACGTCCCCCAACTAGGCAGTTAACATCTACCCTTATTTCAGGCTTCTGGTCAGGCAATTCCTTCACCTCCTTTCCTCCCACAGCCTCAGACATAGCATCCCTAAGTCCCAGTGGTCTGAATCCCATCAGGGGAGGAAGGGGGTCCCACAGTGCCCACCTAGGTCTGATTTGTCTGGGGCACTGGCTGCTCCAGCTCCTCCTCCTGTCCTTGCCCAACTGCTAAAGAACAAGTACCTGGGCTAGTGACCAAGGTGCACCCATGGGAGGCCCCTGGCTTCCTGGCTTCCAAGAACATGCCTCGGTGCCTCATTTCACAGGTGGGGAAACTTGAGGCGAAGTGAGGGGTGGGCCTTGCCCAGGGCAACTTAGCAGGTGGAGCCACTGGGATGCCATGTTGGGGTTCCCTGGGGCTTGTGCCAATTCTTACCCATGGGATGGGACCCATGGTGACCCCGACATGTCAGAGGGCCCAAGGTTGGGGTCTGTGGCCAAGTAGTGTAGGTAGCGGGGTGGTCTTGTGGTCTTGGAACAGGGCAGACACTTTGTGGTCAGCCAGCTGCCAGGCCTCACCTGATGCATCCGTGGCTCCTGCACCCTGGCCTGTGGGTGGGAGGCTGCCAGGACCATGGTCCCCTATAGAGGAGCCTGGAGCCTCAGGGCCCATCTGTCTCCCTGGGACTGATCTGATCTGCTTGGCTCGCTCCAGGGAAGCCTGGACAGAATCCTCCAGAGCATGTGGAGTTGGGGGTAGGCAGCCTCCATGAAAGAGGCTGAGTTAGTATGGGGAAAGCAGGCACTAGGATGCTGGAACAGTGAACTGAGCTGGAGGAGCTCACTCCAGGGACCTCTGTCTGGGATGAGTACTCAGTCCTTAGAGATTCCAAAGGTGAGCTGGCCCCTGACATGGCCCTGGTCCCTGTTGTCCCACTTGCCCACTCAAGGCCTACTACCCTCTCATTAGCTCAGGGAGACTGCCTGGAGGTGGAGGCCTTTAAGAGAGAATGGAAGAAGCAGGGTCTGGGGACAGTCGTAGCTTTGTCTAAGAACTAGTTAATGCTGAGAACTAATGGACAGCCTGGGGGTGGGGAGGACACAGGCTCCAGGTGAGTTCAAGTAAGTTCAAGTCCTGTTTCTCCCCTGGGACAGCCCTAGCCCTGATCTGGAGCTCAGGTCCCTTTGGAGACCATATCTTCCCAAGACTTTGCAGAAACATAGTTAGAGGGGCCTGGTCCTTTTATGTTAGATTAGGAGAAGAAATCAAACAGGCATATACAAAAAATTACAATTTTTTGCAATTTCCTATTACACTGCAATAGTTATAAAACCACTAATAATTGGATAACAAGGAAAAACAGTTATCTGGTTGATGTAGGTATTATTTATTATGTAACAATTAGTTTGTAGACAAAATTCAATTGAAAACATATTACTGAGGATTCTATACTAGTTGATTTTGGAAATGGCATAATCCAAACCTGATACATTTCCAATACAGTTTCTTATATAACCTTTAAGGAATTTTTCACTCCCATTATTTGGCTCTGGAAAATCTTAACAGGTAACATGTTACGCTAGAAAACAAAATTTAAGTATAGTTGTTAGGCACAGGTTAAAAGGGATGATATGCACAAACTATAATAATTACAAATCAATACTTCTTTTGAACACACATTTGAATTTAAACTTGAATCAGTGTTTTAGATAAATTTAAAACATACTTCAAAACTGATCATAAAATCTCCTTTACTTTCTAATGCACTTCAGAAAAAATTCCTGATTTCTTCAGCAACAAGAGTCACAAAAATGGCATCCCAAATCAGGATTCAGTTTGTCCTCTTGAGAAATGAGCTGGAGAGGTTTGGATCTGGTTAAAAATATATCCTAAGGAATCTTGGGGTATATCTGTAGAGAGAGAAGCACCGAGTCTAGAGACCAGGTCCCCTGAGTCTTCTGGGGACACCATAAACCCGGTGGGGCTAAGCTGTATGCTATGAACGAGAGGTGACTCAGAGGGGCTTACCTGGGCCAGAGCTAATCAAAGTGTTTCAAACATCGGTAGGAACAGGAAGGGTTGACAGCGGTGACAGAAATCCTGAATAGTCTGAACCATTTTACACTTGACTCTACTTCCTAGAGCTCTTTGGGAAATTTTTCCTAGATAGTGTTTGCCCATGAAAACAAATGGGTCACCTCATTAAATGATTCAAAATACTTCCTGTCTGTTGGTTTCATGCTACCAACAGTTATAATATTTTAATGAAGGGGAGAAATTATGGGTTTAAAACTAAATTCTCTGTCACTGAAGATGTTTTAATAAACTGGTTATCAGACCGCTTATGACAATGTCAATACCATATATTCAACTGCTTTTTTTCCCCTCTAGTCTCTTAGGAAAAATTTGGTTAACTAATTTTTGCTCCCTATCAATCATTGGTTTTGGACATCAAGTGTCCATTTCTGGCTGCAAGATGTGTGTGTGTGTATATACATGAGATGTAACTATAAAGATGCATGTCGCATCGTGCCCTGTAGAAATGAGCTCCATTACTTCTGAGCTACACTCTGGACACGGGGCCTGTTTATATTTACACACACAAACTTGTCCAGCTCCAAACCAGCATTCACTCATACAAAAATATATCACTCTTGTAAAGTCCTTCATTTACATATCACTAAAAATAGGTTCACTCTAACATCTTTTTACCTAGTCTTGCCGATCAACACTATAAGACCAGGAGATAAAACCTTTTAAAACAAGTCTCCTAGCAGAAATTCATTGTTTTAGAAATGTCTACTTTTAAAGCAGCAGTTAGAAACTTCGTTCTTGTAATATGTAAATAATACTGTGATATCAAATTGTGGATTTAAATAAGTTTAACTGTTTCTTTCTTATCTCTTTAAAAAAATAAAGCAGATTTCTGTTACTTAATGGCTTCTCCATTCTTCCAATTCCAAGGAATACAAAGGTCTCCGTCTTGCATAACAGAGTAAAAATGCGAAACGCACAGGTGCATCCCATGTAGATAAGGCAGTGATTGTTCTAGAAGTCTCTTACAGCAATC
>CM052436.1:127532682-127544695 GCA_028533085.1 Varecia variegata
CCGGTTGGTTTTCCACACTTCAGTCCTCATGCTTTGGGCTGTTCAGTTCTACAAAGTAGAGAGAGACACCCCACGTAAAAGGTCACATGTAATGATTCCTATTCAGGAGAACCCAAGAGGCAGACAGACACAGCCAACGTCCATGGAGTTCAGAAACACTATGTGGCCCAAAAGAAAGATACAAAAGGCTACATACTGTATAGTTCCATTTATATGAATTCCTAGACCAGGGAAAAGATTAGTGGCTGCCCATGTGGAAAGAATT
Organism: Varecia variegata; assembly: GCA_028533085.1. NCBI lineage: Eukaryota > Metazoa > Chordata > Mammalia > Primates > Lemuridae > Varecia > Varecia variegata. Next base: position 127,532,948 of record CM052436.1, read on the forward strand.
AGAGGCACAAAACATTTTGTGGGGTGATGGAAATGTTTCATGTCTTAATTAGGGTGAGAGTTACCTGGGGGCAGTAAATTCATCAAAACACTGAGAACTGTACGTCTAAAATCTGTGCATTTTGTTTTACTTAATTAAACTTCAATAAAAACTATATAATGAGAAAAAAAAAAAAAAAAGAGAGAGAGACCAGCCTGAGCAAGAGCGAGACCCCGTCTCTACTAAAAAAAAAAACAAAACAGAAATTATATGGACAACTAAAAATATATATGGAAAAAATGAGCCGGGCATGGTGGCGCATGCCTGTAGTCCCAGCTACTCGGGAGGCTGAGGCAGGAGGATTGCTTGAGCCCAGGAGTTTGAGGTTGCTGTGAGCTAGGCTGATGGCATGGCACTGTAGTCAGGGCAGAAGAGTGAGACTCTGTCTCAAAAAAAAAAAAAAAAAAAAAAAAGAGAGAGAGAGAGAAAAGGAAAGCTGAGTACACACAAGAGAAACATCATGACACGGTGTCTATGAATATAGGGTTGGTGAGTGTGGCTGGTGGTAGGAAGTTCTGTTCCTTTCCTCCTAATGCTAAAAAATATATTGGCCAGACATTTCCCAGGGGAAACGACCCTCCTTTCCTTTAACAAAAATTATCCCCATTTTTTTTTTTAACACACAGTTTAACCACTCTGCTTTTGATGTCAGAATGTGAGTTCCATGTCTTGTTTGCACTGTATCAGCACTAGTGACTTTACAGCGCTTGCTAGGCACATAGGTACTCAATAAATATGAGTTGAATGAATGAACATTCTTTTTTTTTTTTTGAGACAGAGTCTCTCTCTGTTGCCCGGGCTAGAGTGCCATGGCATCAGCCTCGCCCACAGCAACCTCAAACTCCTGGGCTCAAGCAATCCTTCTGCCTCAGCCTCCCGAGTAGCTGGGACTACAGGCATGTGCCACCATGCCTGGCTAATTTTTTCTATATATATTTTTAGTTGTCCAGATAATCTCTTTCTATTTTTAGTAGAGATGGGGTCTTGCTCTTGCTCAGGCTGGTCTCAAACTCCTGAGCTCCCAGAGTGCTAGGCCTCCCAGAGTGCTAGGATTAAGGCGTGAGCCACCGTGGCCAGCCTGAACATTCTTTTAAATAGTTGCTTCCACTATATGCAAGTTCAAAATAACTGAACTGTCCTTCTATTATTGTACATTTCTTTTTCTTTCTTTCTTTTTTTTTTTTTTTGAGACAGAGTTTTGCTCTGTTGCCTGGGCTAGAGTGCTGTGGTGTCAGCCTAGCTCACAGCAACCTCAAACTCCTGGGCTCAAGCAATCCTTGTGCTTCAGCCTCCCAAGTAGCTGGGACTACAGGCACACGCCACCACATCCAGCTAATTTTTTTCTATTTTTAGTAGAGACAGGGTCTCACTCTTGCTCAGGCTGGTCTCGAATTCCTGAGCTTAAGGAATCCTCCCGCCCAGCCTGTTGTACATTTCTATTGTTTCCAGTTTATCTAAGTGATTTTAAAATTTGAAATATCAATGGCTGGATTTAAGCCACCGTTAATAAGACAAGAACAGTTATGTGGCTGGATACTTTCCAGACAGCCCTCGTATATGCCATAAGGTGAGAGGAAACATCTGAGTGAATTATCAATACTACAAAAACATCAAGGGAGGAGAGCCATGCTAGGAGAGCTAGTTTATTGTCTAGGTGCAGGTTACCTGGGTTACTACCACCCTACATAAGAGCTGTGCACCTGGCTGTCACCTCCAAAGGAGTGGGGGTTCCACAGAGAGCGCACACTTTCTACATGTCAGCCAGGCAGTGTTAGGAGACAGGAGCTACCTGGAGTCTTGAGATCGTCATGTTCTATAAAGACAGGACCCGGATATTAGCTTAGAATAGTGGTTTTTAAACTGTTCAGCAAGCTGAAGGGCCTGCAGAGGTACTCAGAGGGCCCTATGGGTACGGGTAGCCTCTAGTTTCTTTCCTCTTGAACTACAGCAGCTACGAGCTTTTGTCTTTTTTAAATACATTGGGTTTCTACTTAAGAGTCCACTTTATAAAGAGATATGCAGTTAAAAAGTGTCTGAAAACCACTCTCCAAGAGCACACTTCATATAAGGAAAGAAGGTAGTCTTAATCACCACCTGGCAAATACAAGGAAGGAGATCCTTAAGGCAGGGAGAACAGAGCAAAGGAACGGAATGAGGGCAAAGGCTGCTGGGCCCAGAGTCAGAGGCCTTCAGGGGGCAAAGGCCATGGCTAAGTGCAAAGGTATGTGGGGACCAGCAGCAAGTGTTTTCCTTCCCTTGGGGGATAAGTATAGGGATGAGGGCTCTGGAGCCCAGAGCCAGGGGGGCTGAGGAAGCAAGCCAAAGCCAAAGTTGACAGTCAGTCGGGGGTATTTCCTGAGCGCCTCCTGTGTGCCTGGCACCAATCCCAGCCAGCACTGGAGGGAACAAGACAGACTAGTCTCTGCCCTCGTGGAGCTCACCTTCTGTTTGGAGGGAGAGACAGAGAATAAATAAGGAAAGAGAGTTTGCTGAGGTGGATGGTGCTAAGGGCCGGCGAGATGGACAGGAGAGAGCAGTGGAGGGTGGGCTCCACGCTACACAGTGCAGCCAGAGCAGGCAGAATGTGAGCAGGGTCCTGAGGAAGTGTTGGTGGGGGGTTAGCGTGCAGGTCCAGGAACTACAGATGCTGAGGGTGCTCGAGGAGGATAAAAAGGCAAATGGGGCTGGAGCAAAATAAATAAGGGGAGAGTGCCAGGAGCCCCTGCAGAGGCAGGGAGCACTGCAGAGGACCCTGCAGGCACAGGCACACGCAGGCAGTGACAACCCGGACTGTGTTCTCACTCCAGCTGCTCTGATGAGCACTGACAGGAGGTGGGTGGAAGGGGCGGGTACGGAAGCTTGCAGACCAGACAGGAGGTCATTACAAAATGATGGGGGCCTAGACTAGGTGTGGCAGAAAAGGAAAGGAGAAATGGCACGCTCTGGGTCTCCTCTGAAGGTAGGGTGGAGAGGACGAGTGAGGAAGTTGGGACAAGAACCAAGATGACTCAGGGTTTTTATTTGCCTGAACAACTGGTAAGAGAGAACTTTCAAAAATCAACCTATTTGAATTTTATTTTTTAATTTCCCTTCCTCACAATCTAGTAGCATTATTCTAAAGCTATAAAATGGCCATAGAGAAAAGTAGCAGCTATGGTACAGCAGACAAAATCACCAGTCCTAAAAATGACAAGTTGGCTGGAATTGCTCCCAAGAGATTAGAGCAGACTTACACTTTAGAAAAGTAATACCACAAACAAATGTTTAGCAACCAATCAAGAAGTAGGATATTCCTATTGTGATAAGCAGATGTAAATTCTGGTCTCTCCAGTTAGGTGGAAGGCCAGAGTCCACCCCAGATGCAGAGAAAAGAAAGAATGTCTCGTGATTATTAACTGTGTTGATGATTATCTGCTAGCATAGTACAATGGGTGAATAATCAAAGTGACCTAAGGCAGGTCCTAGGTCCAAGGGAAGGGGGAGTTGATTTAACAATACTGCCCAGAGGCCAGGCGAGGTGGCTCACACCTGTAATCCTAGCACTCTGGGAGGCCGAGGCGGGCGGATCATTTGAGCTCAGGAGTTCGAGACCAGCCTGAGCAAGAGCAAGACCCTGTCTCTACTAAAAATAGAAAGAAATTATATGGACAACTAAAAATATATATAGAAAAAATTAGCTGGGGATGGTGGTGCATGCCTGTAGTCCCAGCTACTCAGGAGGCTGAGGCAGGAGGATTGCTTGAGCCCAGGAGTTTGAGGTTGCTGTGAGCTAGGCTGACACCATGGCACGCTAGCCTGGGAAACAGAGTGAGACTCTGTCTCAATTAAAAAAAAAAACAAAACCACACAATACTGCCCAACTACATAAAGTTAAATTTTACAATGCTTATTTAGGTTGTAGGAAAATGTACTTTGTTCTAACTGATGCTATCTGCTTCTGTGAACCTGCTTGCTTTTTACTCGATTGTTTAAAATAGTTAATCAGATAGGACCAGAGGGTCTTTAGATGATCTCGTAATCTTGAAGCTGGAAATTGTTGCCTAAGATGTACCAAGGTGTATATGTTTAATGTTCCATATGGTGCAATGGTGAAGGGTATGTAAGTTGTCACAAAACCTGTGCTCAGGGCCGCACTCCGAGCTCAGTGGGATTCCCTGCTAGAGAGCGTGCCCCTGGCCAGCTAATAAAGACTCACTAAATTTCAATCAGTCTCTTGGGATTGACTTTCTCACTCTGGTCCATAACACTATCATAGGATTTGGCCAATAGAGTTGTTACCAATTCCACAAGCAAAACAAAGAGATGCAGCTCCTTCATTTATTTTATAAATAAAACGATCCCATTGTCTCCTGTTAAATGGACAGCTGCTAGCTGTTCTATTTTATATATACCTGGCTTTTTAAATGAGCACTTTGTGGGGACCAAGCCTTGAAGGGGCAGTTAGGCAGAACTGCTTCTACCAGCACCCTGCTGAACACCCAGCTGCCATGTCCCTGTTCTCCTCTCTCCTCCTTGAAACACCCATCCCCAGACATGTGCAAAGCCCTTCCCTTCGGCTTTCTTCCTGCTATAGCCTTCCCTGCTCCTCATGTTCCCTGAGCGTTGCCTCTTCCCGCTCAACTTATTCATAGCACTCAGGTCTCCTACTAGAAACAAATTCCAGGAGGGCAGGGACCAGGACTTCAGCTAGCAGTGGCACCTATCACAGCTTTGGGCACATGACAGTCACAGTAAATGCTGGCTAAATAAATGAATGAACGAATAAATGCTTGGTAACCAAACCTCCTGGCAACATCTTTAGAAAAATAACCATTTTTTGAATGTAATACCTCCTTTCTCCACAGGAGATGCATAAAACATTATTGAGCAGTATCTCACCGCCTACAAAACAGGAAAGTATTGGCTATAATATGACTTTTTCAAAGATATAAACAACACAGAAATAGGACTGCTTATGAACTAAAACAATTTTTTGTTTTACAAATTTTTCTCAATTTCATTAAAATGGAGATAAAGTTTTCTTTCTATCAATGGTTAAAAAAATTTTAAACACTGAAGATTTTGTTGTTGTTGTTGGCAATCTTTTCCATTTGGAGAATTTCCTTCTGATGTTTTTATTTTTCATTCTGTTCCTGAGTTGAATTCTATATTAATAAGCCCTACTTCTCAAATTGAGGCATACGGTGGCAATGTAATTTAGGGTATTATACTTACAAAACAGCCACATCTAATCTCTTGCAGGTGGGAAATAAATAAATATGGAATATCCACAAATTAGTCAATTCCCTAAGTTTATTAGAGTTTTAAGGCCCATATTTGAGTTCCAAATACCCGATTTTTTAAAAGTTAGATTGAATGATACAACTTTACAGAGGGCTAACGGTACTTACTCTTCCTTTCTTTTCATGTTCTCTCTTGCCTGCTGAGCTTTGGTGAGAATAAACCATTGGAGATTTGCTAGATCACAGAGTATTGGGATGTTAAAATGCCCGAGTTCATGCAAGCTTGGAGCATATCTGTCACTGAAAGGAAACATACACAGAGGAAAAATTATTGACCCCATCTGCTCCCCCACCAGAGAAATGTTTTATTAGTCTTCAAGAATCTAAAAAGCAGTCACTAGGAAAATCCACCTTACGAGTATAATAACATTGACTTAAAGCCCAAAGACACACTTTATGAGGATGATTACTACATACTTCTGAACTCGGTGACCTTCCTTATTTGTTTGATGTTGGTAGTGACCTACTTGATGGTGAGGTTGTGAGAGCTAAAGAGAATGCGTGTAAGCACCCAGCACGGTGGGTGCTTCACAGCAAATAGCAAGTACATGCACAAAAAATGTTGGCTACTGGTTTAATATTGGTTTAATCCTATAAGGTTTTCCATAGGATTGACTTTGCCCAGTAAGTGGCAATATATTCAAAGAATGTTCTTGAGATTCAACCCTTCAATCCTCTCGTGTTGGCTTTTCTAATGTGTAGAAGAGAGTGGCTAACGTAAGTAGTGACATTGCTTTTTTTAATTCCTAAGAACCACACACTGAACTACAAAACAATTTAATATACTCATACACACAACCCCCTTAAGGGAAAGAATAAAAGTAGTCTTTCTGTTTTAGATATTTACCTGTTAAGGATCATTTGTAAACCACGCAGACTTTGAGGGTGAAAAGGTATTCTATTTTTCAGTATCCTATTATAGAACACATCAAGAAGAGAGTAATATTCTTCAAGTGTCAATGCTGGCTGTAATTCGTCGATATAAACAACTTGTATGCCACCTAAAAGATAGCTTATTTGGTCTTCTAAAAGCATCAACCTCCTCTGAAGGTCAAAATAACTTGGCAATCTTTCAAAAAGCTATAGTATTAAAAAAAAGGAAAGAAATAGTAACATTTAGTTTTATGTTATGTTAATAATTCAATTTTAGGATTCCAATAAATGGTATTGAGAAATTTTAGCAAGAAAGTTATTTTCCTAGAAGGTAAGTTCAAGTAAGTGTTAAAAAAAAGGCTTAATGTAATGCTAGAAATATTAATATTCAAAACAAACCACTGTAAATCTTGGGGGTTTTTTAGAAAGGAATTGAAGAGATTAAAAAAAAAAAAGAAATATATTCCAAATAAAAATGAGTCCTAACTACTAATATTTAAATATTCAGGTAAGAGTCTTAAATTAGCTTAGAATGATTAAGTGGTATAATAAAGAAAGTTTTAGAACTGAAGTATATGTATTTCAACTCCAAGTCTATTCCTTCAAAATTTACTTTAAATCAACTACATTCAATTAAATGCAATAAACATTATCAAGCACCTACCATGTACTTAAACACTGAACTGGGCACTTGAGGTACACAGATTATAAGAGTTTGTCCCTGTTGGGCTGGGGCTCACAGTTGGGGTGCAAGGAGACAAAACAAAAATCTGAATTCAGTGTACTAAGTGCCACAGCGAGGTGAATGGGCACAGAGAGGAGGTTCCAGTGAAGTCTAATTTGACTAATCTTAACAGGTACATAGGATTTAGAAAAGGAAGATGAATGTGGGAATCTTTGAGGGGGAGAAAAAAGAGCACATGCAAACATGGAAGCATGAAAAGAAACAGTACGTTCAAAAACAACAGGGAGTTTGGTGTGGCTAGAGTGGACCTGCTTGTGGGTGAGTGGAAAGAGACAGGCTGAACGGGGAGGTAGGAGCTAGGTCAGGAAAGGACTGTTAACGACTTAGATTTTACATCCAAAGCTGGGCTCTACACAACTGTAAGAGGAATTGGAAGGCACCAAAAACTCTGCTATGATAAAATTAATAGCAATATAAAAATTCTACATATTATTTATAATCTACATTTCATAAAAAATAATTTTACTTTTTAAATTTTTCTCTCAATGAGGTTGCTCATGTGTATATTTTGATTTAACTGTAGATTTGTGTACTTTTCTCCCAGTTTCTCCAACGGTTAACATCTTGTGAAAATACAGTATAATATCACAACCAGGAAATTGACATCTCCAACCCATGGAGGAGCAGGATAAGAAAATCAAATAAAAATAAGAAGAACAAAATTAAAAAATAAAAAAGAAAAAAAAAGGAAATTGACATCGATATAATTCATTAATCTTACTCAGATTTCATCAGTTTTACTTGCACTCATTTGTGTGTGTGTATTTAATTTTATGCTACTTCACCACATGTGTAGATTTGTGTGACATCACCACAGTCATGACACAGAGGAGTTCCATCACAGGGATCCCTTTTGTAGCTACCGACACCTTCTGCTCCCCTACTCCTCAACTCCTGGCAACCACTGATCTGTTCTCCCTTTCTATAATTTTATTATTCCAAGGATGTTATATAAATGGACTCATACAGTATGTAAACTCGAGGCTGACTTTTCTCACTCAGTGCAATGCCCTCAAGAGCCATCCAAGCTGCTGCATGTATCAGTAGTTCATTCCTTTTTATTGCTGAGTACGACTTTATGAGTATAGTTTTTTAAAACTATTCACACACTGAAGTACATCAGGATTTTTCCTAGTTTTTGGCTATTATGAACATTCATGCACAGGTTTTTGTGTGAACATAATTTTTTATTTCTCTGTATAAATACCCAACAGGGCAACTGCTGTGTCATTCGATAAGCACACGTTTAGTAAGAATGTTGAGTAAGAACTGCCATACTCTTTCCAGAATGCCCATACCATTTTACATTCCCGTCAGCAATGCATGAGTGATCCAGTTTTTCTGCATCCTCACTAGCATTTCCTGGTGTGGCTATTTTTTATTTTAGCCATTCTGATAGGTATGTACTGATATCTCATCATAGTTTTAAATTATATTTCCCTGATGGCTAATGGTGAACATCTTTTCATGTGCTTATGTGTGTCATCTGTATATCCTCTTTGGTGACATGTTTTTTCATGTTTCTTGCCCTTTTTCACTTGGATTTTTTTACTAATGAATTTTGAGAGTTCTTTATATATTCTAGATACAAAGTCTGTCAGATATGTAGTTTGCAAATATTTTCTACCAAATATTTTATTTGAACAAATACTTTACCACAGAAGGATATGTGGATGGCAAATAAGCACATGAAAACATACTCACCATTATCTGTCACTAGAGAAATGCAAATTAAACCCACAGTGAGATAGTACTACAGACCTATTAGAATGGCTAAAAGTAAAAAGATGACCATAGTAAATGTTGGCAGTTTTTTAAAAAGTTAAGATAACCCTACCACATGATCCAGTCATTCTATCCTAGGTATTTTACCCAAGAGAAAGGAAATACATGTCCATATATTTGTATACAAATGTTCACAGCAGCTTTGCCTGTGGTAGCCCAAAACTGACACAACCCAAGGTCCATCAACGTGTGAATGGATATGTGGTATACTTATACAATGGAATACTACATAACAAAAAAGGGAATAAACTCTCATACTTGCAACATCATGGATGGATAGCAAAATAAGTGAGTAAAAGAAATCAGACAAAAAAGTATGCATATTCTATGATTCCACTTGCATAAAATTCTAGAAAATGCAAACTAATCTAGGGTGACAGAAAGCTGACCAGTGGTTGCTTGCGGAGGGGGTGGTGGGATTACAGGGAAGGTTTACAAGGAGCCACGAGCAGACGACCCTTTGTAAGCCCTCCCTCCCAGGTGACGGATATGTTCACTGTCTTGGTTGTGGTAATGGTTTCACAGGCATATATGTATGTCAACATCTACCAAATTATGCACACTATTATGTGTAGTTTATTAAGTATCAGTTATACTTTAATAAATCTGTTAAAAATAAGAAAAACAAAACAACAGAATATAGTCTCTTAGGCTGTGTTTCAGAAAAGACTGCTATGTTACCAGATAAAAACTGCCTTAAAAATCAGTCTTTCTTTCCTTTTAATATTTTAACTACATGCTATTAAGCATCTTACTTGAAAACAGCTGAAGCAAGGATTTAAATTTTTAATTCAATGACATGATAGCATTGTTTGAAACGAAAGCACATGAATGACAAATCAAAGAGATTGTTTAGTGCCCAAGCTCCTTCTCACCTTTACCCAGTGGTGATGGACATCCATCGTTCCCAGCATCACATGGCCCACTGCACTCACGCCAGAACGGTCTGTGAACAGGACTGTGCATCCTGATGATAGAGCACAAATCCTTTGGTCATGGTCCAGAGATGCTTCATTCTTCTAGCATCATGCAGATAATTACTTAACTTTGGGGTATAAACTCAGGATTAAATTCAACAGAAGCTTAAAGGCTAATTTTATGTTGCTGCTTTACTCAGAGGAACAGATTTAAAAATTCAGCCGTGATACAGTCTCTCAGTTTTCTACTACAATTTATGTGTAAAGCAGCTAGGTGATATTTTAAAAGGAAGTGGAAAATGTTTACCTTTTGCTTTTTTAAGTGTTTCCAAGTTCTGCTGTGCTAATCGGCCTAAACTGTGCAGCTGGCTACAGCGATGGGCGATGCCCCAGCTCCTCTGCCACCTAAGCCAACAGAGCACACAGATGCATTAGCAGCCAGCACCCCGGGGGAGGAGCGAGCACTCACCTGACAGTCTGAGTCCTGGGAAAGCCAATGAGTTTCCTTCTGAAGCAGTCACACAACATATTTTAACTGACCCGTTTCCAAGCTAGCTGATTTTTAAAGAAGCAATCAAATGGAAAATGAATGGTTTACCAGAAGGTAAAAATATTACTGCTATGTTCAAGTCTCCAAAGATTTAAAATAAGCAAATACACTATGTTGTTTCTATTTTAAAATAAGAGGATGAAATGGGAAAAACCTTGAAAAAATATTTTTCTCCTCCACATTTTATAATGATGATTTTCTTTTAGATTTAAATTCCAATCAGGAATTCCAGTTAGGTTTATCAGATTCTTTTTATCTTATTCTAGAGAAAGTGAATTTGATGACATTATGTAATGTGTTTGTTTTATAAACTAATGGAATCTGATACTGACACGATGTCACAGAGGCTCTGCTGTGTAAATGTAAAGAACACTGGTTGTGATCTGGAAAGCCACATCAGAAAACCCACCTCTGAATTCTTTCTTTTTTCTGTCACCCTGGCTAGAATGTAGTGGCGTCATCACAGATCACACCAACCTCAAACTCCTGGGCTCAAGTGATTCTCCTGCCTCAGCCTCCCGAGTAGCTGGGACTATAGTCACATGTGATTATGCCCAGCTAATGTTTTCTATTTTTTGTAGAGACAGGGTCTGGCTCTTGCTCAGGTTGGTTGTGAACTTCTTGCCTCAAGTGATCCCTCCCACCTCGGCATCTCAGAGTGCTAAGATTACAGGCCTGAGCCCGCGCCTGGCCCACCTTTGAATGCTTATTCTGCGATTTACTAGCTCTGTGACCTGGGACAAGCTGCTTTTAGCCTTTCTAAGGTTTTCACTTTCATACAAAGTGAAGGACATTTCCTACTTCCTAGGTAGAATACGTCAAATGAAATCATATATGTGAAGGATTTAGGCATTCAAAACAAGCCCTCAAAAAACTTTATGTTCCTCTTTTACCCTAATACTGATTCTGATCAATGTCATTTCTGATAAAATGAAAACTGGTTTAAAATTTTTTCCCTTTAAATCATAATTGAAAACCTAAGATATAAGTTCAAAGAATTTATATTAATTTTTGATTTGAAATTTAAAAATTTTAAGTGATAAAGCTATTGGATGCTGTTATAATTAATAAATGGTCTTTCATATAGGCTGTTTCGAATGAAAAACAATGTCATTAGTCACGATGTTTTCATTTGCTGGACTCTTGGCCAATTTTCTAGTAAGTGGAGAAGCCCTTATGTCCATGGTCCTCAAATGTTACAGTCTCAGAATCCCTTTATATTCTTTTTTTTTTTTTTTGAGACAGAGTCTCGCTTTGTTGCCCGGGCTAGAGTGAGTGCCGTGGCGTCAGCCTAGCTCACAGCAACCTCAAACTCCTGGGCTCAAGCGATCCTACTGCCTCAGCCTCCCGAGTAGCTCGGACTACAGGCATGCGCCACCATGCCCGGCTAATTTTTTCTATATATATTTTTAGCTGTCCATATAATTTGTTTCTATTTTTAGTAGAGACGGGGTCTCGCTCTTGCTCAGGCTGGTCTCGAACTCCTGAGCTCAAACAATCCGCCCGCCTCGGCCTCCCAAGTGCTAGGATTACAGGCGTGAGCCACCGCGCCCGGCC
>CM052436.1:127544795-127564123 GCA_028533085.1 Varecia variegata
CCCTTTATATTCTTAAAAAATGAGAGCCTCAAAGAGCTTTTGCTTATGTGGGCTACATCTATTGATATTTCCCATAGTATAAATTAAAGCTGAGAAATTTCTCTATAATATTGTAAAATAATGCTTATTTCCTTCTACATTTAAGAAATCCTCTCATTTTCCTAATCCCAGTCTGCTTTGACAGATCCTTTCAAATTTATACTAGAAAAAGTTATTTTCATGCACATGAACTTGTTGACTTTATAAACTTTTAAAAATGATCTTGTTTTTAGTTAGAAAAGTTATTGTTACTAAACTATGGAATTGGAAGAAGCCCCTATAATCAAAGATTGATCTAAAAACTACTGATGTCATGGTAAAAGAACAGCTATAAGCATAAACACAAACATTCCACACACTGCAAGTCTAAAGGCTTTTGCTTTGAAATGTGAATTACCTTGTAAAATGATGATTTGAATATACAAGAACAGTACATGTAAATACTATCTGTACTCCATAAGCACAGGAATAAAAAGAGCTATTATGGTATCTAAACAGTCATTTGGTTCAATATAAGAAAAAAGTACTGATAATGAGGGTTGAAAACAAGACAGGCTACAGCAAAAAGCACCAGAAATGTTTAAGCATGAGACTGGCTGACAATTTTTCAGGGTTCTAATAATGGGGAGTTCAATGACTGAATCACCTGAGGATTTTTCCCTTCCTTACAGTTTTAAGAGCTATTAAATCTATTTTCATAATAAATTTCAACATGTATCTTTATATAACTGCAATTTCCAAGTTTATGAAAACTTATTTAAAAAATTGTGGTATATAACATAGAACCAAGAATACAACAACTATTTCCTTTCTCCCCTCTTCCTTTTAGACTCAAATACCAGGCTGGGCGTGGTGGCTCACGCCTGTAATCCTAGCACTCTGGGAGGCCGACGCGGGAGGATTGCTTGAGGTCAGGAATTCAAGACCAGCCTGAGCAAGAGCAAGACCCCGTCTTTACTAAAAATAGAAAGAAATTATCTGGCCAACTAAAAATACATATAGAAAAAATTAGCCGGGCGTGGGAGGCTGAGGGAGGAGGATTGCTTAAGCCCAGGAGTTGGAGGTTGCTGTGAGCTAGGCTGATGCCATGGCACTCTAGCCCAGGCAACAGAGTAAGACTCTGCCTCAAAAAAAAAAAAAAAAAAAAAAGAAGAAAATAAACTCAAATACCAATCTTACATGATGGGGCATAATTATTTTTTATATATTATGTGCATATGGAGAAGGATATTTTTCTTTCTTTTTTTTATTTCAGAATATTATGGGGGTACAAACATTTTGGTTACATGTAATGCCTTTGCCTCACCCCAGCCAGGGCTAGAGGCGTGCCCTTCCCCCATACAGTGTGCTCCGTCTCTATTAGTTGTCAGTTTACCCCGCCGCCTCACCATCTGACCAGCACCCAATGAAAAAGATATTTTTCTTACAAACTCATTATGTAAAAAAAGTTCCACTATTATGCCAAAAATGTCAGTACTTAAACTTTACTTCAATATTTAAAACAAGAAATTAATACTTTTCTTACACAGATGAATATCTGATTATCTTCATAAAAAGATAATTGAAGAATATTTAGTTATCAGAATAATTAAAGTTAAAGATACAAATATTTAGCTGCTAGAAAGCTTTACCAGTAAGTAATTCATATTTATTTTAATCTCTAAATTAGGTTCTCTCTTCTTATTACCTGATATCTGACAATTGCAATTGATGAGACAGTTCATCTTTTAAACGATCTAGTTCTTTTCTAAGTGGCAAACTATTTTTCAACTTTTTAACAGCGCTTTTTCCATTATTATCTAACCAGGATCTAGAAAGAAAAAACAGAGAGAGAGATATACTTTGCAATACTAACCATAATGTAAACACATATCTACTATTTAGAGACATATACATTACCTTAAAGCAGCCCCAGCATTGAACTGAATTTTCAGTCAAACCTTTATTTCTACAAGTCTATTCCTGTAGAGAAATACCTGCTTCTAAAACAGGTTGCTTGGAGAACTGCTAGCACCTGTCAAATCATATTCTAGTTATGACAACTTCCTTTGCATATTAAAACATCAAATTTTAATTACATCAAAACTGTCACTAAATTTCTAGAAATGGAATAATTTTTAAAAAATTAAAGATACTTCAAAACCTTTCACTTATGTCTATTACTACTTCCAGTAACCTACACTAGATCTTCGCTCATGTCAGTCATATACATGTGAGCATAGAATGAATAATAATTATAGAGCAAGTGAGCAAATAATGTTATGGTAGAGCTAATAAGGTATAAAAGTCAAACTCAGAAGACATATCCAACGGGATTGGTGACAATTAAGAGGCAATGCATCCTTGTGAAGGAACTTGAAAAGATTACTTTGTGGATTCTAGCTGGGTAGACTCCTATTTCTCCTTTTATTTTAATCTTGGATGTTAATACCCAGAGCTCTTCATGCTTATCCAAGTCCCTCCACTGGTCAGACCTTACCAATCTAGTCTTTTTGCCACAAGGTCTCCAAAAACACCTGCTCCTTCCAGGTGGGTCTCTTCACTACGCTGGTGCTCATTTACACCTCCATTTCTTTCCAACCAACCAAATGTCCAGTTGATGTCTCATCTCAACTGTATCAACTATGTAACAGTCTCAGCAGAAAGATGTTCTCTAATCCTGTATTTCTCAGAATGTTTACCTGAACAGCCTTAAAAGAAAAAAAAAATAAAAAATGCTTTAAGGATTAGGAGGGGATAGCTTTCAGCAAAGAGCTGAAAGGCAACTTGCATGGCTTTCCAGAGAGCAGCACTACCCTCCTGGAAATCATCTCTTACTTGGTGCTATGATCATCACAACACAGGGTTGCCTGTTACTGCTCAGGGTCTCTGGCTCCTCAAGGGAAGTCTGGAGAAATGAGTGACCTGGGTGGAGTCCTGGGAGGCTGAAGAGTTGCTGCAGGAACGTGTGGGGTAGAATGACAAGGTGACTCTTGGCTGAGGGGAACATTTCGGAGTCTAAGAGTAGTGGTGGTGGTGGGGAGAGCCTTAGACATAGCTGTGCAAGAGAAAACTTCAGGATATCAGGGGGAAAATGATCACAAGAGCAAACAGATATGTCACACAGCCCCACATCACCAGGACGACTGAGAAACCCCTGTGGGATATGTCAGTGATGGTCACAAAATACAACACTGCTGCAGAAGAGCTCATATCTCCATCCCAAAAATGCTTGCTGAAGTCTTCAAAAAAAAAAAAAAAAAAAAAAAAAGAAAAGAAAAAAGGTTCCTTAATAGTCATTTTAAAGGTTTTAAATGTTGTGATCTAAAGCATTTAAAAAATTATCATGTTTAGAATATTGGAACCACCAATTCATTATGCATTTATTAAACATTTATCCTGAATGCTTGATATTTGCATTGTGTTGGGATTATAAGGAATAAAAAGTCCCTATTGTAAAGAAAGACACATTTAATAAGGAATATAGAGATAAGCAATTAGAATAAAATATAAGAGCTACCATGAGAACAGAGGAAGAAGTAATTAATTCTGCTTGGACAGTTCTGTAGAACAGGTGATATGTGATCTGGAACCTGACAGATGTATCAGATCTTTCCAGCTAGGTGAGAGGGAAGGGCATACCAATCATACTAATGCACAAGGATCTATAAGATGCCCAGATCATATGATGCCTTGAGGTGGGGAGGGCATGAGAAGAGACTGGGGGAGGGGTCAGACCATGAAGGGTCTTGCACATTGGGAAAAGGAATTAGGACCTTATCCCCTAGGTAAAGGTGTTCAACATTTTTTGATTCATTAACTTTGCATAGCAATTAATAATCCTTCCTATACCCCCTTTAAGAATATTGGTAAAAATTTTATCACTTCTGCATGGTGTGTGATAAATCACCATTATTAGATATTGCATTACAATTTTCCAACCTTTCTGCATTTATTAATACATGTTATTCAATTTACTTTAAATCATGTAAGAGAAAGCATGATTCATTGACAAATGAATTATCGAATGACATATCATGTTTAGTTTGGGGACCAAATACCTTAAAATGTAGACTGAAATAAAAGGGGACTTCAAAAAGTTCATGGAAAAATGCATATTATGAAAAAAGTATGCATGAATTTCAAAATTGTTTTGTACCAAAATAAACTCATACTAACTTGTTATAACATGTCTGAACAGGATCTCTAGTTTGAGGCACTAAGAAGGATAAGATATCAGTTTGAAAAGAGCCCCTATCAGAGCAACATGAATTCTGCTAAAATTGAAGCACAAACAAACATCAAATTTATGGTAAGCTTGAGTGGAAGCATGGTGAAATCATTGATGCTTTATGAAAAGTTTATGGGGACACTGCCCCAAATAAATCAGCAGGTTACAAATGGATAACTCATTTTAAGAAGGGACAAGATGATGTTGAAGATGATAAGCCACATCAGTTTGGGAGGAAAAAATTAATCTTGTTTGTGCCCTAATTCAAGAGGACTGGGGATTAACAGCAGAAACAACAGCCAGCACTACAGACATCTCAACTGGTTCTGCCTACACAATTCTGACTGAAAAAAAAAGTTGAGCAAACTTTCCACTTGATGGGTGCCAAAACCGTTGCACCCAGATCAGCTGCAGACAAGAGCAGAGCTTTCAATGGAAATTTTAAACAAGTGGGATCAAGATCCTGAAGCATTTCTTCGAAGAATTGTAACAGGAGGTAGAACACAGCTTTGCCTGCACGATCCTGAAGACAAAGCGCAGTCGAAGCAATGGCTACTCAAAGCAAAAGTGGACTGGTCAAGCGCAAAGGTTTTTAGGGGATGCGCAAGGCATTTTGCTTGTTGACTTTCTGGAGGGTCAAAGAACAATGATATCTGCTTATTATGAGAGTGTTTTGAGAAAGTTAGCCAAGGCGTTAGCAGAAAGCTTCACCAGACAGCCCTTCTCCAGCACAACAAAGCTCCCGCTCATTCCTCCCATCAAACAGGGGCAATTTTATGAGAGATTTGATGGGAAATTATGAGGCATTCACCTTATAGTCTGATTTGGCTCCTTCTGATTTCTTTTTGTTTCTTAATCTTAAAAAAACCTTTAAAGGTCACCCATTTTTATTCAGTTAATTATGCAAAAAAGACTGCATTGACGTGGTTAAATTCCCAGGACCCTTAGTTCTTCAGATAGACTAAATAGCTGGTATCGTTTACAAAAGTAATTTGAACTTGATAGAGTTTACGTTGAGAAATAAAGTTTATATTTTTATCTCTTAATTCCATTTTTCCACAAACTTTTTGAAGTCCCCTTGTATAATCTTATGATTATACATTCATTACTTGACTTTTGAAATTCCTACATTTAGTATATAAATATCAACTGGTCTAGTTTAATAATTTTTGTGTTTTGTTTCTAAACACTAAGATAAAAACGAAGGTTCTAATCATGGTTTTTAATATATATATAGATATAAAGATAAAGATATATGCTTCCTAGCTCTCGCCACTGAGAGGATTAGTAGCAACTGAGCACATGTAGCACCCAGATGTTACAGTTTCTAAAAACCATTCTCTACTAGAAAGAACCAGAGCTTCTTGGCAAAATGGCTGAATCAGACTTTGGGGCAGGGACAGCCCAGATGAGCCTGGATCATCTTGATGAACCAGAAAGTAAGGGAGTACTCAAGGAATGAGGGGAACACAGGAGCCCAGCTTGAAGACATGATGAAATTAGGAAATCAACACTTGGTAACTGTAAGAGTAATATCTGATTCAGGCAAGACTCATCAATGAATATTAGAGTGAGGGAGTAAATTTCTGATGAGTAAAAGACTATTTATATAGCTCTAAGTATCTATGTAACCATGGGACCAGCCCAAACTGGGTATACTCTGTTGATAATAAAATGTCAAGTCACCTTTTAGGTATAACAGAGCCAAAACCTCCAAGTCATGTAGCCCAGGCATGTGCAATAGGAAAAGCTTTGACCTCTAACAACACCCAGAACCAACAATTTCTCCCCCAGAACCAAGAAGATCAGGACATGATTGGAACTTGAATGTCAGAGCTCTTTCAGAAGCAAAGGGTTTATTGGCCGGAAAGATGAGGGGCCTCAACACACCTTTCTGTAAATGGACAAAGCTCTCTAATCAGATCCTCCCAAGCCAACATTCCTAAATCCTTTCCCTTACCCTCTGACACTGTAAATTTAACCCAGACTACAAATCAGGGAGACAGATTTGAGCCCACTCTTGTCTCCTTGGTGACCAGTTTTGCAATGAAAGTCTTTGTTTTCTGAAAAGCCAGTGTTATAGCTATTGTCTTCTGTGCACACTGGGCAGTGAGCTCATTTGCTCGATAATATCTCTTCAAAAGAAACTAATTAAAGGGAAAAAGAATAACTTTACCGTGGAAGAAACTGGAAGACATTACATTAATCAAATGATTGAAGTTAATGTCACTCGTAATGAGATTAAATCAACATCATGTGCCTCCTGTATAATCCACTGAAAGCAACACCACATCACTTCTGGGGTATTTCTGCTAAAATGAACAACCTGACTTTAATAATGAGGAAACGTTAGATAAACTCAAATTGAGGGACACTCATCAAGGTAATGAAAGACAAGAAACACCGAGGAACTGTTCCAGATTAAAGACTAAAGAGCCATGACAACTGCATGTGGCTCATGATCTGAGATTTCTTAATAAAAGGCAGTGATCAGAAAATGAATGAAATTGAATACAGTCTAGGGATTAGCCAATAGTATTGCTATCAAACGTTAATTTCCTGATTTTTATAATTATGTTATAGGTATATAAAAGAATGTCTTTGTATCTTAGAAAATACAACCTAAGTATTTAGAGTTAAAGGAACATCATGGCTGCAATTTAATCAAATGGTTCAGGGAAAAAAATGTATACATGTACATAATTTACATATAAAAATTTACATCTAGAGAGAATGATAAAGCAAATGTGGTAAAAAGTTAACATATGGGGAATTTGTATGGAGGGTATAGTAAATGCGACTTCTTTGTGTTATTCCTACAACATTTCTGTGAGTGTGAAACTACGTCAAAATAGAAATAAAAAATAAGTAAAAAAGAAAGAGTATAAGTGTCTGGCTACTGTTTGCAAGCATTTATCTAGAGAAAAAAACCAAAATGAAATAACTGTAGAGACTGTCTTTATTCTTGAATTTGTGAAAAATCAAACTGGAAAAAAACAACAGAATTTTCTTTCTGGTTTGGTGCTTATGTACAAGAGATAACATCATGTGTTTCAGAATTTTGACCAAATCAATGCAACTAACAAGTCAGATGAAAGTCATCATGAGACAAATTTTCAGAATATTTTTTATGCTCATTAACTTTTTCATTATCAGCAGTCCCTATATTTCTTTTCTTTAAACCTATTTTAATAAGTACATGGATCTATTTAGGGTAAAATATTTCACACAAAAGCATCTGCAGCAAAATGGGAGTCTCACTTCTCAGCTCATACCCATCAGGCCAGTTTCATGTTCTCCGGTCTTCCTGTAAACATCATAAGATACTTGACATCGTTGTAATTTATTTTCTACTTGTATTAGATAGAGTTAGTTTCTTTGGCTGGCAACCAAGAACCCTGACTAATAAAATTCTCTTGGATTCTCTTGGTGACAATCGTAAATTGTGCAAATGTACCTCTGCCTTTTCATATACCCCCTTACTGTTTCTTATTACATTGGCTGGATCCTATAGGACACATAAATTGTACAGTTGATAGTGGGCATTCTGGCTGGCTTGTTTCTCCATAGTTCTGATCCCATCTGCTCTCTATTTTTCAAAAATTCTTAAAAATTGTCTCTTATTGGCATTCCCTTCTTTTCCTTTACCAACCTCCATGCAATTTCATAAATGAATCCCTGGAGATTTGCAGGCTACCAACTGGGAAATGCTTCTCCGGATAATATATAAGGGGAATGACGTGATAAAATCCTTTTGTAAAATTGAGAAGGTGGGTTTAAGGGAATATAGAATCCAAGTTGTAGGGAAGAGAAACTTGTAGTAGAAAGATCCTTTAGGAAGTCATACCAATAGTCTAGGAGAAAAAAAGAATGTGGCAATGTGGATTCCCACTGAGCAACTTTGAATGATCTTTTCCCCCACTAATTAAAAATTATGAAAACAAACTGTAAGTCAGTCAAGAGCTGCATTTACTTTAAATCCTTTCTGGACTTATTCACCCTAACCTTTGTCCTCTGTCCTGTGAGTGGCCACAGTGCTTCTTCAGTATCCCTTTTTGAACCAATCACAGTCTATTTGTATAATAATTTCTTTGTACATGTCTTATTTCCCCCATTATCCTATTATCTTCATGAGGGAAAGATAAGTCTTTTATTACCTAATACGTACTTAATCTGAATGTCACTGCAGTGAGGTCAACTGACAACATGTAATTTGATTATGGAAATTAAACCATAAGGCAAAGAAAAAAGAGTCCCTTCCTGTCTAATGTGGAAACACACGGGGACCCTGTTTATCCATACTCTAGGTCTAAGAGACAAATTTCTGAATTATTCTCTAAATGAGAATACTCTATTGCATTTCAAAAGGATCACTACTGCCTGAATTTGCCACATAAATAATTTTAATTTTTAGCTTAATTTTGTAATCACAGATGTTTAAAAATTCAGAGCCCTTATTTACAGTAAGGAGAAGTCCAATTAATTACTATTGAGATAAGGTAAACAGGAGTCTCACATTTATTCTATAGTAAAATAGCAAGTAAGCCAGACAGTTTAACCTTTACTAGTCAAAAACTTTAAGAAATGCTGATCTTATAAAAAAATGAAATTATCTATAAATACATCAAGAATAAAATGCTTGGGAGTTAACTAAGGAGGTGAAAGACTTGCACACTGAAAACTACAAAACATTTCTGAATGAAATTAAAGAAGACAAATATATGGAAAGACACCCCATGATCATGGATTGGAATTGTTTTTGTAATTCCCTTTTTGGACTGTTCATGGTCAGTATATAGAAATGCAACTGATTTTTGAGTGTTGACTTTGTATCCTGCTTCTTTGTTGAATTTATCAGTTCTATCAAGTTCTTCCGTGGAATCTTTAGGGTTTTCTATGTATAATACCATATCATCTGTGAGCAGAGATAATTTTGCTTCTTCTTTTCCAATAGATGCCTTTTATTTCTTTTTCTTGCCTAACTGTTCTGGCTAGGACTTCCAGTACTATGTTGAACAGAGGTGGTGAAAGCAGGCATCCTTGCTTAGTTCCTTACCTGTGGGGAAAAGCTTCAGTCTTTCGCCACTGAGGATGATGCTTGCTATGGGTTTTCATGTATGGCTTTTATTATGTTCATGTAGTTTCCTTCTATTCCTAGTTTGTTGAATGTTTTTATTATGAAAGAATTTTGTCAAATACTTCTGCATTAATTGCGATGATCATGTGGGGTTTCTTCCTTCATTCTGTTATTCTGTTAATGTGTATTACACTGATCAATTTTTGTATGTTGAATCATCCTTGCACTCCAGGAATAAATTTTACTTGATCATGGTATGTAATCATTTTAATATGCTGCTGAATTCACTTTGTTAGTATTTTATTGAAGGTTTTTGCATTAATGTTCACAAAGAATATTGGTTTGTAGTTTTAGTGTCTTTGACTTTTGTATCAGGGTAATGCTGACCTCATTTATAATAAGTTAAGGAGTGTTCCTTTTTCAGTTTTTTTGAAAATTCTGAGAAGGACTAGTGTTAGTTCTTCTTTAAATGTTTGGTAGAATTTGTGAGTGAAGCCATCAGGCTTTTCTTTGTTAGGAAATTTTTGATTATTGATTCAATCTTCTTACTAGTTATAGGTCTTATCAGATTTTCTATTTCTTTGTGGTTTAGTCTTGGTAGATTTTGTGTTTCCAGAAATTTGTCCATTTCATCTAGGTTATCCATTTAGGTGTACGATTGCTCATTGTTCTCTCTTATAATCCTTTTTATTTCTTTGTTTTATTTATAATTGGTGTAATGCCTCTACTTTCATTTCTGATTTTAGTAATTTGAGTCTTTTTTCTTAGTCCATCTAGCTAAAGGTTTGTCAATTTTGTTGATCTTTTCAAAGAACCTACGTTTGGTTTTGTTGATTTTCTCCATCATTTTTCTGTTTTCTATTTTGTTTATCTCTGTTCTAATCTTTATTATTTCCCTCCTTCAACTAGTTTTGGGTTTAGTTTGTTCATTCTCTAGTTTTGTAAATTGTCAAATTAGGTTGTTGATTTGAGATCTTTCTTGTTTTTTAATGTGCTTACAGCTATAAATTTCACCCTTAGCACTGCTTTCACTGAGTCCCATTAATATATTGGGTTTTCACTTTCCTTTGTCTCTACGTATTTTCTAATTTCCCTTGTGATTTCTTCTTTGATCCACTTGTTTAAGGGTGTTTTGTTTGATTTCTTCAAGTTTGTAAAATTTCCAGTTTTAGTTCTGTTTTGTTATTGATTTCTTTAACTTCATCCCATTGTGGTCAGAGAGGATACTTTGTGTGATATCTATCTTTTAAAATCTAAGTAAGTGCTTCAGGAGCAGTTAAAAAAAAATCCATTGAGACTTAATTTTTAGCCTAACATATGGCCCATCCTGGAAAATGTCTCATGTGCACTTGAGAAGAATGTGTATGCTGTTGTTATTAGGTAAAATGTCCTGTTTATATCTATTAGATCTAGCTAGTTTATTGTGTTATTCAAGTCCTCTACCTTCTTATCTTCTGTCTGGTTCTTCTATCTATTATTAAAAGAAAGGTATTAAAGTTTCCAACTATTATTGTAGAACTCTCTATTCTCCCTTCAATTCTATCAATTTTTGTTATTTTGATGGTCTGTTATTAGGTGGGTAAATATTTATAGATGTTATATCTTCTTGCTGTATTGAACTTTTTTAAATATATATGTTCTTGTCTCTTATAGTCTTTTTTGATTTAAAGTCTATTTTTTCTGATATTAATATAGCCACCTCTGCTCTATTTTGGTTATTACTTGCATGGAATAGTATTCTTTTCTGTCCTTTCACTTTCAACTTATTTGTGTCTTTGGATGTAAAGTGAGTCTCTTGAGATAGCATATAGTTGGATCATGTTTTTTTCAAATCCATTCTGCCAATCTCTGTCTTTTGACTGGAGAGTTTAATCCATTTATATTTAAAGTAACTGCTAGGCCGGGTGCGGTGGCTCACGCCTGTAATCCTAGCACTTTGGGAGGCCGAGGCGGGTGGATTGTTTGAGCTCAGGAGTTCGAGACCAGACTGAGCAAGAGCGAGACCCCGTCTCTACTAAAAATAGAAAGAAATTATATGGACAGTTAAAAATATATAGAGAAAAATTAGCCGGGCATGGTGGTGCATGCCTGTAGTCCCAGCTACATGGGAGGCTGTGGCAGTAGGATCGCTTGAGCCCAGGAGTTTGAGGTTGCTGTGAGCTAGGCTGACGCCATGGCACTCACTCTAGCCCGGGCAACAGAGTGAGACTCTGTCTCAAAAAAAGTAACTGCTGATAAGAAGGGACTTACTCCTGTCATTTTGCTGTTTATTTTCTATTTCCCTGGTGGCTTTTTTGTTCCCTGTTTCCTGTATTACTGTCTTCTTTTATAGTTTAGTTGATTTTTTCGTATTGAAACATTAAAATTTCTTTCTCATTTCCTTTTGTATATATCCTTTAGATATTTTTTGTTCTTACCATGTGGATTACATTTAACATCCTAAAGTTATAACACTCTAATTTGAATTTATACTAGCTTAACTTCAATAACATGTAACAATGTTGCTCCTTTAACAGTTCCATCTTACCCCTTTCAGTTATTATCACAAAATTTTATCTTTACATACTGTGTTTCTAAAAACATAAACTAATAGTATGTTTAATGCACTAGTCTCTTAAATCATGGAAAAAACAAAAAGTAGAGTTATATACTATTGTTACAATTATATGAGTTTTTATAATTGTCCATGTATTTACCTTTGCTGAGATCTTTATTTCTTCATACAGCTTTGAATTAATGAATATATTTTTTAAACAGAATAGTGATAGTTATTTTTTTAAACAGTTTTATTGAGATAAAATTCATATACAATTCACCTATTTTTTTTTTTTTTTTTTTTTGAGACAGAGTCTCACTCTGTTGCCCACGCTAGAGTGCCGTGGCGTCAGCCTAGCTCACAGCAACCTCAAACTCCTGGGCTCAAGCTATCCTTCTGCCTCAGCCTCCCGAGTAGCTGGGATTACAGGCATGTGCCACCATGCCCGGCTAATTTTTTCTATATATATTTTTAGTTGGCCAGATAATTTCTTTCTATTTTTAGTAGAGATGGTGTCTTGCTCTTGCTCAGTCTGGTCTCGAACTCCTGAGCTCAAACAATCACCTTGGCCTCCCAGAGTGCTAGGATTACAGGTGTGAGCCACCGTGCCCAGCCAATTCACCTATTTTTAATATGTTCACAGAGTTGTGCAACCACCAGCACAATTGATTTTAGGGCACATTCATCACCCTAATAAGAAATCATGTACCCACTAGCAGTTTCTCCAGTCCTGCCCTCCAGCCTCAGTAACCACTAATTTACTTTTTGTCACTATAGATTTGCCTATTCTAGACATTTCCATAAATGGAATCATACAATATCTGGTCCACTGTGATTGGCTTCTGTCACTTAGCATGTTTTTAAGGTTCATCCATGTTGTAGCATGTATCACTATTTCATTCCTTTTTTATTTTGCTAAGTAATATTCTACTATATGGATATACCACATTTTATTTATCCATTCACCAGCAGATAGACATTTCGGTTATTTCCACTTTTTGGCCATTATAAATAATGCTGCCATGAACAAATCTTTGTGTGGAGGTCTGTTTTCATTTCTCTTGACTATACACCTAGGAATGGAATTGCTGGGACACATGGTAACTCTATGTTTTACATTGTACAGCACTGCCAAACTGTTTTGCAGAGCAGCTGCACCATTTATTCCCATTAGCGATGGATGAAAGTTCCAATTTCTCTATATCCTAGCCATCACTTGTTATTCTCTCTTTTTTTTAAAGTCCCGACCTTGGCATGGATGTTATTCTCTTTTTGATTATAGCCATCCTAGGGTATGAAGTGGTATCTCATTGTAGTTAATATGTTTATTAGACCTTGGCTTGGTTCAAAAATGATTTTATTACACTTATAGCAATATATGTAATACACATATTTCATGTATTGTCATAAGATCCAAGCAAAGAGAAAAAAACAATAAAAGGAAGTCAAAGGAACATAAAAAGATACATGAAAATGAATCCCAGAATATCATGCACTGGGACTAAAGTTAGACTATGAAATCATCTGGTTTAGTTCCTAGGGTCATGATGCTTTTGGGATAAAAATATTTCACTAACTCAAAAGAAGTTCAGTTCTTCATGGGTTTAAGAGGATGAAAAGGAGAACCATGATATAAATAGCAATAAAATTAAAATGCCATAAATTTCAAACTCCTAGGACTCAAATTGTATGAAACAAAGGATAGCACTTAGACCAATAGCTTTTTATACTTCTTTGATGGCAACCCATGGTAAGAAATATTTTACACGGTGAGCCAGTATATACATACACATACACACTTGTACATACGAGTGTGTGTGTGTAACTAAATCAAATATTTTGAGAAGTAATACTTAAACTTACTATCAGAAATACATTCACAATATATAGTTTAAAATGTTAAAGGAACAAAGCAAAGCAAAACAACTTTGTTGGTCCCAAATCACTAAATTGTGCATTATGATCTGTAATTTGAAAAACAGCCTATAAACAAGGGAAAGAATATTTAAATGCATGATATGAGTTAAATCATGACTATCAAATTCCCAGTCTATGGAAATAGTTCCGATGTTGTCCAATATGGTATTTCATGGACACAAAGGCTGATTCAGAACTTAGACACTGACAGTGAAATATAACCATTTGAGCTAAGTCAAATAGAAAAAATGGACCTCTAACATTTACTGATACCTTAGTAGCTAACAGAATAGTATTTCAATGGCTTTCTATGGTTCAATGACATATTTTTTCAGTGAGATAGACATTTCATATGGGATTGTTTTGTTTAGATATAAATGAGTCCTGTTGACTCCTTCCAAACACAAGTTATATAACTAAAATATGTTGATATTATTTGATAATCAGAGAATATGAAAATACTAAAATCTACAACACAGAACAGCATTTCCTAACTTTTTTCCAGACTGGAAAATTTCTTTTATAATAGTATGTAATTTCAAAAACTCCTTATGTATTAAAAATTTTATTTTATCATTTTTATATGGTATACAATAGAGTGATTTTGAAGTGAGATAAAACACAATTTGCTGAGAAATTCAAAATTACATAGCATGCCCTAAAATGTAGATTAAAATGTAATTACTGGACATAAAAGGAAAATGGATTAAATAGAACTTTTATGACCTGATAATTCTTGCATTTTGTATTTTTAAAAAACTTATTTTCATAATTTCTTTTAAAAAATTTAAAAATGCTCAAGACAGATATATGATTCCTTGAGAGAAATTATAGGCACAGTAAATGCATTTAAGCCGCGATTTCTTCTCAAATTTTAGAGCATGTCATTGAAAGCATAGAGGAAAAAAAATGCAGAAGAATTTTACAATTCTAATTTTTGAAATATACAATATAGATGATAAAACATTTATATTTTGAGGGAAGGAAGAATGATTGAAAGGTGATAGTACTGCCAACTATCGGAGAATGTGGGTCAGTGGAACTGCCCACAGTATTTCATATGTTACCAGCACTCACTGACTCATGGCTAATTTTCAACTTTGCAGATGAGCCTTTCAACCCCTTTACTATTTATTCACATGTCTAATCATTTTAAAAAAATGGAAATCAAGAATAAGAGAGAATGCAAATAAAAGTATTTGTGCTACCCATTAATAACTCTAAAAGAATTTTTTTAAATGCTAAGAGACAATTTCAGCCTGCACTTTTCACCAAAACCAAAACCAGATAAAAACTTAACTATTTAAAAAGTTTTATTATAAAGTCTACACTAAATAATACTATTATATTTTCTTTTTAACATGTGTTCATGAGAAAGGTGTTATAAACTCAGAAAGAACAAAATGAAAAAAAAAAAAATAAAAAAAAAAAAACATGTGTTCAAAAATATTAGAACCATCTTAACTTGCTTTCAACAATGAATTAAAAAGAAAAAGAAAAGAATTTATCAGATGAATGTATCTGTAAATCAGGTGAAGATCAGTTTAATGTAATTTAGCAGAATTATTATTTTTATGCTCCTTTTGAACTATATAATTCAGCATGTGATCCTTATAATTCCTCTCTATAACCTACCTATATAATGAAGATGAATTAAATAATACAAGAATAAAATTAAAAACTTAAACCATACACTGCCAAAATGACCATGACTGCTAACAGGTTTTAGTCCAGTTATAGGCACCCTAAGTCTTCCTACTGGGCAATCACTTGATTCACGTAATTTGAAAGCTCTCAAATGGCTCAACAACTTTACAATTTGTAAAATAATTATAGATTTTTAAAAAATCAGTAGTAACTGAAATGAGAAATTGATCCAGATACCATTCTGGCCTTTATGATATAAGCTTTTGGAACCCTTGCTGGGAAAAACTAACATAAACCCTTAGCAGAAGTTCCTTCAAATAGGGCAATATCTCTGCTTGGGAACAGGACAAGATTGGCCAGAAGGGGCTCTCGGTCCATGCTGGAATTGGGAAATCAGGTTAAATTAAAGAAAGAGAGATATGAAACCTTTCAAATCAGTACGGGTGTCATAACTCCACAGGGTCTACACTGAAATTCACTTTAAGGATCCAACGAGTACTCCTTTTCTTGCCTTAGCTCAGCACGATGCTGTCCTCTCTTATCCTACCAGCCTGGCCCTTCTGTTCTAAAATTATACCTTCCAAAGCTAAACTCACACTCCATGAGGTATGATGATCTGGTTCAGATAAGTCACTAAGATACTCATTCTTAAGAAATATAATATAAGGGCCCCCAATATAAGCATTAAAAACTAGACAAAACTATCTACTATAATGCTATATCATTATTCATTTCATTCTATGAAACTAAGAAAGATTCTATTTGCCTAATAATGGGTTTACTTTAATGTCTGTAAAGATAAATAGTTGTTGACAACTCAGTTGGATAATAATGATCAGTGAATTAGAAAGTTAAGTTTCCACTGACTTCAATGTCTAAAACAGTGGTCTATTTAAGTTGCTGTCCTCTTTAAGGGTAGACAAAAAGTCAAAATGACATTTTTTTGAGCTTGTCTTGATAATACAAAGTAGAGTTTGAATTTAAAACAAAGCATATCTTGGAGGAAATCAAGAATTTATAGCAACACAACTCATCTACACACAGAAAATTTCCTTAAGATAATGTAAGATAATGTATCTCTCTCCTGCTGCTAAAAATACCAGATATTTTTTAGTAAACACTAGTGAAATTAACATAGGTATTGTAAGAAAAAATGGCCCTTTACATTCATTGCTAAGCCACTTCTATTACTACCATCTGTATTAAGCTACTTTACATTTCTATATTAAATCCTGAGTTCACTACATGGAGGCTCCAGCACATCACATGCACATTTATTCAACAGTTCTTTTATTCAGTTCCATGAAAATACTGGATAGGTTCTATGAATCTATAAAGTAGATTAATAGACATAAAAATGATTAAAACATGTTCTCTACTCCTAAGAACTCACTATCTAGTATAATGCAATATAATACAAGAAAGTCTACTTTTATTAAAGACTGAGGAATTTTATTGGATGAACTACATACAAATAAAGAAATTATAAATACTCAGCTTAGACAAGGAACCCAGTTGAATACCACTTTTCTTACTGAACTGACCTTTTTAAATTTCAAGCTGTTTTCATTACTTTGCTAGCTGGCTAACTCTTAGTTCTAGGTCTTTGGTACAATGTTTTCATGATGGCTGCACATCCAGCTCCAGGAAAAAAACCATGCTCTACAAAATACTCAGCTGAACCACAGACTAATGGCTTCTCTGAAATTCTTTAATACACTATTCTTAAGCCCTTTAGCTTGAGTAAAGGTCCAACAACTGTTATTTTTGCTTTCTTGCCTAGACTCACTCGATCCCACTTTTTTTCTATACTTGTTAGGCCAGTCACTCCCCACAACCTTTTGTTCATCTAGTTACAGTGTGAGATAATGAGCAATATCCTCTTACAGGTATAAGGAGAAGTTTTATATGCTATATCGCAGTGGATGCATGGCTGAGAATCTCTCTTCCAGCTAGTGCTCACAGCAATCTACTTTACCTCCCACTGTAGCCTCTGTGTGCAATTAACCTTAAATCATCTCTTCTGTTTTTCTAAACCAAATTTTAAATTCACCAACTTCTGGGCCACCATGACTCTTCATTTTTTGCCCTTCTTCTTACTGTCTCATTACTTCTGGTCTATCATTATCATTCCCAAACCCACATTTCATCTCAGTTTTGTTTACAGAAGAGAATCTGAACAATTAAAATCCACATATTTAAGGTGGTGATTTATCCATCAGTTGTGCAGATAGACAATTATCATAGATAGACTATATCACACACAGATACGTACATACACGCCTTTAGACATAACTTGTGTCCTTTTCTGCATTGGACTCTGCTACCTTCCTATCTCTTCAGTCTTATTTGGGATCTAGCTAGGTAACAAAGGGAGGATATCTCTGAGTTAGGAGAGATGATCCACAAAGCAGGTCTCACGCCAGTGGATAATGAAGGATAATTTACTATGTTGTAATGAGTGAGAGTCCTCTGGTAAGGCACTGGACTCTTTAAATACAACCATACGGACAGAATGTGCTTGATCTTTATGGAGTCCCAAAATGACTTACTCAAAAAACATTGACGGTAAATTTATAGACAAGGCATCCCAAATGATAGAAAATATTTTATATATGGCTTTTATAATTTAAAAAATTATTCTTTTTCAATAAGCTATTCTAGATATTTTATAATGTTGTCTCCATGTATCTTCTTATGTATGGATTATTACACTAAAGTACATTACTACTGAACTCTCCCTTAGAAATGCCTAATACATAAAGAAGTGTAAAACATTTTTATAGTCCTAGGTATAGCCTTTCTCCATACACCAGGGGTAACTTAAACAGAATTTTTAAAACTTAAACAAAACAACTTCCTACATGCGTTGGGTATCAAAAGACCAAAAAATTATAAATATAGTTGGAAGTATTCTGGCAACTTTAAGTAAGAAAAATGAAATGTCTTTAGGGTTTAATTTTAAACATGAACTACAAATAACACTTTAGGTAAATAAAAACTTTTACATACGTTAGGGTCGTTTCCATTCTGGAGACTTGTTCAAGGTCTTCATCAGGGTCCTTGAATCCAGTGAAGGAGTAATAAGACTTGTCCCATTTGATGGGCCTGTCAGACATTCTTTTAGCTTCTTTGAGTGGCTGGGAATGCACATTAGTATTCAAGCTTTGGATATGTTCAATAGATAAACTGCAGGAGTTGAGAATATATAATACTGTGCTTAGCAGATCTCTGGTGTGCAAAGTAAATTTGACTGCTCGAAATCCTAGAGAATATAATTCCCCCAAACAATTAATAAAGATGATTATTTGCTTTACTTCAACATTTATAAAATCAAAATCTTTCAAAACATTCCATTACTGATTAAAATTCATCCTACTGGCAGATCATCTGTAAATGGAAATACTTCTCTTCTACAAAATTATGCCACACTATTTTTATCTTTATGAATTCCTTCAGTCATCAGCTCCATTTTCTAGTTTGGCATCAGTGACCAAACCCATCCCAGCTCAAGAAGGGGATTCAGAATATTTTCAATACTGCCTATAAATTTGGTCTCTTACGAGACAGAAAAGCTCTCCTGTGAGCAGGTGTCCACCAAAGATCATTTCTAGTGGGGAGTGGAGGAAGGAGAGAGAGAGAGAAAGAGACTGCATTGTGACAGATTGTGACAGTAGTTCAGATGAGGAGAGGGGCCAGATAATCTAGTCTCGGTGGTCACAGAAACCCATCTTGAATTTTCTCTATGATCGAAAGAGATTGTCCTTATACTTGCCCAACCCCAACTAGCTAGCAAGTCAGTATTTTCAGGAGTGATTTAAGATTTTCTAATTGCTTAAAAGTGCTTCACGATCTGATTTTGATATAGGGTAGTTATTGGGTTAAGGGTAATAATAATTGTT
>CM052436.1:127574279-127596926 GCA_028533085.1 Varecia variegata
GAAACAACTCACTATACAATGTACCTTGAAATCATTCCTTCTTTCCATTTTCTCTGCTACCAATTATCATCATCACAAAACTAGACTGTACAACTTCATACTTAGTCTATTCTCCTGTCTCTTTTCTCTAGCCACACTAGATATCACCAACAGACTTATTTTCCTAAAATCCTACTATCACTGTATTTCTTATTCCAACACCTTTGATGGCTCCCTCCATTCTTGCAGAGTAAAATCTACTCCTTGGTCCGATATTTGAAGCCCTCTATAATCATTTCCCCATTTGTCTTTCCAACTTGCTCTCCAAGCACTCCTTATGGAAACCCTCAATTCCAGCCCCCAGTGATCTCCCTTATTCTTTGCCTTTCTTCCAACATAATTTCTAAACCCTATTACATCCTCCCTGCTCTCCACATTGGCCTATCCAAATTGTACTTACTCACTGAATAATTACTGCATACCTTCCATGTGCCAGGAGGCATCATACCCATTTCCCCCAGAACCTTCCCATCTGTATTCTCATTACAGTCTTTCCCACTTCTAAACTCTAAAAAAGGAACTGTGTACCCTACATCCTTGGAATATAATACCATAAAGGTGAATTCTATAAAGAGGAAACTTGATCTGTTTTTACTCTTAAGCTTTTCACACGGAACTATTCTAAAAGACAGTATTCTTTTCATCTTCTATTCCGAATGGACTCTTGGAGGACCTGGCTGTCCATATGAATTTTCTTTTTTCTTTTCTTTTTTTTTTTTTTGAGACAGAGTCTCACTCTGTTGCCCCGGCTAGAGTGAGTGCCGTGGCAACAGCCTAGCTCACAGCAACCTCAAACTCCTGGGCTTAAGCGATCCTTCTGCCTCAGCCTCCCGAGTAGCTGGGACTACAGGCATGTGCCACCATGCCCGGCTAATTTTTTCTATATATATTTTTAGTTGGCCAGATCATTTCTTTCTATTTTTAGTAGAGATGGGGTCTTGCTCTTGCTCAGGCTGGTCTCGAACTCCTGAGCTCAAACAATCTGCCCGCCTCGGCCTCCCAAGTGCTAGGATTACAGGCGTGAGCCACTGCGCCCGGCCCTTTTTCTTTTTTTATTCCTGTTTTCCACCATAATATAAAATAACTTCAGAATTTAAAAAACAACAAACTGAAATTAACCAATGCATAATAGATTCCCCTCTCAATACTAATTACAGATTGAACCACGAAGCTTACCTCCTCACAGGTCTCAGGTGGCAAAACATTTCTGAATATGTATGTACATCAACTTGCAGGCATCCATTAATTGCTTAAAAAAAGTTAAGAAGATACCACAAATGAACAAGTGGAATTTGAAATTAAGAACACATTACCATTTATATTATCACCCCAAAGTATGAAATAGTTGGGTATTAATCTAACAAAATATGTATAAGATCTATATGAGAAACACTACAAAATTCTGATGAAAGGAATCAAAGAACTAAATAAATGGAGAGCTATTCCATGTTCATGAATAGGAAGACTCAATATTGACAAAATGTCAGCTCTTCCCAACTTGATCTATAGATTCAATGCAATCTCAATCACAATCCCGGCAAGTTCCTTTGACAAAGGAACAAAGGTAATCCAATGAAGCAGTCTTTTCAACAAATGACACTGAAGTAACTGGATATATACATGTAAAAAAAAAAATTAACCTAGACATAGATCTTATAGCCTTCACAAAAATTAACTCAAAATGGATCACAGATCTAAATGTAAAATGTAAAGCTATAAAACTTCTAGAAAATAACAAAAGAGAAAACCTAGATGATCTTGGGTATGAAGATGACTTTTTAGATACAACACCAAAGGCCCAATACATGAAGAAAATAATTGATAAGCTGGACTTCATAAAAATTGAAAACTTCTGCTCTGCAAAAGACAATGTCAAGAGAATAAGCCAGGCCACACACTTGGAGAAAATATTTGCAAAGACACATCTGCTAATAAACTGTTATCCAAAATATACAAACAACTCTTAAAATTCAACAATAAAAAAACAAACAACATGGTTAAAAGGGACAAAAGACCTGAACAGACACCTCACCAAAGAAGACATAAAGATGGCAAATAATCATATGAGAAGACGTTCAATATCCTATGTCATCAGATAATTGCAAATTAAAACAATGAAGTACCACTACACACCTATTAGAATGATCAAAATCTAAAACACTGACAATGCCAAATACTGGCAAGGATGTGCAGCAGCAGGAACTCTCATTCACTGCTGGTGGGGGTGCAGAATGGTACAGATGCTTTGGAAGACAGTTTGGCAGTTTCCTACAAAACTACTCTCACCATACTATCCAGCAATTGCACTCCTTGGTAATTCACCAAGTGAATTGAAACTTATGTCCACACAAAAACCAGTACACGGATATTTACAGATGCTTTATTCATAATTGCCAAAACTTGGAAGCAATCAAGATGTCTTTCAGTATGTGAATGGATAAATAAACCATGGTACATCCAGCCAACTGAATATCACTAGGGCTAAAAAAACAAAAAAAGCTATTAAGCCATGAAAAGACATGGAGGAAACTTAACTGCCTATTATTAAGTTGAAGAAATCAATCTGAAAAGGCTACATACTATATGATTCCAACTATATGATATTCTGGGAAAGGCAAAAGTATGAAGACAATATAAAGATCAGTGGTTGCCACGGGTTGTTGGGGAGGAGGGAGGAATAGGCAGGGTACAGAAGACTTTTAGGGCAGTGAAACTACTCTGTATGATACTACAGTTGTGGAAATGTCATCATACATTTGTCAAAACCCTTAGAATGTGCATTTTCAAACAACAATGGATACATCAATTTGTTTTTTGGTTGACTGGTGTGGCAAGAGTTTCTTGCATACAGAATGCATTTATAGGTATTCATTTAAATGTTAAAAAGGTGATTTTAACCATTCACATTGATATTTTGAGACAAATAAACAGGTCCAGAAAATACTTCTACCACCATGAAGATTTCTGAGATCAAATGGAGATACAATAAGGAAAAAAAGAACCATTTGGACTATTTGAAGTTTCAGTGTTACAGTGAGGGACTGAATTCTCACCAAACTTCATCACGAAGTATTATAATAACTGGAATAATCTAGACTTACTTAAGATAGCATAGGTACAAGGCTCAAAGCTTGCAAAGAAAAAAAGACTAGAAGAATATACACATGTAATCTGTAACAACGGCTATCCCTAAGTGGTAGGATATTAAGTGCTTTAAATTTTTCTATTTCTTAGTTTACTTACAATGAACATGTAGAATATGTTCTTTAAAAAAATCAAAGCTTTTAGCATACAAATTAAACAAGCAAAATTAGTCTAGCAGGAAATGAGTATTGTTCATCCAGTATTTAAGACAGGCCCTCAGCCCTGGGCAATATGTCTCAGGACAGTCCTGGACTGTGGTCCCAATTTAGCTCAAGAAGAGAGCTCTCCATACTTACACATAACAAGATTTCATTTTTTATATTACTAAGAAAATTTATGCCATTTAATTGCAAAGGTATACTGATGAAGTGGCTAAAACTGTGGATAAGAAACAAGGAATAATACTTGAGAGGCACCTGATCATCTAAGAATACAAATGGTAAACAGATGAAATAACATGCAACCAAGCTCTAATTAACCAGCATCTGTTATTCAGCATAAAATGATCCTGTAGATTAGTAAAGCCTTGAAAAGCCAAAATTACTGAACAGCAAAGTTGCACTTAGGCCTGTGATTACAACAATGCAACATGGTTTTAATTGTTTTTTGGAGTAATATCTTAGAAGTTCATGAAATCAAAATGTCTCCATCTGATGAAAAAAGTAGTGATCCAAATGACGTGCTCTGCTCTACATTTTCATACACACATAAAATATCAGCAACAAACATAACATTGAAAAGATACTGTTATAACTTGAAATTTAAAAAATGTTTTGAATTTTGAAAGTTAAAGCATACTTTTTAGTATGCTTTTTTGGTCTTTTCAGTTAAAAAAATCTGAAACCAGCTGGGTACAGTGGCGTGCCTATAGTCTCAGCTACTTGGGAGGCTGAGGTGGGAGGATCACTTGAGCCTAGGAATTTGAGGCCAGCCTACGCAACATAGTGAGACACCCCTCCTCTCAGGGCCCCCCACCAAAAAAAAAAAAAAAATCAATCAATCAACCTGAAACCAATTTAGAAAAGACTAGGTGCTTCAAATTTGATTCATAAAGAATTTTAGAAGCAGGAGCCAAGCTACATTGTTCAGAAGCAGCTTATAGGATTTGTCTTAAGAGTTAGCTCAAAATTAGTCTCCAAAGAATTACCCACAGCAAAACTGCAAAAATTAGAGAATGCACCTGCTATGGTCTAAATATTTGTATCCTCCCGAATTCATATGTTGAAACCTAATCACCAGTGTGACAGCATTAGGAGGTGGGCCTTTAGGAGATGACTAGATCATTAATGCCCATATAAAAAAAGCCCCAGAGAGTGCCCCTTACACTATGTGAGGTTACAGCTAGACAGGCTGTCACCAGACACTAAATATGCAGACACGTTGATGCTGGACTTCTCAGCTCCAGAACTGTAAAAAATAAATTTCTGTTGTTTATAAGCTACCCAATTTATGGTATTTTGTCATAGCAGCCTGAACAGACTAAGACAATATCATTAATGACTCTCAATCATGGAGCATAAATTACGTCGTATATAAGACAGAAACACGGAGCACATCCTAGAAGCACTTATATCAAACATATCAAAGCAAAAAAAATATCCTGTAAAGTACCAATCTTTAGTTGTCCAGATTCACTTTCTAATTATAGGGTATAGCTAACCTACTCCTGGGCAATGGCTAATAAAGGACTTTAATACTTGGAAATGTGACAACAGATTTTCCCAACAAAAATAAAATGCTCTCAAATACAAGTCTAAACATTAAATCACAGTTTCTAGATTTAGAAAGAGAACTAAAAAAAAAAAAAAAAATTACAGGTTGAGAGTTAGGTGTTTTCTACCTGCTTTTTTTAAGTAGGCTATTTCCTAAAAAGGTTCACACTTCATTAAAGAGCATTAGAATCTAGGCCTGTTCTATCTATTAAAAAGGTAGCCAGCCACTAGCCACATGCGGCTACTGAGCACTTCAAATGTGGTTAGTGTAAATGGAGATGTGTTAAGTGTAAAGCATCCACTGGATTTTAAAGATGTAATACAAAGACAGAATGTAAAGTATCTCATTAATAATTTTTATATTGGTTACATGTTGAAATAATTTATTAAAATTAATTTCACTTTTTACTTTCTTAAAAGTTAAACACAACTTAGTTTTAATTGTCTTTTGTAATTTGCTGTTAGAAAATTTTAAATTATATCCGAGGCTCACATTATATTTCTACTGGACTGTACTAATCTAAGCCAATGCAAGGCAAAACCACTTTAAGTTCATGTGACACTCAGAGTAGGTAATGTACACAATGGTTAGGAAAGGGGAGCCGAAGAGTCTGAGATCAGTCTTCAAATCTTGACTTTTGTACTGACTGAACAAGCAAGGTCAAGTTACATCACCTTCCTGCGTCTAAGAGCAAGCTCAAGTTACAACACTTTCCTGAGTCTATTTCCTCATCTATTCAATAATATATGTATTAAATACTGATACATGTTAATACTAATACATATTTACTACAAAAACCATTTCTTTGCAAATTAGCTTACGTGCAATTCATAAATAGAGGAAAGATTTTATATCACGTGCATTTTTTCCAAGTATGTTAGTGATCTGAAGTGGTCAGAGGTGGACTTTCTACAATTAAAAAGGCTTTAGCAATCAATGTATAAAGATCTTAAGGAAAAAAATTAAATCTCCCAGTAGTTTCTTCGTTTGGTTTAAGAAGCAGATGGTTAGTGGCTTCAAGTATGGCTACATTTCCCACTACATCAAACAACCTGGGAAGGTGCTAGTGTGGATGACAAAGCTGAAGATTTCCAAGTCTTTTTTAAAAAACTGATTGATAAGGCTGCTTCTAGATTAAAACATTATTTTTTATGAAACTGGGCGAAACTAGATTTAATTGTACTAGTATGTTTATTAGGTTATGATTTTTGTTAGGGCTCTCTAAAATTTTGTAAGTTTTGAGTGGTGTGTATTTTTCTTTATAAGCCCTGTTACTTTACTGTATTCTCTTGAAGAATATCAGGATTTCCAGCAATGCATGTATGGCATTATAGCAGAAACACCTATGTTATATACTGTCACTCCAAAATGCCCTGTAATTCCAAATTTTAAATTTTCATCAACTGAGAGAATACTCTGAGCTAACACAATGCTAGTCTGCTAGATAGGAGTATGGTTTAGTCAATGAAATTAGTGACTATTTTATTGAATTCTGTCTTTCTTTTGTAAAAAAGGAAAAATTATACTTCTAATACTAGCAATAAAAATACCAAATTTAATACAAATGAGAGAACAATAGATATATGCATTGCTGTTTGGCCTTTACCTGATGCTCACTAGAGTGAAGTGGACAGTATATTTCAGAAAAAATGGCTGAAAGACACATAAAATGCTAGAAATAGTCACTAAAGCCTTTCTAAAAGGTGAAATGTAATTTAGAACATTATAATTATTTTTTAGCTCTCTGGATATGGAATCCCACGTCTAACTTTTTGTATATGTTTTCAAGAGTATGTTAGTTATCAAAGTATAGGCTACCTGTGTCACAGGATTTTTGTGAAGCTTAAGTAAAATAATGTACATATAAGGCAACATTTGACAAATAGAAAATTCATAAAATTGGCAACTACTGTTATTATATAACTTAGGGTGTATTAAGAAATGCAGAATTCTTTTTTGCACCTAATGTGGGCTTACATATAGATTGAACATGCAGTCAAATATAACATTTTATCTGAAAACAAATTTTGTGATTGGAAAACTCAGAATTATCACAATAAGGGTACAATATCTCAAAGTCTTAAAAAATGCAATGTGGTAGGTAATTCTGTCAAGGCTACATACAGGTCGAAAACCAGGATTTCATTTCATTAATAATTCTCTAGGAAAAATGTTTTGAATTTATCAGAATAAAAAATGGCTAATTGTTCATTTTTACTATTTCAAGACAAAGTTAACACTTGCTTAGTAATAAAAACACAAGTTTTGATGGAAGTATCATTCCTCTCTTCAA
The DNA here is from genome assembly GCA_028533085.1 of Varecia variegata. NCBI lineage: Eukaryota > Metazoa > Chordata > Mammalia > Primates > Lemuridae > Varecia > Varecia variegata. The sequence goes on from CM052436.1 coordinate 127,581,469, forward strand.
AAACAAAACAAAACAAAACAAAACTGAAGGGGGTATAATAAAATTTTATTGTGCTGTGGGAACTGCCTTTCCATGAATGAATACTGATTTTTTAAAGATAGTGTTCCTTGGGGGATGGAGGAACAAGAGGAGAATGGAGGAGAAATGAGAAGGAATATGACTTCTTTTCCTTTATCCAACAATTCTCCTCTCTTCTATAATACAATGGTGGTGGATTCATATTTCTAGAGGAAAATGCCTATATACATAAAAATATATTCAGTAAATAATTCTGATATCCACTTAACCAAACTATTGTTCTAAGATGACCATTTCCTATACAAATCATTGGAAAAATTAAAAATATGTTCTGGTTCTATTTAAGAATGGAAACTGATGTTTCCCCTTGGAGTCCTATGAGTATTTCCCATAAACTCTCCCTTAGGAGTGGGCTCTGAAGACTAGGTGACAGGGAAGGCATGACTATATCAGGATCCAGTTTTGGTAAAGAGAAAGGGGATAAGGGAAGAGAGAGAAAAAGAAACAACTTTTAGGGCAGTGGTTCTCAAAGCAGCAGCAGCATTACCAGGAACCTGTGAAAAACACAAATTATTAGGTCCCACCACAGTCCTGCAGAATCAGAAACTGGGTGGAGTCCACGAATCTATTTTAACACACTCTCAGGGGGTTCTGATGCAAACTCAAGTTTGAGAACTGATGCTTTAGGAAATCCTTCTGATAGTATCACCACAGAAGATTCTGGGATATGTTAGGAAGCTTTTAAGCTTTAACACTTTAAAAATAATTGTTTAATACAAACTTAGGGAAAGATCTTTAGATACTCAATTGTATGCTAAAAATTAAATGAAGGTTTTAAGTTTTTACTTGAACTAGTTCTTTGTTCTCTGTATATGGTTTACCTATTTTTGAGATTAAAAAGATAAAATTCTAAGTGGAGTCAATGTTAGAGTTCAGCAGGTTGGCAGGCATGGCTCCCTGCCTTTTCCTAAGGCACAGATCTTGGGTTAGTCCTCTACTTTGTAAGACCAGGACCCAATTTTATCACTTCAGGCAGAAATAACCAGGCCCCGGGAAAACTAAATCAGAAGGGGCCTGACTGATAAGTAGACATCAATTTTTCAATTTACTTTGAGAAATATAACTGCTAAGAAGACTACAAAATTCAGATCTAATGTTCTTTCTCTTACAGCACTAACTACACAGAAAATCAAATTACTATCAGCAGAGTAGAGTTGGGTGCTCCCATTTGCTTAGTGACACCAGCACCAAAAGCCTGGGACATGCATATCAATTGTAGGCTTCTTGTCCTCAGACAAATTCTTACGTGGCTGATTTCTGTCCATATTGCACTTAGCTCACTATCCTTCCATTTGGAAAAGGCCTCAGGCATCCTGTAAAATAACTAGAGAGGTTACACTCTCTTATCAGGCTTGGGAAGTATTCTGGGTCTTTCATTTACCCATTCATCAACACTTACATTTCAGGTCCTATGTAAAGCACTGGGAATAGAAAAATATTAAGACAATTTCAGTCCTCACAAAACCAATAGTCTAGGGGAGAGGGAGGACTGGAAAAACAAACACAAGTAGATAATTATAAAACAATGCAGTAAATGCAATGATACACACACGCACAGAATACGAGAAACTCCCAGATGCTACACCTAGAATGGGATTCGGGGACTCTCTGGAAAGCCTTCCAAGGAGATGGTGTCCTTCACAGATAGGTGAGGAGGTAGAAGACCGGAAGGATACAATTTATTTACAAACCATTGTAAATTACTATCTTAATCCACTTAATAGTGACATTAGTTAATATTTCATAAAATGAAAATTTCTAATTTCAATCTAAATTCTGTGCAAAGGGAGGCATTAAATTTGTGCAGTTTCAAACTAAATTGGGTGGAAAGATATCTAAATTGGTGAAAAATCCAAATTAGGAAATAGTATAAGCAAAACTTGTTTTGCTTAAATGACTTTCGATAGACACAGAGTCTGTCAAGCAGAGGTCCTAGGACGGGGCTTTGGCCATTTGGCACAATTTTTATTTGAACCTAACTTACTTTTAAAAAGTTAATCTCATGCTACTCTCATTTTAAGTTCCCCTAGCGGCTATCTTGTAAGGTTTCTGAAAGCAGTTTGTTCCACCAACGAGGGATAAAAGCCGGCAATTTTCATTGCTTTTCAGTTGAATATGTACTTCTTAGGGCAGGGAAAAAGTTAAAGAAAAAGAAGAGCAAAAGCAGGAAATGCTATTAGATAAATTAACCTAGATTGTGCAGCTTCCTTTTTAAAATCTCTATGAGATTTAAATCCTAACAATTTCCTGTAAATCAAAGACTTCGGGAAAATATAACAGTCGGAAACAAACCAAAACCGTCTTTGCGTTCTCATTTCAACGCGAGTTAAAGCAGATGCGAAGCGGATACTCCAGCCCCGGGCACTGCCTCGGCTCAGAAGTTAGCACGTAGAGCTAAGGGTGGCTCTGAGCACGTCCCTCCGGCCCCTTCACTCCCCTGAGAGGAGCCGGAGTGCACCGCCGGAGCCCCTCCCCTCCTGCCCCTTACAGTTCTGGCCAGAGTCCGACGCGAGGGCTGAGTCCGACCAGTTCCACCTCCTGAACCAGCAGGGAGGACGAGCGCTCCTGCAGGCCTGTGCGGGGGCGCATGCGCACAGCGCCAGTCGACTAACCGCGCGCCGCAGGGCCCGGAGCTCCCACCTGCCCTCGCCACACTGGCGACTGGCGCTGACAGGATCTTACCCGCAGTGCTCTCCGAGCCCCCACCCCTGAAATCTCAGCTGGGCACGCACGGCTCCACCCGCGCCCAATACCCTCCACCCACGGCGGCAGCAGGTCGCTCGAGGCGAGCCCACTCAGGGGGCGGGCCGCAGGTCGCGCTCCCATTGGCTGGAGCGTGCCAGGCCTTCCCCCCAAGGCGCCTGCGCGCAGCCAGGGACGCGGGTTAAGCCCTCCCCCGTGCCCTGCCCCGGCCTGGTGTCTGCGGCCTCCTGACCGCTCCGCCTTCCCCGCGAGCTTCAAAGCCCCTGCCCCTCCACCTACTTACCCGCCGCCCTGAGGGACCTCCGCGCGCTCCGCTGAAAGCTTTAGGAGGCGCGAAAGAGCACTCTCGAGATGTGTAGGACTAGGCTGGAGGGAGTCGGAAACTGGCCGGTCGGCTGGGGACCTGGCCCGAAGGTTGATAGGAGGGCGGGAACTAAGAAGGGCGACCGTGCACGCGCTGGAACCTGGGGAGTGGGGGCGGGCTGCCAGGGACGCGCGCATGCGCCAGGCTGCCCCCTGGCCCCCGGGCGCCCTGGGAAGGGCGAGGCTGCGAGGAGTTGTTGGAGCTGAGGCTTTAGCCACAGATTTTAAATGTCTCATGGAAGTATCTCCTTTGGTTTTCCTTGTATAAATATAGCTAACTTTTAAACACTTCTTTCCTCCGACTTTTTTTTTTTTTTTTACTTTGGCCCCTTCAGTATCTGGATATCTTTAAACGTTAACAATTCTCCAGTCGGCATGGCCTTTTTACTGTTAGTTTTATTTTGCTCTGGTAACTTCGATTATCCCCAGAAACGGCCACAGATGAAATCAGGCAAATACAGTAACTACCCTTTTTTACCTTTTGGCACTGTTGACAGGCAAAAGATGCCTCCATTTGTTACAGTGCTAAGGCTCGCGACTTCTCATTAGAAACCAATCCGGTCACTTGTGGTCCATTCCATCCAATCCCCTTTTCCCTAGAAGCGCATCTTCATCCTAATATATTTTTGTCACCGGCATTTAAACGGTCGCATATTTCTCTTCTTTTCTTAAGAGTTTCAGTTACCATTTGTAGAAATGACTAATTTATAATTGCCCACTTACTAGTCTCCACTTCTCTTCAAAGGTGCCTCAAAATGATCTCCAAGCCTATTTCACAGTTGTGCCATTTAAGTAATGGCAGTTGTTATATTCTCACCCAGTCTGCTCATACTAAGGAACTGGGCATGTTTCTTGATGTCTCCTGCTTCATTTCCCATATTCCATTTGCGATACTATTCATTCCACATTTCATCCGTAGTAATAAGGCATTTTGCTAAGTGCTAGGATTTAACTTTTCTGGTCTTGTGAGGTTATAGACTTACTCCAATGATGCTATCATGTACCATATTTGGGGAATTCCCTTAGGAAATACTTCCAATCTCCTTAGTCACAACTTGTTTTATTACTAACGTTATTCAGACTTTTTTCTCTAAATTTTAAATATGGTTTAAAGTATCAAATTAAAAATGAGGATTACCACCTTGGACGATGTGCTACAGATTCTGAAGATGACTTCATAAGAGGAGTTTTAACTTCCTAAGGTGGTTTGGAAGGAGCAATCCCTGTTTAGATATTTAAGTTCTGGTATGTTTGTTTAAAATATTTCCTTTAGTTATATCTAATGTAACATACATAAATTTTCAAAATCACATACTATTCTAGGATACACTAAAGGAAAACTATTCTGAAGGTAATTTAAAATTTTTTGGTATAATTCAGAATGTACTCTGGAATTTTAGTGCTCAAGTCATTTTTCAAAATTATTTTATTATTCTCAATTACAGATGTAGAATAGCTTTAGAGACTGGACTGAGTACACACCAAACCTAGTTCATACCCTCAAAGGTTTTCCTGAAAACTCCAGTTTACCTCCTTGCATATTTTCCCTTTTATGTCTCCCTCTTCCTAAACACTGCACAGTTTATGGTTTTTCACCATTTGGATTTCAGAATAATAGGGATTTACTGTATTTAGGTTCTCCTAAATTAAAGTCAAAAAGTAATTCGGAAAATCACTTTTCCGTATCGATAAAACCATTAAAAATATCAAGAAATTTTTAGTGCTTGAAAACTATATTAACTTGTAAGTCAATAAAGTGCAAAAGCTGAATATAGTGAAAACTGTATTTATTTTTATTGCCTTTTATTTTCAACAATGATTACTTGAACTTAAAAAAAAATGCCTGTATTAACTAATGGTTACTGAAAAGCCAAACCTTTCCAGCCCACTTTATATTTTCTTTCAACCATTTCAGGGCAGAACAATGTTCCAAACTATAAACCTGTTCCTTATGAACATTGACAGTCATGTGCTTAATGAAAAGCTTTGGATCCGATATACGAGCAGCCATAATTAACCTTTCTACTGCAGCTTGATAATCATCCTTGCTCCGAGATTTGTTTTCTTCACACCTATAAAATGAACACCTCACAACATTAGAAACTCTTAAAAAAAAAAAGCTAACTGGTTTCTTCAAAAGATAGTCATTTATATTTACTGGTACTAAGCTATGATGGTCTTTTTACCATATTCTTCTAAAAGTGGCTTTCAAACTTTTTTGACTATGACCCACAGTAAGAAAGGCATTTTAGATCATGACCCAGTATATATACCTTCATATATAAAAAAGGAAATAAGTATCGCAAAATAAGACTTACCCTGATGACAATGTACTCTATTTTCCTGTATTTTTAAATAATGGTTGTAACACCCTAAATTAACTTTACCACACAAAGAGTCTAGGCTGCAACCCAGTTTGCAAAACACTGATTTAGAATACACCTAATTATCTACATCTTTGTATTTTCAAAATTAATAACAGCATAGTTATTCATCACACCACATAAAATATTTAATGTAATCAAGTTTAGAATTAACGTTCACATGTTAGTTTTACCTTGATATTGGCTATTTTTAGTTAAAAGAAAATACTTAATATATAGCTAACTTTTGGTAATAGAATTGTATGGCTATATGCCTTTATTAAATTTCTGATGATTTTCTTCAGTTCTGACTTAAGGTACTTCACTAAGTGCTAGAATTTACTTTTCTAGTAACTTTTCTACCAGCTCCATCTGCCATCAATTGTGACTGCATTTACTTGCATAATAAAATTCATACACTATGGTAGTTTTTCCTCTGGGGTAGGGAGAGGGAAGTATTTAAAATAGAGATGTGGCTACTATATTAGGTATCACACCTTTAGGGCCCAGCAGCAAGTTCTGAATATGAGCCTATCTGCATTAATACCACAGTGTGGTCCACAGAGTGATGGGAGTGAGGACTTGCATTTGAAACAGGAATCAGTGGTTACAGAGAGGAAAGACTGGGAAGGTTCCTTCTAGTACATTTGAGCTTAGAAAGAGATGCTCAGGAATATATATGGTAGATTGGACAGATGTCAACTATGTGCAGTTTTCAAAAGTCTAAAGATGAATAAAATTCTCTCTCATAGAGGTTAATGTAATGACAAGGTAGGGCTCAGTCTAACTATAATAGAGTAAACATATTGGCTCGGACAAAATCAAAGATCCAGGCATGTCACTAGTTATGCACTAGGGTTACAAATATCCCCCCAAATTCAACATTGAATAAAAAGGTTACATACGTGCACAGAACGGAAAGCTATAAGAAAACAAACCAAGCCCTCATCAGGATGATGGGGAGCCCAGATGCCTCGTGCCACTACAGTGCACAGCAGTGAATAAGGAAGTCCTCAGAAAACAATTATAAGAAAAAAAGGCTAACTTTAGTGAGATTTTTTTTTAAAAAAAACATGGAACTGAAATAAATTATTTCCTAATTCCGCCCCTGTAAGTGTGGGATAGACTAAAAGACTCGCCTATAACAAATACAAGAAAGCAGAAGTGACACAGTGTGCCACTTTGGATACTAGGTTGTTGGATGATATCTTCATAGGTCTCTTGGATTTCTGGAACTTTTTTGAGAGACACTGATACCTCTTGTTCTAAATGTCAAGGACATTTGGAGACAGTGTCTCCTTCTGGAGCAAAAGGCAGGTTTGCTTATTACCCATTATAAAAGATCTATGTTCCCTAATCTTGGGATTCTTCTCTCCTCTTACAGAACCCACGGCATGTGCAAGTATCCACGTGGGCCATCTGTGGGACTTAGGAACAAGAAGAAATGATGCAAATATGCAGATAATCATGCTGTTTGCTGTACCACAAGTGATAAAATCTCTGTCTCCAACACAGGAGTCTTGTGTCTTATGTTAGCATCCATGAAACTGTGGCAGGCTAAGTTGTAGCTTGCAAACAGGGTAAAATCTCAGACCCTCACAGTTCTTGCTTGATATAGGTCACAAAAGACACTGCAGCTTTCTCCTTGCTTTTTCTTTCCTGGATCACTCACTCTGGGAGAAGTTAGCTATCATATCATGAAGACACTCAATGAACCTAAGGAGAGGCCCATGTAGCAAACTGAAGCTTCCAGTGAAGAGACATTTGAGCGAGCCATCTAGGAAACGGATCCTCCAGCCATAGCCAAGCTATCATGGAGGTGACTGCGGCTCCTGACAACATCTTGACTCTAACTATGTGAAATGCTGTGAGGCACATGAAAGTTCCTGAGCCAGAACCATCCAGCTACACTGCTCTGAAATTTCTGACCTATAGAAACTAACATACTGTTTTGCTATTTTAAGCCATTAGGTTTTGGGATGATTTATCACACAGCAAGTAAGAGATAACTAACGTAATATTCAATCAGATGGTCTGGTTTGTAACACCAGTAAACTGAAGCAAAATTCTTGTCAAGAAGCTCTAGAACAGAAGTCCCAGGAGGTCTTTATATTTCAAGTTTCCTGGATAAGGCTGACAAGAAATTAGAGTGGTGTAAGTCTAAATTCTGGGACTTTGAACAAAATTATTTGAAAAGGTGTTACTCTGGTCCAACACCCACATTATAATATTTATGCAGGTATAACAACATTTTACAATATAGATACTAGGCTGATGGCTTTATTTTCATCAGTATTCTTGACTGAACCTAATAAATTATCACATATTTCCCTTTTAGTCCTAGTCCTTAGATCTTTTGGGTTGACCAAAAAGATAAAGACCTTTTAGGTACTGATCTCTAAACAGAAGCAAGGTTGGTACCTAAAGAGAATCCATCTCTATGAACACAGAAACTATATTTTTGAAGTCTCTAAGGTGTTTACTGAATGCTACTAACTCACTTGGTTTTAAGCCTCAAACAGGTCTAATCCTTTTTTAATTTAAATGTTACCTAAGTTTACAACATACACAAAGTATATATACATATACACACAAATATATATATAAAAATACATAAAACATTTACATCCTAGGGTGGGTGTGGGGAGCCATGATCTGCATTCAGGATGCAGTTAAATCAACCAACCTTTTCAAAACTATCTGCAGTGTCTGCGTAGAAGTTCCAGGACTCTGAATACTACTAGCATTAGATACCAGGAAGATTTCAATAGCTAAAAGCATTTCAATCTCAGATAAATAAGAAGGAATCAGTAGAAGTTTTCGGTATAAATTTCCCTCCAATGGTGGGTAGCAACCCAATGAAAGAGCACCTGAAAATCAAATAATAGTTCAAACTTTACTAAAACTCCAATAGGTAAAAACCTAGACTTCTAAAATACTCACAGGTGATAATTACTTACATTATAGAATAAACCTTCACATTAAAAGCAGATTTATTATACAAATTACATGGTATTGAGCTTATCCTAGTACATGTAAAATTCTTCGTAAAATGCTTTTTAAATATTAGATATGAAGAAACAAAAAAGTACATTCTGGAAAATCATGGCAAATGCCATTTATTTTAACCCACAGTAAATACAACATAATTTAAGAATAACTAAAAAAATAGCTACTTGGCTTTTGTTTTTTTATGGGATGCAGTCTCACAGCAGCTACATATATTTATAATTATGGCCTATATTGAATAATAAATCCAAAAGGTAGAAAGAAAAAAAATTGTGTGAAGATTTTACTTGATATTTATTAATTATTGATAGTATTTTTGAGTATACTTATTTATAGTGCCATTATAGTTTATGCAATATTTACTGTTCCTACTATATATCAGGCATTGTGCTAAGCACTAGATATGAAATGTATTTCCATCCTGTAGCTGCTCAGTGTATTGTAGCTATATTCACCAATTCGTGTTCTAAAAACTTTATTTTTCAAGAGAAGAGATTTAACTTTTAAATTGTTTAGGTGCTTATTAGAAGTAATATATAGTGAAATCCCCTTTAAAACTCCTAGGACATCCAAATTGCATACAGGTAATATTATATTTTACTGAAACCAATTTAAATCTGTATTTAAATTTGTTTAAAATGTTTTGTTAAGGTAAGTTTCTTCAGGGGCATCCAAATAGGAAAGGAAGAAGTCAAATTATACTTGTTTGCAGACAATATGATATCTACAGAAACCTAAAGATTCCACAAAAAAACTATTAAAACTGAAAAATAAATTCATTAAAGTTGCAGAATACAAAATCAACAAAATTGGTAGCATTTCTATATGCCAACAGCAAACAATCTGAAAAAGAAACCAAGAAAGCAAGCCTATTTACAATAGCTACAAATAAAATGAAATACCTAGGAATAAACTTAACTAAAGAAGTGAAAGATCTCTATAAAGAAAACTATAAAACACTGATGAAAGAAATTGAAGAGGACACATATACACACACAAAATGGAAAGATATTCCATGCTCATGGACTAGAAGAATCAATATTGTTAAAATGTCCATACTACCACTACCTCAAGCAATCTGCAGATTCAATGCAATCTCCATCAAAATACCAATGACATTCTTCACAGAGATAGAAAAAATAATCCTAAAATTTATATGGAGCCAGAAAAGCCAAAGCCATCTTGAGCAAAAAGAACAAAACTTATAATACAGAGCTGTAGTAACCAAAATAGCATGGTAGTGACATAAAAACAGACACAGACCAATGGAACAGAGAACCTAGAAATAAATTCACACATCTATATTGAATTTATCTTCAACAACATGCCAAGAACATAACAGTACAAAAAGGACAGTCTCTTTAATAAAGGGGGCTGGGAAAACTGGATATGAATATGCAGAAGAATGAAACTAGAGCCTTATCTCTTGCTGTATACAAAAATCAAATAAAAATGAATTAAAGACTTAAATCTGAGACCTGAAACTATGAAAACTACTAAAAGAAAACATTGGGGAAACTCGTCAGGACATTGGTCTGGGCAATGATTTCTTGAGTAATACCCACAAAGCACAGGCAACCAAAGTAAAATTGTACAAATGGGATCACATCAAGCTATAAAGCTCTGCACAACAAAGGGAACAATCAACAAAGTGAAGAGACAGCCCACAGAATGGGAGAAAATATTTGCAAACTACCCATCTGACAAGGGATTAATAGCTAGAACATATAAGGAGCTCCAACAACTTGATAGGAAAAAATCAAATAATCTGATTAAAAAATGGGCAAATGACCTGAATAGACATTTCTCAAAAGACGACATGCAAATGGCCAACAGGTATATGAAAAAATGCTTAACATCATTAGTCATCAGAAAAATGCAAATCAAAATTACAATGAGATATCATCTTAACCCAGTTAAAATGGCTTTTATCAAAAAGACAGGCTGGGCATAGTAGCTCATGCCTATAATCCTAGCACTCTGGGAGGTGGAGGTGGGAGGATTGCTGAGGTCAGGAGTTTGAGACCAGCCTGAGCAAGAGCGAGACCCCATCTCTACTAAAAATAGAAAAAAAAAAAATTAGCCGGGCATGGTGGCACATGCCTATAGTACCAGCTAATTGGGAAGCTGAGGCAGGAGGATCACTTGAGCCCAGGAGCTTGAGGTTGCAATGAGCTATGATGATGCCACTGTACTCTAGCTGGGCGACAGAGCAAGACTCTGTCTCAAAAAAAAAAAAAAAAAAAAAAAAAGACACCAATGAATGCTGGCAAGAATGTGGAGAAAGGGGAACCCTTGCACACTGTTGGTGGGGATGTAAATTAGTGCAACCACCATGGAGGTTCCTCAAAAAACTAAAAATAGAACTACCATATGACCCAGCAATCCTACTGCTAGGTATATATCCAAAAGAAGAGAATTCAGTATATCCAAAAGATATCTGCACTCTGATGTTTACTGCAGCACTATTCATAATAGCCAAGATTTAGAATCAACCTAAGTGTCCATCAATGGATGAATAAAGTAATTATGGTACATATACATGATAGCACATTATATACCCATAAATATGAAACCCTGCCATTTGCAACAACATGGATGGAACTGGAGAACATTATGTTAAGTGAAATAAGCCAAGCACAGAAAGACAAATATTGCATGTTCTCACTCATATGTGGGAACTAAACATTAAAAACAACTAATGTCATGGAGACGTGGAGTAGAATGATGGTTACCAGAGGCTGGAAAGGGTAGCAGGGAATGGGGGATACAGTGGGGATGGTTAATGGGTACAAAAATACAGTTAGATAGAATGAACAATATTTGATAGCACAACAAAGTGACTATAATCAACGATAAGTTAGGATATACTTTTTTTCTTTTTTTGAGACAGAGTCTTGCTCTGTCGCCCAGCTAGAGTACAGTGGCGTCATCATAGCTCATTGCAACCTCAAGCTCCTGGGCTCAAGCGATCCTCCTGCCTCAGCCTCCCAGATTGCTAGGATTACAGGCATGAGCCACTGCACCTGGCCTAGGGTATACTTTAAAATAACTAAAAGTGGAATTGAAATGTTCTTAACACAAAGAAATGATAAATGCCTGAGGTGATGGATACCCCAATTACCCTGATTTGATTAATTCACATGTATGCCTGTATCAAAACATCACATGTACCCTATGAAGATACACAACTATTAGGTACCCATAATTAAAAATAAAGGTTTTAATTATAAAGATTTAAAAAAATCTTTCTAATGTGGATAATGGCTAATCTTTGAGGATCCACTAAATGCCAGATACCTGTGCTAAACACAGATTTTTTTCTCATTTTAACCTGAATGATGTGCTACCTATGAAATTAGGTCCAATTATTCCCATGTTATAGATGAGGGGCTTTTGGTAAGCACTCAGGCTCTCTAAGCCTGCATGGGAGGCTGGCCTTCTGGCTCAAGATTTTGGATGCCTAACCACTAGGTATTTCCATCTCCCTAGGTCACTGCCAGGAGAAACAAACTATTAACTCATTAATTTTACTAGCTATTGGGAGGTATAGTTTGTATGCATTCTTGTTTTACTTTTCTGACCAGAAAACAAACGAATTAAATAGAAATGTACTAGTATTGTGTTTTCCCCTAAATCAAACACAAGAAGAAAAATACTCACATTTGATTTTAGGGGGGGGCAAGTAATGGAAAGACATACTAATAGTATCTCCCCCTCCTGACTTTTGAGCTCTGAGAGAAATGCAGTATTTTTAGGGTGAGGGAGAACAAATCAGGAGCATCAGAAAGGCAACTTTTCTGTCCCTGGAAAATTTCCTTCTAATTAGTCTGGAAATGAAACAAAGCCAAGCCATCAAAAAAATGACAGATAATTCACAGAATGGACAAAATATTTGCAAGTCATATATCTGACAAGGGACTTGTATCTAGAGCGTATATGTATGTATATGTATGCATGCATGTGTGAATACTTATTTTACAACCCAACAATAAAAAAAATCCAATTAAAAAATGGACAGAGGATTTAATAGACATTTCTCCAAAGAAAATATACAAATGATCAATAAGCACATGAAAAGGTGGTCAACATCATTGGCCATTAGGGATATGCAAATCAAAACCACAATATCACTTAACACCTTATTTAAGAAGGCTAAAATAAAAATCAAAAACATGGTAACAAGTGTTGGTGAAGATATAAGGAAATAAGAAATCTCATACATCGCTGGTGGGAATAAAAATATAAAATGGTGCAGTTTCCTTGGAAACCAGTTTGGCAGTTCCACAAAATGGTAAATATAGATTTACTGTATAGGCCAGCAATTCTTCTCCCAAGAAAAATGAAAGTGTAGTACTCACAAAAACTGGTATGTGAATCTTGAAAATAGCATAAAAAATTCATGATAGCCAAAAAGTGGAAACAACTCAAATGTCCATCAACTGATGAATGGATAAACAAATTCCATATAATAGAATATTATTTAGCAATAAAAAGTAATGAAGTATTGATACATGCTACAATACTGATGAAATGTGAAAACATTATGCCAAGTGCAAGTCTGTCACAAAAACCCACATGTTAAATGATTCCATTTATGTGATATGTCTAGAATAGGCAAATTCACAGGGACAGAAAGTAGGTTAGTTGTTGCCTAGGACTAGGATGAGGTGGGAAACACCCAGGGAATGGGGAATGAATGCAAATGTGTACAGGATTTCTTTTTCTGGAGGTGTTAACAATGTGTTAAACTTAGATGGTGGTGATGGCTGCACTCTGAGACAACACCAAAAACCAATGCAACATACACTTTAAATGGGTAAATTTTATGGTATGTGAAATTATATCAATAAAGTCACAAAAATATTAAAACTAACAAAAAAAAGCAAAACCATAGCCTTAACAGGGCCTTTATGAAAATTAGCCTTAAGCCCAAAATCAAGTACTATTAGACGCGTGACTATAAGGCACTGAAAGGCTTTTCTTCCAAGTGTAAGTTATGTCCAAAGGGAGTTCCAATAATATTTTAAATATTAACATTGTTAGGAAATGAGATGTTTTGAAGACTCATCAATGGCTATAAATTACTCATTTGGTTTTATAATTCAGGTACATTTAAAAAAAACCAAAAAGACTCTTTAACCTTATTTGTGTAACTCTCAGAAGTTACACTGCATATAAAATAAGGCATAGTTGAGATGAGATAAAAGGAAAAATTCCAATAAGGTACTGAGTTGTACACAGGCGTTAATTGCTTTAACACACTCCTTAAAAAACAGTTTAAAAGTAATTCTAATTAGGCCTAAAAGACTTCAGGGGAATGAGGAGTGACTACCAATGGATGTCGAGTTTCTTTTTAGAATGATGAAAATGTTCTAAAATTGATCATGGTAATGGTAGCACAACTTTGTAAAAACATTAAAACCATTGAATTGTATACTTTAAATGGGTGAATTGTACGGCATTTGAATTATACCTCAATAAAAGCTGTTAATAAAAATTTTAAAAAGAAATGATTAAGTTTAGCTGTTTTAATACAAAATTTTATTTCCAACTAAAAAATAGAAACATTTATAAGAATCTCATTTAAATGTTTCTGCGTTTATACTTTGTTCCTGTGGCATATAAATACCTTATGATGGCATTTCCCCCAAATTGTACAATTAGTTATTTGAAAAATAAATTACTCCCATTAACTTCAGTTCTAAAAACTAAAATCAGGAAGTACAACACATAGTACATATATTTATGTGTACAGTGTGTATATGGTTTCTAGCAGTTTGTAGGGAAATAGTATTAAGAGTTGAAACATAACCACAAAATTGAAATGAGGTATTATGAACAAACAATTCTACCTTTCCTGTAAATTTGTGATCATTCTTTTTAAAAAATTCTGCTTTCAAAACTTCTTTTAATTATAGCCCACAATAAGAAATACATTTTACATAATGACCCAGTATATATATATATATATATATATATATATATATAAATGAAATGAAAATTTTACCAAATACTTAACCTTACTACCAGTAATACACTCTAGTATTTTCTTTCCCATTAGGGGAAAAAGTTACCTACTATGTGCTAAAGTGACCCCAGCTGGTACTTTGGAAAACACTTCCCACTCACGTAAGAGTGGCTAGGATGCTTGACGCATCTGGCCCAGGATGACACACAGTAGGCACTCAAATGTTTGTTATATAAAGACAGTGTTAGAAATGGAAATTTAATATTACTGCATAAAGGCAGAAAAAATTCTTTTCTAGACATAGATTCCACGTGGCATTACTTTCTAATTAAAATATGTGCAAAGTGGCTGGGACTAGAGAAAGCACTAGTTTCCAGGCTTACTTGTGATAGAGAAATAGCTATAAATAGATTAACAAAGTTCTATTACTAGAAGCCATGTGAAAAATGTTATATACCATGTTGCATTGTTATGATAGCCTCTGTCCTCCCTATGCGGCCTGCTGTCAATTATTCTAAGTTATAAAGATAAGCGATAGAGGCCAGGCGCGGTGGCTCATGCCTCTAATCCTAGCACTCTGGGAGGCCGAGGTGGGCAGATTGTTTGAGCTCAAGAGTTCCAGACCAGCCTGAGCAAGAGTGAGACCCCGTCTCTACTAAAAATAGAAAGAAATTATATGGACAGCTAAATATATACATATAGAAAAATTAGCCGGGCATGGTGGCGCATGCCTGTAGTCCCAGCTACTTGGGAGGCTGAGGCAGAAGGATTGCTTGAGCCCAGGAGTTTGAGGTTGCTGTGAGCTAGGCTGATGCCACGGCACTCTAGCCCAGGCAACAGACCGAGACTCTGTCTCAAAAAAAAATATATAGGCCGGGCTCGGTGGCTCACACCTGTAATCCTAGCACTCTGGGAGGCCGAGGCGGGCAGATCACTCGAGGTCAGGAGTTCAAGACCAGCCTGAGCAAGAG
>CM052436.1:127597426-127628736 GCA_028533085.1 Varecia variegata
ACACACACACACACACACACACACATATATATAAATAAATAAATAAAAGATCTGTGATTCAGCAGAGATAAATATGTAGATATTCTTTAAACTTGATTCTACTTTTCTAATTGTTTCTAATTCTAATTGTTTTACTCTTATATTATTAATATTTATAAGATATGCCAAACTGGTTCAAATTCTGTCATTTATTTCCTTTGCTTGTCCTCTAGTGGGCATACTAATGTGCAAACAAATAAAGATATAGTAATTGGAAACAAGAAAACAAGTTTGAAAAGAGAACACAGATCTGTTCTCATTGCTGCCTTAGAAGATGTACCAACTGCTCCTTTTACATATATGAATATCTAATCTTAAATATTACAGATGAATCCTGGGTTAGAGAATAAAATTCAAAACCAATATATCAAATTAAAATTTTTAAAATTTAACTTACTTTTGTAGTGGGCTCTGGCTTTCAGCCATAAACAACTCCTTCCTAAAGAAGTAATTAATCTTCTAAGAAAGGAAAAATCAATAGGGATGCTCTTTGAAATCATGAATTCTGCTACAGAGGATGACACACCAAGACTGTTGCTTTCTATACAGGCATCTAGAAGTTTATTAAAAAGAAGGCTATACTGTGAGACCTCCACAGTTTCTGAAATGAAAAGAAAATTGATGTAATGAAATTAATTTATCTTAGTCTCTCAATCCCCATCTTTTACTCCTTTCTATTTCCCTCTCCTCCCCTTGGCCCTTTCTTACCCACTATAGGAGTCACAGTCACTAAAATGTAATCACATCACATATTCTCTAAGTAAGAAACAAAAAAGCATCTGACACAAGCAAAACCATTCATTTCTTTTGTAATGAAGAATATGAAAAGAAGCTTGACAAAGATTTCAGAGGATGCATTAACACATCTCTGTGTTTGGGTTGTATTGGACACTGAGCAAAAAGAAAAAAACAAAACAAACAAACAAAAAAAACACATCTCTGTGTGATCCCTACATGTAACTGTGTATCTGTAGTGTCTTGAATGGTATTGCAATTCTGTTTGCATTATATCTACAATTCCTGCCTTATCCTTCTAATTCCCTTGACTAAAAATAAATCATCGCCTAATATTCACTCTCAAATTAAAAATAATTCTTTAGCGGATATTTCTATTCCTTCAGTCATTCTTAGAAGAAAGCGAAGTCATCTTAGAGACTTTCAACTCTTATTCCCTATATCCAGTCAGTTGGGTCCATAACCTAGGCTCTAGGTCTTTATCACTTTAGGATCTTTTAGTGGTCCAGGCCTTATTAAGAAATTAATCTCTTTACCTTTAGTTTCTTCCTTAACACTATAGCCACAGGAACTTTCCTAAAACACCAACTTCATTACATCACTCCCTAGACCCCAAATTCTAGTGACCCCCTTACTACACATAGAGAAGAAAACTCCTTCAGCCTGCCACTTAGGGTCTTCCAAAATCTGGCACAACTATCTGTCCAATCTGCTTATTATTACTGTTTCATTATCAACATAATTGTATATTAAGGGCCTGCTAGATAGCACCCATTGTGCCAGAAATACCAAGATAAAGAAAATATCAAGATAAAGAAATACTTTGAAGGAACTCACTATCTAGAAGAAGCTCACTATCTATTTAATATAAAGAGAAACAGATAAGAATGCTAACAGATAGGAATGCTAATAATACAGGACCCAGTGGAATAAATGGAAAAATGAGTATTTATAGAGGATACAATGAAAGCACTGAAGGGAGGCTCTCAAGTTAACATTTTCATCATCCTCTGAACCCATCACACAGCTCATTCCTGACCCAAAGCTTTTGCTCATAGACTCCCTCTTCCTATCTATATATGACTTGAGCTTTAACATTCAAGAGTACTAACTACCAGTGCGAGCAATGGTAGTTCTTTCTTTGAACTTGCCATCTGTTTCATTTCCTCCACTTATTCCAAGTTTACCTATGTTCCAAGGTAATGTAAACTAAGTTTTACATTTATTTATCAAGTGATAAGAGAAAAAGTATTCTTCATTATTTCAGTGCAATGACTTCTTTAAGATACAGAGCTTGCTGGGGACACTTAAGCATATTGTTTGCTGACAACTTGACAGAGATAGGGAAAGGGGAATTATGAAAATTCTTGTGTTAGGAACTGCAGACAAAAACCCCAGAGATAAGAATCTCTGATTTTTTGAAACCATCAGGAAAGCATATTCAATTTGCAGAGAACACATTTTACAGAAAACTACTTCATTAAAAAAATATGCTAGAATATAAAACTCAACCAAAACAGGTGGATAACTGTTTCTTAATAACAGTTAAACACCAGATGGGCAAGAGATAGTTAAACTTTTAAAAAAGCATACCTTGAGAATTTTGAAAACCTGGTAGATTCTGCAAAACTTCAAATGTCTGCCTATAAAGGCTCTTCGCTAAGATTTCATGTGCAATTGTACAGAGCAAATTATGTCGATTAAGCACATCCAGTCTATCACAAGGCCACAGTGGTGTATTGATTATCCATTCTGACTCTTTCAAAAAGAAAAAAATATGAATACTTTACACCATGACAATCACAATTAACAGTATAATCACAACTAATGTTTTTAAATATCTTTTGGAGAAAGTGGCAAAACTTAAATATGTGTACTCAGAAAAGATAACCATGGCTCAAATTTATTAGAAACAACTTATATAGTGATGATCATCATCCTAAGAATATGTAAACTAATGGCCACTTTATATTTTTATTAATTATTCATCTAAGTGTGTACTAGTGAGTTACTGATTCTAAAGTTAATGTTTGGCCGGGCGCGGTGGCTCACGCCTGTAATCCTAGCTCTCTGGGAGGCCGAGGTGGGTGGATCGCTCGAGGTCAGGAGTTCGAGACCAGCCTGAGCAAGAGCAAGACCCCGTCTCTACTAAAAAAAATAGAAAGAAATTAGCCGGATGACTAAAAATATATAGAAAAAATTAGCCGGGCACGGTGGCGCATGCCTGTAGTCCCAGCTACTCGGGAGGCTGAGGCAGTAGGATCGCTTAAGCCCAGGAGTTTGAGGTTGCTGTGAGCTAGGCTGACGCCACGGCACTCACTCTAGCCCGGGCAACAAAGCAAGACTCTGTCTCCAAAAAAAAAAGAGAATAAAGTTAATGTTTATTTTTATGACAAAAATGTTCAGATTATAATGAATATTTGCTTTAACATAAAATAGTTGTGTGGACAAGTTCAAAAAATTTTATAATACGGAATATATAATTTAGTTTCTGGTATTACTGGGGAACAGCTTTTCTCCTCAATTTCTGCTTATTTTTAAAACAATATTATGAAATATTTGATATTTATAGAAGAATATCTAACATACAAGTTGTAAAAGCATAAGAATAAAATGAACTCTTATGTACCCATCACACAGCTTAAAAAAAAGGAATATTACCTATAATACTGAAGTTCCTTAATTTCTGCCCTGATTTTTTCACATTGAGAAAAACAATGGGAGACGGTAGTACAGAACACTGGCGTGCTAAAACGTTAGAAATGTCAGTATTTTTCATTTACCTAATTTACTCAATCATTATACACATAATGAAGCATTGCTATATTTAATAATATATAATAATATAACTATATATAATAATAATATAACACTCAAGTTACATTTTGGTGTTCTTTTTCAACTGGACTAAGTGAGAAATCAAGTAATCCTTTTTTTTTTGTGGCCTTCCAAGCATGGTGAATACCAAAGTATTGAAGAAAGAGTTGATAAATCAAGTACGTAATGCCAAAAGAAAGCTTTATGTACCTAGTATAAAGCTTTAAAACAGGAGTTTATTTTAAAATTACTAGGGCCCACATGACTTACTTTGACTTAACAGATTTACCCTATGTGCTAGACAACGTTTCAAGTGCTTTACAAATATTAACTCAGTTAGAAACCATCATTAATTTACTCCTAAATTTGCTGAAATTTTAATATATAGAGAAATTAAAATGAACTTAGTATCTTGAAAGACTACATAAGTTATCTTTAAACATAATTCCCATTAAAAGTAAAACTGTTAACTTACCATGCTTTATAAAGTGAATTTTGCTTTGACCAAATAAGTTCAATTATTTTTTGTTAGTCATATATCTGTTAGATATAGCTTACAAAAAGTAGCTTATGTAAGCACTTTCTCATAAAATTGCATTGTTTTTATTTAGTACTTACTCTTTACATTTAAGGTAGACTAACAGTTGCATTTTTGAAAGTCTATATGGTATTTTAGGAGATTCACTTTAAAATTTTACCAAATTGTGTAGCTATATAAAAAATGTGAATAAGTTCATTATTCAATGTATTATACCAAAATTAATTGAAACTGATAAATGGGAAGTCACTTGGAAATCAATGCTTTTAATTTAACTAATCTAGCTGGTGTACATTATAAATACTTTTGTGAAAATTTTATAAGCACTGTTATGAAAATTAAATTTCCAAGAACAAAAATCAGCTTGATAGTGTACTTAATACTAGTTTTATAGCAATAAAAGTTGTTATTGCATTCATCTTCATGATTTTCTCTATTCTACAGTTGGGAAATATTTTCTATTTGTCTAAAGTCTAAGTCAAAAGGCAAGCAAAATTTCTATAATGGCCCCTCTTTATCCACTTACTTTCCAATACATGCATATTCAGCATATTCAGTCATTACTCAAACAAGATTTTGAATATAGGCACTGGGAATATGAAGACTATTAAGACAGTCTTTACACTAAATCAATTTCCAGGCTAGTCAGTGAGATTATCGAACAAATAACCATCTTTTAACCAGGGTAAATACTGCAATAGGGGAATATCTAAAGATATCTATTCTCCCCTTAATGTATACATTTCATATAATCCCAATCCAAATCAAATCTCCTACAGAGCTGTATTAAACCCTGATTCAATGACTCTGAAATTCATTCAAAAGAATCAACACAAAGAATAGCAACGAATAGTTTGGAAAAGAAGAGGATTGAGGATGATCTTGCCTAGATATATAGATATTATCACTTTTTCTAATACTACATGAACCAAAAAGAGTATAGTGCTAGCACAGAAACAGAGAGATCTTCAGGAGAAACGACAAGTACAGAAACAGACCCAACAGATCCAAGATTCCATTATTATGATGAAAGTGGCATTTCAAATTAGTGAGTAAAGGTTGAACTGGAACAACATTTTGGGGGAAATAAATTAGGTTCCCACCTCACATCAAAATTTAAAACTAACAATGAATCAAAAAATTTGAAGAATGTACGGGTGAACATGTAAGGACCGCCTAAAAGCATGATACAAAACAAAGATTATTAAAGACTTTAAAAGCAGTTTATATTAAGTAGAAAAAATGCCAGTTGGGCAAAAGAAGAAAACAAACAAAAATGCAAAAAAAAAAAAAATCAAAAAGGAAAATGAAAAGCTGAGAAAAATATTTGTAAATATCCAACACATCAAGGGCTAGTATCTTTACAATGTAAAACTACTGTAATATAAAAGGGACATTATACAGTGTGATACTTGCTAACTGTGAGAGAGAGAGATAAATATATCACTGATGGTACTTGAATTTTAGGTGTTACATTATAAATTTTAATAATTTGTGTATTTTAAAAATTATAAAGATCATATTATATATAAAAATCACATTAAATCTGTGATTTCACAGATATTGTTTAGGATGAGGCCAAGTTGGTTGATTTACTTTTAAAATAATATTTATTTTTAAAATACAAATGCTTACTACAAAAAACTCAAGCAAAACACAGAAGTACGAAGAAGTATTTTAGAAATAATCTAAAATCCCATCACTAAAAATGACCAGCGCTTACATTTGGTGAAAATTATTTGGGAAAAAGGGGTTAATGACCTAAATAGTTTGTCTTGATGAGTAGATATAAGAGAAATTGTGGTATTAAAACAGAGACTAAAAATTGCCTGGCCTACCACAGCTTTATGCTGAGATCTACCTACTGTTTGAAAATGAAGATAACACATTTTTTCCTTAAACATTAAAATTCTTTGTATGCTTATATTTGTACTGTAGTCATAGTCACTGGTCCAGGTGTGTAAGATAATCCTTGTGCTAAATTTCATAGCATAAAAAAGTTAATTTTTCTATTTTTAGTAGAGATGGGGTCTCGCTCTTGCTCAGGCTGCCTGTAGTCCTACCTACTCTGGGAGGCTGAGGCAGGAGGATCGCTTGAGCCCAGGTGTTTGAGGTTGTAGTGAGCTACGATGACGCCACTGCACCCTACCTGGGGCAACAGAGCGAGACTCTGTTTCCAACAACAACAACAAAAAAAAGGCAAGCTAATACTTTTCTTAAAACACACACTTTCAAAAATGCCAGCCTTCTTCTCCTTAGGAAAGTACAAAGATACTCAAATGAGGAAAATCCATTCATCCACTTACCTCAACTATTAATAATATTTACTCTGTGCCAGATACCACCACAAGTGAAATCCTCTCAATCTAATTAACTTTCAAAAAATAAAAATGGTAATGTTTAATAGCAGTGGTTAAAAAAACTAAGGGAGTGACTAGAGAGGTGTGGTTTAGGGACACAGATGAGGTATAAGAAAATGTCACCATGTTGAGGGTGCTGTAGGGCAGTGGTTCTCAAAGTGAGGTTCCTAGACCAGCAGCATCAGCAACATCTAAAATCTTGAGAGAAATGCAAATTTTCAGTACCCACTCTAGACTTAATGAACCAGAAAATATGGGGGTGGGCCCAGCAATCTGTGTTTTAACAAGCCCTCTAGAGAATTCTGATGGCCAAGTTTGAGAACTACTGTCTTAGATTTCTGAAAACAAGCCCAGTATCCCTATTTTGCTCAGGAGGTTGACTAGGTTAGGTCTGGGTCTGTTTATGTAGTTTGTGCTTCTGCTCTAGTTGGAATTTTATAATGTACATTTAGAGGAGAAAACAGGGAAATAATAGTACTGGTATAGTCGTTAAAAATATGGACTTTGCAGTCAGACAGACCTGGATTGGAATTCCTGCTCCACATTTACTTGTGTGATCTTCTCTGAACCTCAGCATCCTCATCTTGGGATACCATTACCCATTACCTACCTCATGGGGTTGGGGTTGATTAAATGAGATGACACAAGTAATACACTTAGAACAGTGTTTGGTATATAGTGAATATTCGCATTATTACTAAATCAATAATGAAGAGAAATAGTAAAATCAGAAAAAAGACCAAGAACATGGACAGGCAACCCACAAAATAATAAGTACAGATGGGAAAAAAGAATAAATTTCTATAATAATGAATTAAATGCAAAGTAAAGCTCTGAATATCACTTTTACCCTAGCGAACTAGCAAAAAGATAAGAAAAATAAAATTCAGTGTTGGCAAAGGTGTTTCATAACCTGCATCTTCACACACTATTAAGAAGACTATAATTACTACAACCTTATTAAAGGTGTAGAAGACTTTTCTACTCACAGGGATAAGACCTAGAGTGAAATGTACCGAACAGCTAGATTGGGGTTTGCATAACCTTGAATGCACCAGTCTGCCTGTCCAATAACCAAAAACCATACTATGGGGAACTGCTAGAACTGTTAATGTGCACCTGTGATCCCTAAAAAGGACAATGTTTATGTAGAAGATCTATCTAATACTATAGTTCTTTAAGATTTTCTCACCAAAAGGGGCTTTCTAATAAACCTGAAATAACTTATCTGCAAATCCGAATGGCAGTAAGAGCAAATTTGGTGATGTTTACCAAAAAGCTTTAAAAATGTCCTTACCCTTTAACACAGCAATTACATCACTAAAATTTATTCTAAGGAAATTAAGATTTAGCAGTGATGTTAAGCAGGGATTATTGTGTATAATAGAAATTTGAAAATAAGCTAGTTCAATAAAAGTAGATTCATGGATTAATCTATCCACCAACTGTATATAAGATGGAAAACCGTTCAACTCATTAAGCAATGTTGTAAAATAACATTTCTTTTCATATGTTGCCTGAAAAAAAGGCAGGATATAAAAAAGTCTCTATAGTAACATTAAAGTGGATAATAGCAATTTCTGGGTGACTGAATGATAAAAGATTTTATCATTAGTTTTGCTTATCTACCTTTTCATATTTCTCTATAATGAATATGTGTTACTTATATAAAAGAAATAAAAGTTATTTTAAAATTCAATGGCAGTGTCTCAATAAATGGCATAACATTTTTAAAAATGTGTATTCTAGAGAGCTAAGACACTATTTTTCAGCCTCTTAAGCATGATTACAAAATTATGGTTTTAAGACTTTTTTTTATGTTGCTATTGGGAGAAGGCATGGTAGGAATTTGTTGCTCATTTGCCAGGATAAAAAGTGCTAGTGCTGAGAAAGTGTTTGAAATGTCAAAGTGAAAAGCCAAAACAATAGATTTCTTGTCATCATAAAGTCTGCCACCTACCAAAAAAGAAATGTGTAAAATATTCTGCATTTCTCAAACTTGAGTAATTATGTAATCCCATTTTTAAAAAATGTAGTAGGTAATAACCGTACATTTTTAAAAGGAAAAAAGTAGGAAAAATACATGTAAAAATTTAATCCGCCTCCCATCCTTGTCCTCTAAGCACTCAATTCCCCTTCCCCAAGAGGCAATTACTATTACTAGTTTCTTGTGTATCCTACAAGTATTTTAAGAATATATAAGCAAATATGTATGCATCTATTCTATTATTATTTTTATACAAATGGTAGCATACTGTATACACTGTTCTGCACATTCCTTTTCTTGCTTTATAATGGACCCTGGAGATCATTCAAAATTAGTATCTATAGATCTGCCTCATTCTATTCCATCATGTGGCTATAACACAGTTTCATTAACTGGTATTCCCTTAGTGAACATTTAAGTTACCTGGAATCGTTTGTTACCATTGTTGGTATAAGAAAAGACTTCAGGTAACTGTAAACTGTGTACAAGGGCATGTATATACATGCCATCAAGTATATACATACCCTTGTACACAGGTATTAATATAAATGTGTTTGTAGTATAAATCCTAGAAATGGAGTCAATAAATGATATATGTATTTTTAACTTTTGACATTTATTTTGCCAAAAAACCCTAAGACAATTTTCTGTGAATGTCCACTTTTCTATACCCCCATGAAAAACACATCACCAAAATTTGATCTTTGATTGTCTGACAGATTCAAAATGGTGTTTTGTAATTTAAATGTATATTTCTCCTGTTACAAGTGAATATTAATCTCACTTATTACCAGTGAGATTGAGCCACTGTATTTCCTTTCTTGGGAATGGCCTATTCACTATAGAACCCTTTTAAGAATAAAAAATTCTAGGGACACCTGAGTATACTTTTGTGGGCTCTTCTTTTAAAGTAATACAATTTTACTTATGAAAATTACTTTCAACTGAAACTGTCACTGCAAAAGAATACTGTGTTTATAACTGATAGAATTTTAAAGATAATCTCAAAATTAAATATCAGAATTTCAAACAAGATCTCCATAGACCACTCTATATCCCTCCTACGAACTCTCTCCTAGTCTGTAGTTTAGGAAAGACTGGTTTTGCCAGAAACTTTTAGGCAGAAGGTTTCTATTGTAACATGATCTAAGCCCATTTTTATCAACTGTTTTACCCTTCCCATTTCTTGCCACATCTCTTCTTTCTCACAGAGCTTGTGAGCTCTGGCTTGCATTTCACTAATTTCTATTTTTGTATCTTGGTTACTCTTTCCACTTAAGGAAATCATGCTGGCTATGTTTGAGTTGAAGAAAATCTTTTCCAACAAGCTTTTGAATGAAGTCTATTTATCACAACCTCTGTATTCCATATAAGTACAAGGTATTATACACACATGTATATAAGTATATATGTATATATACACAGATACATATATATTCCCCCTGCTCTCTCTCTATACACACACACACACACACACACATATATATACTGGTGCTAGTATACGTGTTTGTGTGTTAGTGTAAAGTAATCTATTTGCCTTATTTATCTAATCCATCTTCCTACCTGAACTCTGAGATCCTTGAGGTTTCTTCATTCTTAATCCCACATTATCAAGTAAAATCTGCCTCATAGTCCAAGTAGCCAGAGCTATCATTTGCTACCATGTCATACCACTATCATGCTCTTTAAATTTTTATTCATCTCATATCAAACTAAACTTAGTCGCTTTTGCTGGCTTAACTTCATTGTAATTTCTGCTAGAAAGATCGCCTTACCAGGGAAAGTGAGCTTTACTTGTTTTGGTTTGAAGTCACATTTGCCTATACATGTGAAGAGAGAGTTTATGCACATTGTAATCAGGACTTCCCTTTCACATAGCAGCTGAAGCCTGAGCTCTGAAGCTGGACTGTCTGGGTTTGAATTTGGCCTCCACTCTTTACTTGTTATGCCCTTTTGGGCAAGTTGCTTAATACAGACATCCTTTTTATATTTTTATTTTTTATTTTTAGAGACAGGGTCTGGCTCTGTTGCCAAGGCTGAAGTGCAGCGGTGCAATTACAGATCACTGCAGCCTCGAACTCCTGCTCAAGCAATTCTCCTGCCTCAGTCTCCCAAGTAGCTAGGACTGCGCATGCCACCATGCGTGGCTAATTTAAAAAAATTTTTGTAGAGACGAGGTCTCACTATGGTGCCCAGGTTGGGTAACTCCTGGCTTTAAATAATCCTCTTGCTTCAGCCTCCCCAAGTGCTGGGATTACAGGCATGAGCCACCATGCCTGGCCAAGGACAATATTTTGCTATTGATAAAATGGGGATTGTGGTAGTTCCCAACTCAGGGTTCTATAAAGATTAATTGGGATAATCTAGGTAAAGCACTTAGTATGGTGCCCAGGCCATAGCAAGAACCAGTTTTTAATCAACAATGGCTCATACAATTTCTTCTCTATATTTTTTTTTTATTTTTGAGACAGAGTCTCACTTTGTTGCTCGGGCTAGAGTGAGTGCTGTGGCATCAGCCTACCTCACAGCAACCTCCAACTCCTGGGCTTAAGTGATCCTCTTGTCTCAGCCTCCCGAGTAGCTGGGATTACAGGTGTGAGCCACCATGCCCAGCTAATTTTTTGTTTCTATTTTTAGTTGACTAATTTTTTTCTATTTTTAGTAGAGACGGCATCTTGCTCTTGCTCAGGCTGGTCTCGAACTCCTGACCTCAAGCAATCCTCCTGCCTTGGCCTCCCAGAGTGCTAGGATTACAGGCATGAGCCACCACACATAGCCACAATTTCTTCTTTAAAGCTAAGTTAACTTTCCCCTTTCGGTTTACTCAACAACAACCTTTTCTACCCACATGTTCACTAGGGTTTAGACCAAATTTCACCCACAGTTCAATATCACCCACAGTTCAATATCAATTTAAGGTAATTACATAGACAAAAATTTATAACAAGTTTAACAAATTATTCTATGCTTGCATATGTCAGAACTTACCCCTCAATACCCAAATGGCACCATCTAGGCTTCCACTTTTTAGAAAAATTTCTGCTGCAACATTCACAACTTGACATCTTGATGCTAACATCTCAGGCCCTATAAGTCCTTTTAAAATTGTAAAATGTATTTTTAATTCATATAGTTTATCTAAGACCTTCCTTCCCTAGAATAAAAACAAAGAACACTAATTGAGTATCAATCATTACAAAGACACAAAGTCATTGATAACTATTCACAAGCTAATTGTCCAGTTTGAGTCATCATCCTAGACTGATGGCTGTCAAACTGCTTCAAGACTCTTCCTTGAAGCCCCTTCCTGCTCCACCATAAAGACAGAAGGGGAAAGGGAATAAGTAGGCTCTGCCTCATCTTAGTCACTCCCTCCCACCACCACCACCACACCGGGCTCCCTTGATCAGCAGTTTTCCTTTCATCTGTTTCAAACACTGTTTTTTGACAAAAAGACTTCATGTCTTAATGTAAAACACTATTGATTATATGTTTTTGTTCTTTTTCTGCTGACCAACCTGAGAACAAGGAGGGAGACACAGTAAAGATGAAGATAATGTGTTAGCAACTTTAGACAAAGAATGATAGTGAAAAAAGGGATAAAATTGTTGGCCAAATTTTTTTTAAAAGTCAATAATTATTTCACATATTAGAAATGAAAATTGTCTTTGATCTGGACATCAGAAATTGGACGTATTTTATACCAGGGGTCGGCAAAGTGTTCCTGTAAATGGCCAGATAGTAAATACTTTAGGCTTTGTAGACCACCTTTAACTTGTTGCATGTTCTTTTTGGTGGCTGTTGTTTTTTCAATTGTAATTCTTTAAAAACATAAAAAACATTGTTACCTTGAGGGCTCTACAAAAACAAGCTGTGGGTGAGATCTAGCCCCATGGGCCTTAGTTTGCAGACCCTTGTTTTATATTCTATACTATTTTGAGTCAGATGCTTATTCTGATGTCAAAGTACTTTCAATTTGACTGTATAAATGAGTGCATTTTTCAAGAGACACCTTTAGTTTAATTTCAATGATTTTATTTTTATGCTTAAAAAGGAATAGGCTTCATAAAAAATTCATAATAAAGTGATAAATAATCTTTCTAAATAAGATAAAGTTTTTAATTAAAAGACAAAAATCCTGCAATTTGTTAATGTCTTAAAAAATAACAACCAAATAAAATTAAAATATACTCTAAAGTTTTAGCAAAATCAGTCTGAGTTTTCAAAAAGGGTCTTCTTATTAGGTAGTTCTCAAATTCCCAAGCATTAACTATTCAAGAAATTAATGCTATAACCAACCTTAAGGTAGACAATGAGAAACAGGACAAGGTATATCTTTGCCCACCCCAGGCCTACCACACAATTAAGTGCTAAATCTCCTTGACCTTGAAGCCCAGAGACCTTCTGTACAATCATTCTGGGTTAAAAAAAAAAGTTTTGTTTTTTTTTAATTCATGAATTTTATATGTACACAAGTGACCATGTACTTAAATGTTATTCAACACATATTCAATTATGAAATAAACTCTTTATAAAAGGTAGCAAGTAACAAAAGATACATTCTAATACTTAACAGTGACCACACTCTCAACTACTCACTCCACTCTCTATATAATTCCAATCCCAAAGCCCTTATCTCCTTATTTTGGATTTTCCTGTCCTCTACTTGAAACTTACAGAGTCTATAACTCCATCTGCCACCTCAGGAAAACCTAAAGAATGATACAATATGGTCTTCAGTCACTGAAACACCTATCTGGTAGGCTAAGCCTCAAAGTTAGACATCAAGATATATGGTACACAGTGTTACAGACATTCTAAGAGGTGATGTTTAAGTTCTGTTAATTGACGTGTCCTGAGTACATCTTAAGAAAAGTCTCTTGGGCCAGGTGTGGTGGCTCACGCCTGTAATCCTAGCACTCTGGGAGGCCGAGGTGGGCGGATCGTTTGAGCTCAGGAGTTCGAGACCAGCCTGAGCAAGACTGAGACCCCCGTCTCTACCACAAAAATGGAAAGAAATTAGCTTGACAACTAAAAAAAAAAAAAAAATATATATATATATAAAATTAGCCGGGCATGGTGGTGCATGCCTGTAGTCCCAGCGACTCGGGAGGCTGAGGCAGTAGGATTGCTTGAGCCCAGGAGTTTGAGGTTGCTGTGAGATAGGCTGATGCCACGGCACTCTAGCCCAGGCAACAGAGTGAGCCTCTGTTTCAAAAAAAAAAAAAAAAAAAAAGAAAGAAAGAAAGAAAGAAAAGTCTCTTGAACTCTTCTAAAATTATAATGCTACTGACACTCAGGAGTTGGCAAAATAAACTGTGAACTGAAAGTTGCTTCGAATAAATATGACATTTAGCACAGCTTCTTAAGTTCTCACTCTACTGAGTTTTATTTATTTATTATTATTTTTTTTTAGAGATGGGGTCTCCTTATGTTGCCCAAGCTGCCTTGAACTTTTGGGCTCAAGTGATAGTCCCACTTCCACTGCCTGAGTAGCTGGGACTATAGCTGTGTGCCACTATACCTGGCTTGAGATTTTAAACAGTAGCCAGTCTCATGCCACTTCCTTTCCACATTTGCTTAATATACCAACCAATAATTCACTTACTAGTGTGCATCCTATTTTGTCACCTATGATGATTACTAGCAAATTCCTAACCTGCAAGGTTAAACTATATTCTGTGCATAATTTAAAAACTAACACTCTATACGAAGCCAAAACAAAAATTTAATGAAGTACCTTGGACCATTGCAACAGCTTGTGATAGAAGTACATAACATTGATTCCGATTCTTCCCAGCAAACTTTTATCTACTTCACTATTTTGTGGATCTTTGCTAACTGAAACACAAAGTAGGTGTATGGAAGAAAATGAAATAGTCACTTTAAATGATGGAAAAGGCAAATTGATACAGATTTATTGATAATACCACAAAGACCAGGTGTTGGCAAACTATGGTCCACAGGCCAAATCTAGCCTGTGGCCTATTTTTGTATAGCCTATGAACTAACAATGGCTTTTCTATTTTCAAAGAGTTGTTTAAAAAGAAAGGAAAACTACATGACAGAGTTCATATATAGTGTATTCAAAGCCTAAAATATTTACTATCTGGCCTCTTACAGAATAAGTTTGCCAACTCCTGATAAAGACCATGGTAGCAAAGAGCTCATGTAAATAAATAAATAAATAACCACAAAAAAAACCTCAAAACTATATAAATTTTGTTGATTTGTAATAGTGAAGATAGTGACAACTTCAATGATTCAAAAATTGAGGTGCTCCAGTATAATTTGCTAGCAATAGTTTTTCCAATCTGAATGAAAAGAAAAATAAGAATATGAAACATCTGATACTAAAACACCAATTCTTAACCTTATATCATTATAGTCTAACTTAACAACAGATAGATAGAGGAGTATCTGAAACTTGCAACACTAATTTATCCTCAATATGGAAAATATTAAAGCTTTACATTCTTGTTAAGAACACTGCACTATTCTAACACACAATCCTCAGACCAAAAAAAGAGACAATTTACCTGCTTCAGCAAATTCACAAAAAGGAACAGCTGGTCTTTCTTCTGTACAGTCTTTTGTTAATGTTTCAGCAATGCAAGCACAAAATCTCTGGAAATCCGCAAATATTTCACAGCCCATTTTTACGTTAATGTATAAATTTCCCAATTTGGTCCAGTCACCTTTTTCTTTACAATGCTATCAAAATTATTAAAAACAAAAGAAAGAAAAAAATAAATAAGGCACGGAAACTATTTATGCATACAAGCACTAAGGGTCAGGCACATGTAGGTATTAGACATACAGAAATTAACAGGACATAATTTCTGCAAATCTATAAATTTACTTACAAGCATCATAGCAATAACATACTATTGTAACTTCTCTTTTCTGACTACAGAAAAGTCTATAAATTTCAGACAGCAATGTACATTTGCATTGATTACTTAGGTCCTAAGTACTTAACGAAACCATATCTAAACCTGAACTCAACAGTGGAGGTGGATTTTGTGGAAAACAGATTATGGCAGCATGATTTGAGCTATCTCCACAGCAATACATTATTTTATTACTTTTAGAGACTGCATTTTACTATTATTTGGCCATTTATGACCTGGGGCCCATATATTTTCAGCATTACCTTTCTACAAAAATGGCTACAAAGTAAATTTCAGTAAACTTACTATCTTCCTACTAATTTCTATTAGAAACTAAGAAGTAGTTTTCCATACCAACAAAAAAGTTGTTTCAAGGATAAAAAGGTACTAATTAAAACTATATCAAAAATTGATAAGTACAAAAATGATATTAAATTTAAAAATGAAATCATCCTGAAAGTCCTTGTTTCTTATAATTTAAACACTTGGAGTGCAGTGTGATCCAGGCTTTCTCCCATCATTTCATGCACAGCAGCCATCCTTGACAACTAAGCCAGCTTTCTTGCGCACTGAGTTTGGCCAGACACAAGAATTAAAGACTAAGCTTTATTAACATAAATTAATTTTGAAACTGAACATTTATTTTTAGAATAGTCCACCACTCTAGAAATTAAAATGTTTGCATTTCAAAATATTAATTTGTAAAAAAAAATTATTTTCCGTGAGCATTTTCGCTGTATAACAGCCACACTTCCAAAACTTTCCCTAAAATTATATTATTAAAAATGTTTTTGTTACTGATTTTCAGAGATCCCAGCAATTTATTTAATAAATGCCATACCTCTATTTCATTCAAGGCTGATTCTAAATCATACTTCCAGTTCTTTTTAAATGGCCTCATCTGTAACCTTTAACAATAGAATAGTGTTAATTATACTTACATTCACTCCCTCAAAAGTCACTATTGCTGCTCATTAATTTATTCTATAGTGTATACCTAAGAGACCTGAGGAAAAAATAGATGTATATGTTATAAAGTCTTTAAAACTGAAGAAAATGGCAACTGTATAGATACTTAGCTTACACTGTTTCTTCCCTACACCACAGATAACAATAAGGAAAAGCAAATTCCACATGAAATCATACCTTGAGCCTAACCTGAAGACAATGCTAAAACTTCAAAATTATTGTCAATAAAAATATGAAAAAAAAATACCAAATCCCACCACATGATCTCTACTGCTCTGATCTCACCCTCACTGCTCCCACAAGGATTTGTAGCAAGCAAAGACAGATAGAAACAAAAATAGAGTAAGCAAAAAACCCAAAAATCTATAGCGGAGAACTGAAGAGAAATGAAGAGAGAAACTACAAGAAGGACCTAACATTGATTTAAAAATACTGCCACAGAGACTAACTCCACAATAAGTTTGAAAATGCTAATAAAAAAAGTCTCGATAGATCAGAGCACAGACCACAGGAAGGAACTTAAAAGTCTCTGTGATTTAAAGGCAGCAATCCTTGAAATATATACCTTTGGGGAAAGAAAAAAGACAAAAATGAAAGAAGCACCCTTTGGCAATTAGAAAGAGGAAAAGAAAAAAGGGGAAAGAAGAGGGCGCCATTAAACTAGGAGATTATATAATACCCAACTATGGGGTCAATTTTGGTAATTAGCCCCAATGCTCTATAAATTATTCCAAAGCATTAAGAAGGAAGAATAATTTTCTAATTCCTTATATGAAGTATAACTCTGATATTTAAACTATATAGGCAAAACTAAAAAACAACACTCAAGAATGGTGATGCAAAACAAAAAAAAAGAAAGAAAGAAAATATTAATGAACAGAATCCAAGACCACATTAGAAAATAATAAACCATGGTCAAGTGGTATTTATTTTAGGAATACAAGCTAAGTACAATATTAGAAAATCTATCAATATCATATGCTATATTAATAGATCTAAGGAAAAAAATCATTAACTCCATAGGTACTGAAAAAACTTTTGATAAAATTCAACAACTCATGACAAAAACATTTAAGAATGAAAGAACTGAGGGATACTTTCTTAAAATGATTAAATATACATGCCTTAGTCCCAAAGCTAGTATCATACTTAATGAGAAAATGCGAGAGGAATTTCCACTAAGATCAGGAACCATGCAAGATGTCTAATATATCTTCTATTATTCAACATTGTACTAGATGTATGAGCCAATGCAATTAGATAAGAACACTTAGAGGCATAATGGCAATGCAGAAGTAAAACAATCTCTATGTGCAGATGATATGACAGTATACCTTAAAAATCTTAAAGATTCCAGGCTCAAACTAACTCAAATAATAAGACTTCAGAGTAAGGCCAGGCGCAGTGGCTCATGCCTGTAATCCTAGCACTCTGGGAGGCCAGGGCAGAAGCATCGCTTGAGGTCAGGAGTTTGAGACCAACCTGAGCGAGAGTGAGACCCCATCTCTACTAAAAATAGAAAAATTAGCCAGGCATGGTAGCACACATCTGTAATCCCAGCTACTTGGGAGGCTGAGGCAGGAGAATCACCTGAGCCCAGGAGTCTGAGGTTGCTGTGAGCTAGGCTGACACCACGGCACTCTAGCCCAGGTGACAGAGCGAGACTACATATTCTATACCGTATTGTTATGTGTGATGAAAAATGGATTCTTTCTGACAATTGCAAGTGTTCAGCACAATGGCTGGATAAAGATGAAGTGCTGAAACACAGTCCAAAATCAAATATTTATCAAAAAAAGCTAATGGTGTTTGTTTGGTGATCCAGTGCTGGTATTATCCACTACAGCTTCATGAAACCTGGTCAATTACAGTGGACCAAATGGACTACTACAACCAAATGGACAAAATGATGAAGATACTTGTAGTGAAGTAGCCGAGACTAGTCAATAGAGACAGGTCAATTCTCTTGCAAGACAATACTTGACCACATGTTGCACAAATGACACTGTTCAAACTACAGAGGCTGGACTTGGAAACTCTGTCATCCACCACAGTCACCAGACCTTGAACCAACTACCACTTCTTCCAGGCTTTGGACCACTTCTTGCAAGGAAAAATATTCAATTCTCAACAAGCTGCGGAAAATGCCTTTTGCGATTTCATTGCCACTCGCTCTCCCGGCTTCTTCGCTGCTGTCATAACCAAGCTACCATTAAGATGGCAAAACTGTGTCGATAGTTTAGGCACATACTTTGATTAATTGTACTGCTGCTTGTTTGAGATATGATAAATTAATTGTTCACTCGTTGCTCACGTCCTTCTTTGCAGCCCCCCAGTTCCTAAGTTTCATGGAAGACAATTTTTCCACGGACAGGGGGAGTGGTGCAGTAGAGCTTGGTGGCCTGGTTTCTAACAGGCCACGGACCAGTATTGGTCCGAGGCCCAGGGATTGGGGACCATATACCTAATAGATTAGCAAACATTAAAAAGCATTATAACACATTACAGTAGAAAACTATGCTGAAATAGGCGGTCTCATATTTTTCTGATAGGAACACAAACTGGTACAACCCTTCTGAAGAGGAATTTGGCAGTATCTAACAAAAGTTATGTATGTACTTATCTTTAAAAAATTTTTATTTTGAAATAATTATAAGGTCACAGGAATTTTCAAATATAGTGCATAAAGCCCTGTGTACCCTTCATTCAGCTTCTTCCAATAGTGACATCTTACACAATAGTAATACAACATCAAGACCAAGAAACTGACATTGGTATAATATTGTTAACTAGACTATGGATCTTACTCAGTTTTCACCATTTTACATGGATTTGTGTGTATGTAGTCAGGGACACTCCCGTCCCTGTTCCCTGGCAACCATTAAAAAGTTCTCCACCTCAGTTTTGTCATTTTGAGAATATTATCTAAATGAAATCATGCAGTATGTGGCCTTTTGAGATTGGCTTTTTAAATTCAGCATAATTCCCTTGAGATCAATCCAAGTTGTTGCATGTTTCAGTAGTTTCTCTTTCTCTCTTTTTTTTTTGCTGAGTAGTATTCCTTGGTATGGACGTACTACAGTGTAACTATTCATTCACCTGTTGAAGGACATTTGGGGTTTCTCCAGTTTTTTGCTATTACAATTAAAGCTGCTATGAACATTGGTGTACAAGCTTTTAAAGCACCAAAATTTTCATTTCCCTAGGATAAATGCCCAAGAGTCCAACAGCTCTATTTGGTATTTGCATGCTTAGTTTTTTAAGAAACTGCCAAACTGCTTTCCAAAATGGCTGTACAATTTTACATTTCACCAACAACATATGATCTAGTTTCTCCACATCCTCCCCGCCATTTGGTGTTGACACCATTTTCAAATTCAGTCATTCTGACAGACATGTGGTGATATTTTATTATGGTTTTAATTTGCATTTCTCCTATGGCTAATGATATTGGACACCTTTTGATGTCCTTATTTGCTACCCACATATCCCCATTGGTTAAATGTCTGTTCATGTCTTTTGCCTATTTTTTTCTTTTAATATTTAGTCTCCATAGAGACTCTTAAAAATTGCCAACACTACATTGCAAGTTGTCACTGTGGGCTATTGGGAAAAGTTTTGTTAGCAATAGTGGCACTTCAGATAAACTTCACTGGCTACAACACTGCACTGTGCAAAGCTTCTTTTGTACATTTTCTTTCTTTCTCTTTTTTTTTTTGGAGACAAAGTCTTACTCTGTTGCCCTGGCTAGAGTGCAGTGGCATCATCATAGCTGACTGCAACCTCCAACTCCTGGGCTTATCAAGTGTTCCTCCTGGCTCAGCCTCCCCAGTAATTCTAGCACTCTGGAAGGCTGAGGAAGGAGGATCACTTGAGCCCACGAGTTTGAGGTTGCAGTGAGCTATGATGACATCACTGCACTCATGCTAGGATTCTGATAGGAACTGTGTTAAACCAATAGATGAATTTTGGGAGAACTGACATCTTTATTGAGTCTCCCAATCCATGAACAAAATGTTTCTCCATTTATTTAATCTCTTTTGGTTTCTTTCATCAGCATTTTATAACTTTCAGCACACAAGTTCTGTGTTTTGTTGTTAGATTTTTACCTGTTTTTTTTTTTAGCCGTTGTAAATGGTGTTGTGTTTTAAATTTTGGTCTCCCCCCCATACTAGTCTATTGCTAGTAGAGAGAAACATGATTGATTTTTGTGTGTTGATCTTTATGCTGTAACCCTGCTTCACTCAATTAGTTATAGCAGGTTTTTTTGGTAGATTCCTTGCCATGTATGCAGAAAATGTATGTCATCTGCAAATAGTGACAGTTTTATTTTTTCATTTCCAATCTATATGCCTTTTATTTCCATTTCTTGCCTTATCATGTTGTCTAGGATTTCTAATCCTATGTTGAATAAAAGTCGTACAAGCGAACATCCTTGCCTTGTTCCCAATCTTAGGAAGAAAGAAAGCATCCAGTCTTTCATCTAAGTGTGATGTTTGTTATAGAGTTCTTACAGATGCTTTTTATGAAATTAAACAATTTCTCCTTTATTATTAATTTGCTAAGTTTTTTTTCATGCATAGATGTTGAATTTTGTTAAATGATTTTTCTGTATTCATATAAATATGTGATTTTTTTCTTCCTTTGCTGTTGATACGATGGATTATATTGATGGATTTTCAAATATTGAACCATCTTCACATTCTTGGAATGAACCCCACTTGATCATGGTGTATAATTATTTTTATAAATTGCTGGATTCAATATGCTAGTATTTTGTTGAGGATTTTTACATCAAACATCGTGAGTGATAATATTGGTTTGTAGTCTTCTTTTTGTGGTAGTCTTTTTGTCTAGTTTTGGTATTTGGGTAATACTTGCCTCAAAATATGCTGGTAAGTGTTTCTTCCTCTTCTATTTTCTGGAAGAGACTGTGTAAATCCATGCTGATTCTTCTTTAAATGACTGGTAGAATTCTCCAGTGAAACCATCTGGCCTTTGAGATGTCTTTTCTGGAAGCTTTTAAATTACGGATTAAATTTCTTCCATAGTTATAAGACTATTCAGATTATCTAGATCATATTGGGTAAATTTTGATATCTTGTAGTTTTTGAGGAATTGCTCCATTTCATCTATGTTGCTGAGCTTATGTCAAGTTGTTCAAGGCAATCCCTCATGATCCTTTTAATGGTTGCAGGATCTGTACAGATATCCTCTGTCTGATTTCTGATATTGGTAATTTGCGTCTGCTATCTTTTTATCTTAGTCCTTCTAGAGGTTTGTCAATTTTATTGACTTTTCAAAGAAATAGCTTTTTAAATTAATTTTCTTTATCATTTTTTTCAGCTTTATTAATTCCTCTTCTTTATTATTATTTCCTTTCTTATGCTTGCTTTGAGTTTATTTTGCTCTTATTTTTATTGTTTCTTGAGGTGGAAGCTTAGAATATTTGGTGCTATAGGTTTCCCTCTCAGCACTGCTTTAACTGTTTCCCCCAAATTTTGATACATTTTCATTCAGTTCTAAAAGTTCATTCAGTTCAGTTTTCTTTTGAGAGTTCCTGTTCACATATGCATTATATAAAGTATGTTGTTTAATTTTCAAGTGTGTGGAGATTTTCCTATTATTCTTCCATTGTTGACTTTCAGTTTGATTCCATTATGGTCAGAGAATGCACTCTGTATAATTTCAATTCTTTTAAATTTTTTGAGGTTTGTTTTATGATCCAGGATATGGTCTACCTTGAAAAATGTTCCATGTTTGAAAAGAATGTGTATTCTGCTATTTGGGTTGGAGTGTTCTGTAAATGTCTATTAAATCCTGTTGGCCAACTGTGGTATTTAGTTCTACATCCTTGCTGAGTTTCTCATATTACTATCGATTGTTGAGAGGTATGTTTAAGTCCTCAACATAATTACACATTTGTCTATTTTTCCTTTCAGTTCTATCATTTTGCTTCACATATTTTGAAGGTCCGTTGTTTGGTACTTACACTTTCAGGAATGCTATGTCTTCTTTGTGTATTGGCCATGTTATTATGGAGCGTTCCTCTTTATCCCTGGTAATTTTCTTTGCTCCGAAGTATACTTTATTCGATATTAATATAGCGACTCATGCTCTTTTTAAAACTAATGTTTGCATGTATGTTGTTTTCCATCCTTTGGCTTTCAAATACCTGTACCCCTTATACTGGAAATGAATTTCTTGTAAAAGCCATATAGTCATGCTTTTATATCCACCCTACCAACTGCTGTCCTTTAATTGCTGTAGTTAGAACATTTACACAAACAGTATATTGTAGATATCACTCTAAATCAATACATAGAGAAATTCCTCATTCTTTTCTTTATTGCTGCAAAGTACTCCATTGTGTAGATATACTATAGGTTATTCAATTAATTTAGGGCATTTAGGTTCTCCCCAATGTTCTGCAATTATAAACAATGGTATAATGAATAGCCTTGGGTAATATGTATTTTTGTATTGATAGAGGTATATTTTCAGGGTACATTTGTAGAATTGGGATTGCTAAGTCAAAAGTTAAGTGCATTAGAGCAACCACTGAAAAAACTATACAAAGAGATACTCAAAAACACTGTAGATAATAAAAATGAAATTCTAAAAAATGTTCAAGTAATTACCATAGGAAAACAAGGAAAGGGAAACAAGAAACAAACAGAAAACAAATAATAAAATGGCAGACTTAAGCTCCAATATAGCAGTACTTACTTTAAAGTAAATGTTTTTAAATAATCACTGTATGTTAAGAAATTTCCTAGATTATAGGCACACGAAAATTCTCACTAATGTCCTGAATATAAATGTTAGAATTCTTTGTAGCAGTCTTATCTCCTGTGAAAGTCTTTCAAGTGAACTTTAAACTAGATAATTAAAAAATATAATCCAAATCAAAGTATAAATGTCCATTAAAACTAATTTCCCCAGCCCATAAAAGGTTAATTATTTCAAAGAGAGTTAAGAAAATTCAAATATATACTATTTTTTCTTCCTTTTGCTTTAGGGCTGGGTACACATGCCCAACCATGGTCTATACCACTTAACCACTCACAGTTGTTTTCCTATTCTCTCAAAACTCCCTCCTTCATCAAACAGGTCACCAACATTAGTACCTCTTAAAGAATACTAATACTATATAGTCATGCATCATTTAACAATGGGGATGTGCTCTGAGAAACGCATCGTTAGGTGATTTTGTCTTTGCGTGAACATCACAGAATGTACTTACACAAACCTAGATGGTATAACCTACTACACACCTAGACTATATGGTATAGTCTATTATTCTTAGGCTACACACCTGCACCACATTACTATACTGAATACTGTAGGCAACTGCAACGTAATGGTATTTGTATATCTAAACATAGAAAAGGTACAGTAAAAATATGGTATAAAAGATAAAAATAATGGTACGCCTATATAAGGCACTTACCACGATGGAACTTGCAAGAATGGAAGTTGTTCCGAGTGAGGGAGTGGTGAGTGAATGTGAAGGCCTAGGACATTACTGTACACTATTGTAGACTTTATGAACATTTCACTTAGGTCACACCAAATTTATAAAAAATTATTTTTTCTTCAGTATTTACTTTAATTACTATAATAACTTTATAAATTTTTTAGTTTTCTTACCTTTGACTCTTTTGTAACAACACTTAGCTTAAAACACATTGTATAGCTATACAAAAATATTTCCTTTATATCCTTATTTTATAAGCTTTTTTCTGTTTTTAAAATTTTTTATCTTTTACTTTTTAAACTTTTTTGTTAAAAACTAAGGCACATACTCGTATAGTAGGCTAGGCCTAAACACCATCAGGATCATCAATATCACTGTTTTCCACCTCCACATCTTGTCCCACTGGAAAGTCTTCAGGGGCAATGGGCAATAACATGAAGGGAGCTGTCATCTCCTATGCTAACAATGCCTTCTTTTGGAATACCTTCTGAAGGACCTGCCTGAGGCTGTTTTACAGTTAACTTTTTTTTTTATATGAGTAGAAGGAACACGCTCTAAAATAATTATAAAAAGTATAATACGATACATATCATTATCAAGTATTATTTACTGTACATAATTATAGTGCTATAATTTTATATAACTGGCAGTGCAGAAGGTTCGTTTAAACCAGTATCACTACAAACACATGAGTAATGTGTTGTGCTATGAAATTACTGCAGGTTACTAGATGATAGAAATTTTTCACCTCCATTATAATCTTATGGAACCAACACTTTTATGTGGTCCATCGTTGACCAAAACATCATCATGGGGTGTGTGACTGTGATGGTTTTGACTGGGAGAGTAAGAAGGGCAGAGAGTATAAGGATAAAGTTTTCAAAATTAGGAGCTGTACAATAAACTGTAAGAATATGCGTGTGATTGTGTCACTTGTGTTCAACAGCACAGTAGGGCAACCTAGAACTTATAGTATACAAGAATTTACAGTATACATCAAAATAGCTAGAAGATTCAGAATGTCTCCAACACAAAGAAATGATAATTTTTTGAGGTGATAAATATCCCAATTACTCTGATTTGATTATTACACATTATATGCATGTATCAAAAAAACTCATGTATCCCATAAATATATACAGCTATTATGTGTCAATTAAAAAATTTGGAAACTAAGGCTGTTTTTTTCTGAAATCTTATAGTAACAGATACTGTTCCCAATCACTGCATGAAGGGTAGAGTTCTGCAGCTGTTCTGGGCACAAAGGTACTGCTGCTGTCTTGAGCCTTGATACATACACTCTCCCTGTGCCAGCTGCTACTGAATCTGACAGGAGACTAAAATCTGCTAGCCACCTTGAGCTGCCATAGTTGCCACTACCCAAAATGGGAAAAGATTTTAGCATATGGCTTAGGGGAAGAATGAACTTAATGTTTGGAAGAAAATATCAATATACGCTATCCCAGAACTATAAGCTAGATTAATTATATTTTTCTCACAAAAATTTATTTCCTAGGTAGTCTCAAAATATATTTAACCTAAATAGTATTAAAATTTTCATTGAAAACATAAATATTTTTAATTAGCAGTAGCTAAATGAAAAAAATCATAGAACTTGAAAAACTAATTAATTTTAATGCTGGTGCTTTAAGGGACGTAGTATTACTTAGAGCTGTAATTCTCTTAACCGCACTAAGACATCCAGGGCACTATAGCAAACTCACTGAGGCAACAGAGGTTATTTTAAATTTTCAAATGACATCTGTCAGACACTACACAAACTACTATGATAACTTGTTTGGACCTAACTACTTAATAAATAGGACTGCTAACATATTTCTTTTGGCCTAGGGACACTGTGAAACAAGAAAGTTTGGGAACTTCTGCATTAGAGGACAATGAGAAATGAATAAAAATAGCATGGAAGTTCCCTGTTGGAGATTTATGGGCATTCAGAAGGACTTTAGTGGTTGATACCATTTGCTCTTTATCAAATCTAATTTCATTTATAAAGTTTTGGTTCATTTAAACACATCATTTGCATACTTTTTTCTATGTATGTTATACTTTAATACATTTTTAAAGTCATGGCTTTCCTTTTCCTCAATACAGGTATATTATGATGCTACTCTTACAATTATCAGAGGAAACCTTTGGAGGCCCATAAGCTAAATAGAGAAAGTGAATAAAGGAGAGGCATTAGGTATATTATTAAACTAACAAGAAGTGAGTGAAAGAGAAAAAAAATTAAGGTAATTTGTATACATATAATAGAGTGCATTAAGTATAACAGAATGAATTAAGTGATGAACAGAAGATAACGGAGACTCCTTTTACACTCGATGAG
The DNA here is from genome assembly GCA_028533085.1 of Varecia variegata. Lineage (NCBI taxonomy): Eukaryota > Metazoa > Chordata > Mammalia > Primates > Lemuridae > Varecia > Varecia variegata. The sequence continues at coordinate 127,623,592 of CM052436.1, forward strand.
CTAGACACTGAGAGGAAATGAGGTACTGAGAAAGATATGGTGAGGCTGGCCAGAGGCAGCCTGACTAAAGCAGGCCATAGCTAAGAGATGGGAGAACAGTTTACGGTGGGCAAACTATCTACATGTTTGGGCATATGAAAAGATGAACAGTTATAAGTGCTTTGCCTTCATCCTTTATAAGTCTCCACCAAAATACATATATTACTTTAGCCTTAATTATAATGATTTTTCCCACCTGGATTTCATTTCCAGAATTGCAGTTATTTCTTGCTTGGAAGCCTGTAATTGGCATAAGAGCTTAACAATATAGTTAAAGTGTTCTGGGTCAAGCACCATCCCAGCTTCAATAAGCTGTAGAAGAAAAAAAAAGATAGTCACTCTTATAAAAATGTGAAAGAACTGAGAAGCCAATGTGTGTGAAACAACTAACAGACTAACAAAAGAAGTAAAACATGCATACAAGTAGAATTAAAACTTGTTTTAAAAATGTGAAGCATATTTCCTTCAAAATGTTTGAGAAGCACAAAAAGATACCTTACTTTAACAATTTAAAACAAAAATATAAATAATAATTTTGCATTTGAAATTTGAATTTTCTTCCTGTTCTCCAAGTAATCTCAACCACTTTATCACCTGTACCTCTTATTTGGTACTCAGTGTGTAGCACTGGTGGTCTACCTCATCCCTGCTTGTAGACTTCCTGAAAAGTATTGTTCCTGTGCCTCACACAGGGCCATGGCCAGAGAAGAATCAGTGATCATTTGTTAAATAAATAACCCACGTGACTGACTTCCCATAAGTAACACAGTATTTGATTTAAAAAATCAATTCAAAGGTTTTTTCCTTTATTCACATGACTCCTTTTCCTGTCTTCTTCATGCACCTCAGATCTAATGGAGAGAGCCAACAGGGGAGTATCTGGATGCTTCTAGTGTACGAATGGATGAATGAGAGGTAGGCCTTCTCTCACAGCTCTTCCAAAGCATAACATCATCCTGGAAGGGTCGGAAGGTAAAAGGTTGTAGGCTGGTAGTCCTATTAGATCAGTTGCCTCACTGTTGACCTCTGCCCATAGGTATCATGACTAGGTCCTCCAATGCTAACCTGGACATGGGTGACACTGGTAGGATTAGAGTAAGAATGACTCAACTAAGTGGTGTTTGAAATTCTGTAACATTTTTGCTGAGAATCTTTCATGGTTCTGTTTTGATTTTCAGAAAATTTCTCCTTTTTTGGAATTACTTAAATATAAAAATGTTTTTGAATGTTTTGGAGAATATATGCTTTACCTCCTCAGTATAGATTGAAAGGAGTCCAGGAAATAAGAATTTAGGGTAGGATAATAAAATAATAGCAAAGGAGAGTAAAGGAGAATCCACCTATTCCAAGGTATAATTAGTCTCTATGAGAGATGCTGTAATTTGGTTGTCACTTATAACTGATGTGTACTTTGAAACAGATTTTTTTTTTTAGTAAAGAATAATAGTAACAAGTTGCTGAGAGATTTTCCCTATGTTTGGACCCTGAGGAAAAGTCTCCAATGTCATGGATCCCTTTTGAATGGGTCCTAGAAACTCTATCCTAACCCATATGGTTAAACAACTTAAACTGAAAATAGTTTTGATGTAAATAATTGTAAAAATAACTGTGTAAAGTCTGTTCTTAACATCAGGCTATAATTCTTAAACTCTTTATATCAGTTCCTCTGGACTCAAAGCATGTTCAATTTATTTTAAAAAAGGAAAACAGCTCTTCTCTTAAACCTACCAATCCACCACCTTAACAAATAGTTTTCCAAACTTTATGAAGTAAAAGAGTAAACACCATGATTATTTACTAAAATGCTCTTTAACATTCAATAGGACCACTGTTGGTCTCTCTGTAGGCACTGACCATGCAGTGACTTTTGACTAAATGGACAGGGCCAACTATAAACAAACCTGCAAGAGAACAAATTAGTTATCTGGTTACTGATACACTTAAAAAAATCTGCCCTTTAACACTGCTCAATAACTATAAATTGTTTCTTGAGAAACTAGATAACAACCTAAAGCGATAAAATAACATGTTAATTCTCCTTTCTCAATGATATTTATGTTAACTGGTATAGTACACTGCTTGAAGAAGAAGGAAAAACATCTTCTATGATGATAACATGGTTTTATCATCATTGAACCCTGAAATAGTGTCAACAGGGAAACTGGTACTGTTATTAAACAACTTCTAGAAATGATGGCTCCATATTATCTATGCAAAAATGAAAATCATTGTCTTTGCTAGATATTCTCCAATAAGAGTAATTTTATTTGGACAGTAACTGGGATACATTCTGCAGAAAGCCAAGTTTTATTCAGTATCAGACAATTTATGGGATCCTCACTGAGGTTTTCTATAACTAATATAGGTGAGCAGTGACTTCTAATTTGAAAAATTTCTAGGCAAGTAATTCTGTCAAGTTTTGTAATGTCAAACTAGAGGTATTCACTTAAATATGTGTTCCTCTGCTGAAGTGGTTCCAGTGTTGCTTCCAAATTGGGGGTTGCTAATGAAAATTGGGGGTTTTCCTACTATCAGGCCTATTCTGAAGTAGATGGCTGGGTAGTACCAAACACTAGGAAGCATTCCAAAAAAGTTAAAATTTTAATCTAATTAAAAAATAGGCCAAAGCTCTGAATAGGCATTTCTCAAAAGAAGATATACAAATGACCAAAAAGTATATGAAAAAAATATTTGACATCACTAATCAGAGAAGTGTAAATCAAAACTACAATGAGATATCATCTCATCTCAGTTAAAATGGCTTTTATCCAAAAGATAGGCAATAACAAATGCTGGCAAGGGTGTGGAGAAAGGGGAACTCTTGTACACTCTTGGTGGGAATGTCATTAGTACAGCCACTATGGAAAACAGTATTGAAGTTCCTTAAAAAACTAAGAACTGCCATATGATCCAGCAATCCCACTGCTAGGCATATAACCAAAAGAAAGGAAATCAACATATGGAAGAGATATCTGCACTCCCAGGTTTATTGCAGCACTATTCACAATAGCCAAGATTTGGAATCAACTTAAGCATTTATCAATGGATGAATGGAAAAAGAAAATGTACATATATACAATGAAATATTATTTAGCCATAAAAAGAATTAAATCCTGTCATTTGTAACAACATGGATGGAACTGGAGGACATTATGTTAAGTGAAATGAGTCTGGCACAGAAAGACAAATTTTGCATGTTCTCACTCATATGTGGGAGCTAAAAATGAAAACAATTGAACTCATGGACAATGATGGTTACCAGAGGCTGGGAAGCATAAAAGGGTATAGGGAATAAAGTGGTGATGGTTAATGGGTGCAAAAATACAGTTAGATAGAATGAATAAGATCTAGTATTTGACAGCACAACAGGGTGACTACAGTCAACAATAACTTACTGTATATTTTAAAATAACTAAAAGAGTAGAATTGGAATGTTATCACAAAGAAATGATAAGTGCTTGAGGTGATGGATACCCCAATTTCCCTAATACATACTATATGCCTGTATCAAAACATCACATGTACCCTATAAATATATATACCTAATATGCACCCATAATTAAAAATTTTTTAAATTTTAATATATTTTTATTAGAGCCATAAACATTCATTTCTTTTTGTTCAGTGCCAAAATTAAAACTAATTCCTAGCTACCATGCTTCTATTTGTTTTGGTCATGATTTTCTATTTACATATTGGTTTGTTTATTTTTATTGTAAATAACCTCAATGCTTTTGGAGAAAGAAAATTTTCTTTAATCATCCTTAAGGAGTAGAGATGAAGACAGTTTACACATCAGAAAGTTAGTCACCTGGATTGCTTGGAACTACCTAATAAAGGGGAAGGCTTGTCCGCCACTGGAATGTGTTTATAAACCCTATTTCAGGAGAAAAAGAACATTTCTGGAAATAGAATTTTTTGACATCCAAAATGTGAATAAAAGGCAGCTCAAGGGTGTAAATGGAAACAATTATTTTCTTGGTTATTCACTAACAGAATAAACAGATAAAATCATACCTTGCAAAAGATATCAATTAAAGCAGGTATAGCAGTCCTTAATTTCATAGTTGTGACATGTTCAAATATTTTTAGTAATGTTTTCAGAGCAGGCTGAATAAAACAAAAAAATTACAATCATTTTCATGTCTTCTTTAGTACACCTTAAGTTTCTCAAATTTGTTTATGCTGAAAAACACAAGTGTTCTCTAGAAAGTCTTCAACAAACAGAAATTTAACTGCCAAATTCAAACAACAGGCATAACAGAGAAATTAACTTAACATATTTAAAAAATATATTCTCAGGTTACTTACCGGCATTTTAACCATTATGCTGAGGTTCACTACCTGAAATACTTCTTTCAATAAACAATGTGTGAGTAAAGAATTTAGAAGGTCATTTAGCACTTGTAAATCAAAGTGTATACCCGGGGGAAATTTTCTGTAGTACTCCATAAATATGTTTACTGAAAACGAAAATATATTAAAGTCATTTTCTGTTTTAAAATATTCATCTTCCCTAAATTAGATAATTTTTCTCTATTTAAAAATAAAGCAATACTAATTCAACATAAATTCTTTAAAGGTATATGTCTAGTGTCAGAAATATTTGACAAAAATTAAAGCAAAAGCCAAAATGGCAATAATATTTGAAGTTAATCAAGCATGTTGAGCACTAAACTGGGATCTAATTCACGTGCTATCCACAAAGAATAGGTCCAGATTGCCAAATACATCATGATCTCAATATGAACTCCTAAAGAGTCAGGCTCCCAGGAAGTCTTCAAGCAGTGGCTTGGGTACATATGCAAAATTGTATAATTTGGTGATGGATGCAAATTATTTTGACACATGCCCCTTCTTGTTGTTTTAACTCCACCAACATGTTGACCCTGGGGATGTTTTTGATTCCAGTTTATGATTATGAGCATTCTACTAAAAATACAATACTAATTTCCTTTAAGAAAGTAGTTTATGGGCCGGGCGCGGTGGCTCACGCCTGTAATCCTAGCACTCTGGGAGGCCGAGGTGGGTGGATCGCTCAAGGTCAGGAGTTCGAGACCAGCCTGAGCAAGAGCAAGACCCCGTCTCTACTAAAAAATAGAAAGA
>CM052436.1:127628836-127645355 GCA_028533085.1 Varecia variegata
GCTGGGACCACAGGCGTGTGCCACCACACCTACCTAATTTTTCTATTTTTTTTTTTTTTTGGTAGAGACAGGGTCTCACTCTTGCTCAGGCTGGTCTTGAACTGCTGGCCCCAAGTGATCCTCTAACCTCAGCCTCCCAAAGTACCAAGATTATGGGCATGAACCACCACACCCGGCCCTCAATCTATTTTCTATACAACCCTTAAGTCATTTCCAATTTTTCTCCATTGACTTCATTAAAATTATTTTAATTGAGATCATTTCATTGATCCTTCCCCCACCCCCATATTCCAAAATTTCCCCGGTCAAAATCCATATACCCTAGCTAAAACTGACTTAGTAAAAATTACTTTTGGTTTTATTTTTCTATTAATTATTATTATTTTTCAGATAGAGGATCTCACTCTGTTACCCAGGTTGGAGTGCAGTGGCAGATCATAGCTCACTGGAGCCTCAAACTCCTGGGCTCAAGCAATACTCCTGCTTCAGCCTCCCAAGTAGCTGGGACTATAGGCACATGCCACCATGCCCAGGTCATTTTTCTTATTTTTTTGTAGAGATAGGGTCTCTCTATGGTACTCAGGCTGGTCTCCTGGCCTCAAGTGATCCTCGCACCACAGCCTCCCTAAGTGCTGGGATTACAGGAGTAAGCCATGGCACCCAGCCACTGTGTTCACTATTTCTCCTAGAAATACTTAATATTAACTAGATTACCTAGTGTTGTTTGGGAAAGTTAGTAGCTACTGACACAGCTCTGTAACACAATTGAAAAACTGATGTGAAAGTTATAATAATTTTTAGTAACTTTAACAATATGGCATAACAATACTGAACTTTATTGTAAAGCTTCTCTACATACTACAATCGTTTTCCCTAGACACACATAAATTCTTGTAGCTATTCTTAATTTTTTTATTTTTATTTTTATTTTTTGAGACAGAGTCTCACTCTGTTGCCCAGGCTAGAGTGCTGGGGCGTCAGCCCAGCTCACAGCAACCTCAAACTCCTGGGCTCAAGGGATCCTCCTGCCTCAGCCTCCTGGGTAGCTGGGACTACAGGCATGCGCCACCATGCCCGGCTAATTTTTTCTATTTTTAGTTGTTTGGCTAATTTCTTTCTATTTTTAGTAGAGGCGGCATCTCGTTCTTGCTCAGGCTGGGCTCAAACTCCTGAGCTCAAGCAATCCTCCTGCCTCGGCCTCCCAGAGGGCTAGGATTACAGGCATGAGCCATCATGTGCCCAGCCCTTGTAGCTATTCTTTTTGCACTATCTACATAGTTGCCTCTGTAGAAGCAGATCAACTGATAATATGGGAAGTTCATTGTCTATTATTACTATGACTTACTAATAAAACTGGAACTGCGATGTTTAAAAAAGGAGTAGTTGGAAAGAATCTATGTTAGCCAGTATGTAACAGTCCAGTAATTGACATGAAACCCACCTCCTTTTTGTCATTAAGTTATTTTTTAAATTTTAATATAATTTCTCCATTTAAAATGATCCTCTCTGGTAAAATTGCTGGGTGGAAACAGTTTAAACATTTTAATACCTTTTGACATAAACTGCCATGTTGCTTTTTAAAAAGGTTTTGCCAATACATAACACTACTTCATGAATGACTTACCAGAATCAGGTACTTTTACTCCTTTCTTTGATTAGGAGTGCACAATTCCAGTGAACCAGTAACCACTGGAGTTTCCTCTCCAGATCTGTTGCTAATTCTCACAAGAAGAAACAATATTCATGCCTTTCTAAATAGCTGCTGATTGAATTCTTATAAATTGGAATATTTTTATATATTACCAATGGTAAATCTACAATATTTGACTTTTTCCAGTTTAAATTTATATGATCAAATTTATATGTTTTGTATTTCCTTTGATGACATTAAACCACAGAAATTACCACCTTTCTTAAAATCTGATTTAAAAACTTATTTTTTTCTACTGAAATGGTAATATACTATATTCATTTATTTTGACATATGCTAAACAGTAGTAGTTTACAAATTTTTTTAGTCATAAAACTTCTGGAAGGGGAATTTTATGTAGAAATTCAAATATAAAACACATAAAAGAGGACCAATGATTTTACTCCTAGGTATATACCCAAAAGAACTGAAATCAGGGAAACAGATACTTGTACATGAAGGTTCATAGCAACATTACTCACAATACCCAGAAGGTGGAAACAGCCCAAGTGTCCATCAACGGATAAATGGATAAGCAAAATGTGGTATATACATACAATGAAATATTATTCAGCTTTAAAAAGGAAGGAAATGCTGACATACGTTACAATATGGATGAATCCTAAGGACATTATGGGAAATTAGCTAGACACAAAAAGACACGTTATAAAATTCCACTTATGTAAAGTACCTAGAATAGGCAAATTCACAGAGCCAGAAAGTAGATTAGATGTTATCAGGGGCTAGGAGGTGTAGGGTAATGAGGAGTCATTGCCTAATAGGTATAGAGTTTCTATTTGAGATGATAAAGAAGTTCTGGAAACAAATAGAGGTAATGGTTATACAACATTGTGAATGCATTTAATACCAGTGAATTGTACACTTAAAATGTTTCAAATTATAAATATTATGGTATGTATATTTTATCACACACACACTCAAAGAGTCAAAGAAAGACTATAGAAATATTCCAGATTAAAGGAGGCTACAGAGACATGACAACTAAATGCATACCCGATCCTGGACTGGATCCTAGACTAGAGGCAAAAATGCTATAAAGGATATTACTGGGTCAATTAACAAATTTTGAATATAAATAGATTAGATAAAACTATTATATCCATGTTAGGTTAACTGATATGGATAAATGTACCATGATTATATCTAAGAATATCCTATTTTCAGGAAATATACACTAAAGTATTTAGAGGTAAAGGGCTATGATGTATGTAACTTACCTTCAAGTGGTTCAGGGAAAAAATATGTGTTTGTATGTGGCCATGTAGACACACACACACACATGTGGAAGGCGGAGAGAGAGACAGAATAAATGCAAATGGTAAAGTAAGGATATGAGTATTCTTTGTATTATTATTATTATTTTTTTTTTTTTTTTTGAGACAGAGTCTTGCTCTGTTGCCCAGGCTAGAGTGAGTGCCGTGGTGTCAGCCTAGCTCACAGCAACCTCAAACCCCTGGGCTTATGCAATCCTACTGCCTCAGCTTCCCGAGTAGCTGGGACTACAGGCATGCGCCACCATGCCCGGCTAATTTTTTCCATATATATATATTTTTAGCTGTCCATATAATTTCTTTCTATTTTTAGTAGAGACGGGGTCTCGCTCTTGCTCAGGCTGGTCTCAAACTCCTGACTTCAAGCGATCCACCCGCCTCGGCCTCCCAGAGTGCTAGGATTACAGGCGTGAGCCACTGTGCCCGGCCTGTATTATTTTTATTTTTGAAACTTTTTGTAAATTTGAAATTATTTCTAAATAAAAATTTTAAATTAAAAACTCTGGAAAGAGAATTTTATGTGGAAATTCAAATATAAAATAGATAAACATAGAACTATGATTAAATAGGGGAATGGGGAGTCCCACCTACTCAGCTACCTCCCCTTGTGCACCAAAGGTCCCTGAGGCCTCTCTGTAGAGTCTGAGCAGTTAGATCCACACCTTACACTAGTGGTATGGATCTAACTCTTTAGGGGTATGAAATTTTCTAAGTTGCTATGCAGTCTATCTTAACTCATTTATTAAATGATTCCTCCTGACCTATCTATTCTTTTCTACTGATCTAAGTTTCTATTTTCACACCAAACAATTTCCACAGGTCCTTGACAACTTCCTACTCTTATTCTTTGTTATAAGCCCTTATTTTTGTTCTAGATTAGTTGTTTTAAAACTAAATTCAGATTATTTCTTCTGTGGCCATACTGGATCTTTATACAGAATTATATTTTGAGGAGTTTTGCATCTTTTCTGTGACATCATCTTTTCTTCCACATCTCATGTTATGAAATTATTTCTGGAATTTAATAGTTCACATCTAACCATATGTAGCTTCTCGTTCTTGGCTATCACAATCCCTCGGTCACAAGTTTATTTCCATATAGGCTCCTATTACCTCTACCTTAACTATTTTTCCCTTGTTACAGTTAGATTAAGTCCAGACTAGCAGTTCTCTTAGATGCTTCCTCTAATCCTTAGGGAAATGATATCACCAGCAAAACAAAACAATAAACTTGTCAGAGATTTTGTTTTTAGCTGAATAAGATTTCACACAGATGAATATGAAGCTAAAGTGCTCTATTACCACATACTATGTGGCTTTGGTGGCTGTGTAAGGGTGACAAATATAAATAAAGATTGGTCCCTGTCCTCTTGGGGCTCATGTTCTAGTATGGAGAGGGAACAGAAGCAAAGAATGAGGTGGGATTGTGGAATCAGAAAAGGGTATAATAGGAGGTAATCCTATTTCCTATGACTCAGCCTTGAAAGCTGAATAGCTCTTTGCCATGGAGAACGGGGATGGAAGGAGAGGCATTCCGGGCAGAGAGTAGTGGCAGTAGTAGCGCTGAAGTTATAACACAGCCTGGTATGTTTAGGGAACTGCACAGAACTCACTGTGCGTGGCTAGAAGGGGTAAGTATAAAAAGAGAAAGATGAAGAAGTAGGAAAAATTCACCCTCTGAAAGATCCATTCAGATAGATTTAAAGGCTAATTAACAATACCCTTTTCTCTATCTTATAAATAAAATTTCTAAGTCATGAAAATATTAGTACATAAGGGAATTATAGTGTTTAGGTGGACTATAAGTTTTTATTAACCAAAAGACAATATTTATTTTTAATCCTTTCTAAGGCCAACAGAGCCACTCTTACATAAGGCATTCAGTTTTCATACTTAGAAAGTGCTGAATTTACTTTCAAACAATAGCACATTGTTTGAAATACCCACACTAATACATTTATACCAATCATTCAATTGCTTCATACCTGCACGTTGTAGCAAACACAGCTCATTGATACTTATATATTTCTTAAACACATCCATGCAAATCTGCAAAAGCCATGAAAAGTACAAAATTACCTTTTCTATATTTCATAAGAACTATACAATTTCAATTCTATCTCTTGCTTATTTCAAACTTTTAAAATCAATGAAAGCATAAGAATAAAGAAGTGATGTTTGGCTAACTTACAGATTTGAAGTACATATTGAATTCATTACAAAAACCTTATTTAGGTTATTTAAAAATAACCATTTACCGGTACAAGGATAAACACACTGACCACTGTATTAGATCAGACTGTCCGGAAATAGACCCATTCAGACATAGTCAGCTGACTTATGACTGCAGTACAGTGGAGAAAGGATGGTCTTTCTAATATATTTGATTATTTATTTTTTTAGACACAGGGTCTTGCTCTGTTGCTCAGGCTGGAGTGTAACGGCAGGATCATAGCTCACTGTAGCCTCCAACTCCTGGGCAGAAGCAATACTCTAGCCTCAGCCTCCTGAGTAGCTAGGAGGATGGTCTTTCAGTAAATGGTGCTGGGTCACCTGAAGATCCACATGGGGAAAAAATGTATCTTGACCCTCTTCTCACATCATAAACAAAAATCAACTCTGGATTAGAGTTCTAAACACAAAAGGTAAAACAATAAACTTTTAAAGGAAAAACACAGAACATTTTCATGATCTTAGCAAAGATATCTTTAACAGGATGTAAAAAGTTAATACCACAAAAGAAAATAATTGAGAAATTGAACTATATAAAAATTACGAGATTTTGTTTCTCAAAAGACACTTTTTTTTTTTTTTTTTTTGAGACAGAGTCTCACTCTGTTGCCCAGGCTAGAGTGCCATGGCGTCAGCCTAGCTCACAGCAACCTCAAACTCCTGGGCTCAAGTGATCCTCCTGCCTCAGCCTCCCAAGTAGCTGGAACTACAGGCATGTTCCACCATGCCTGGCTAATTTTTTCTACATATATATACTTTTAGCTGTCCATATAATTTCTTTCTATTTTTAGTAGAGATGGGGTCTCGCTCTTGCTCAGGCTGCTCTCGAACTCCTGAGCTCAATCAAAAGACACTTTTAAGAGGATAAAAAGGCAACTTGTAAAGTAGTAGAAAGATATTTGCAACATATATATATGTGTGTATATATATATCCAGTCTAAGAACCTGTGTCCGGATTATATAATGAATTCTTGTAAATTGGTTAAGAAAAGGACAATCCCATTGAATATAGGCAAAATATCTTCCAAAAACAGCATATCCAAATGTCCAATAAACACTTTGAAAAATGCTCAACTTCAATCATCAGGGAAGGCATCACACCCCCACCCCTAACCAGAACGGCTAAATTAAAAGGCTGATATTATCAAGTGCTGGTAAGGATATGATGCAACTAGAATTTTCAGACATTGCTGGTGAAGAGTGTAATATGATAAAACCACTTTAGAAACCTGTGTGGCAGTATCTTCTCAGGTTGAACATATGTAGACCCTATGACCCAGCAATTCTAGTTTTAAGTATAACCTATCAGAATGTGTGCATATGTTCACCAAAAGACATGCAGAAGAACACTGATAGCATAATAATTGTAATATCCAAATCTGAAAACCACCCAAATGCCCATCAACAGTAATATTTATCCACAACATTAATTTTGATATGCTCACACAATGGAATACTATTATACAATGAGAAAGACACATCTACAATTAAATAAAAAAGACAAATTTCAAAAATATTGAGCAAAATCCAGACATAAAAGAATACACATTATATGATTTCATTTATATAAAACACAAAAACAGGCAAAGCTCATCTATGCTCTTAGGAGTCAATGAAAATCTAAATTAAAATGCATGACTGAGATAGTTATTAAAACAATCTCTACTTCAAAGACTTTCTGTTTTACCTTTTCATCCCCTTGCTCAGGCACATGAGCAAACTTGCATTGTGATCGTTCACAACCACGTAACGTATTAAAATGAAATTTGCAGTATCTATGGGGTATCATCAACCCTAGGGGCTTCTGGAACACCTAGAGAATTAGAAAAATTCCCATTCTCTGTTTACTGCAAAACATTTACTATAATCAAGTAACAAAGCATCTGAAGCAACAAATATTAAGCATCCTAAACAGTATCAGGATAAATTGCTTGCTCATTTGATAAGAAAAAATAAACTCCAGACAATACATACATACATACATATATATATATGTGTGTGTGTATGTGTGTGTGTGTGTGTGTGTGTATATATATATATACGTATATATACATATATATACGTATATATATATGTATATATACACACACTTTAAATTTTAGAGACAAAGTCTTGCTCTGTCCCCCAGATTGAAATGCAGTGGCACAATCCAGCCTCAAACCCCTGGGCTCAAGCGATCCTCTCGTCTCAGCCTCTTGAGTAGCTGGGACTACTGGTGCACATCACTATACCCAGCTAATTTTTCTTATTTTTTAGGAGATGAGGTCTTGCTATGTTGCCCAGGCTGGTCTTGAACTCCTGGCCTCAAGCAGTCCTCCCACTTTAGCCTCCTGAGTTGTTATTATAGTTGCAAGCCACTGCAACCAGCTTATATTTTTAAAAATAATGAAAATTTAGAGTGATTTGTCTGTGAATTTTCTCAGTTTCTTAGTGTAAAATGTTCCATCAAGGTTATTCTGTTTTATATCACATTTTTTTAACAAGACTTTTTTTAAGAGAAGTTTTAGGTTCGCAGCAAAAGTGAAAGGAAGGTACAGAGATATCCCATAGACTCCCTGCCCCCATACACTTTACATATTTTTAAAAGCTTATATATTCCCTCCTCCTTTTCATGCACCTGCCCCTACTTTTATAAAAAGTTAATTCTATTATAATATGCATCATATTTCAGATGCATTTATTAGAACCAAAATTTTCCTTAGCTTTTCTGATTAATAGAAAAAGGCAAAACTTTCCCCATAAACTGCTTTGTATCTCCAGCTTTTTCTTTCATCACAGAGAACTCTTCATCCTATATTTTCTGTTTGGTATGTTCCCCCTCTGCTGCTTTCAACCTCTTATGTTATTTGTGAATATCCTCTGAGTCAATACTTATTTTCTGCCTCTTACCACCAGCCTCCATTCAAAATCCACGGAATGTCTAGAACTGCTTAAAAAATGACAGTAAGAGAAATACAACCAGAAGAGTCCAAAGTATGAGTTTTATAAAATTATTTTTTTAAAAAGTAGAAGACTTACCCCTACATTTTTTTCCCTCCTAAATATTTCACAATTTTCAGGATTCTGCAGCTTTAGGACAGAATGTTTTCCTGGAAATCTGAAATCTAGAAATGATTTAGTATGACATTACGCACCAATATGTTACAACTTATTCCCTTCATAACAATGAAATAGATGATCACTACTATCTGCTTTAAAATTTCATTTTGGAATATTCGTGTTCAATTCACAGACTGTGCTGCCATGTGTGTTTCTGTGAAATATAGAATGATTTACATTTTAGGTACCCTTAAGTATTTCTAGATCTGAATTTAAAATTTTAAACTCACTACAGGCTGCAGACAACTTTCTTAAAAGCCTTATATAGCAGTATTCAAATGATAAGTCTCTAAGTTAAACAAATATTGCACACAATAAACCTTTCTAAGGGCAGAAAACTACTGACAAACCCAGATACTATGGATGGAATTGTATCTCCTCCTCCCCTGCAAATTCACATGTGGAAGCCCTAACCCCCAGTATGAGTTTATTTGGAGATAGGGCCTTTATATAAGTAATTAGGGTTAAATGAGGTCATAAGGATGGGGCCTTGATTTGACAGAATTAGCATCCTTGTAAGAATAGGTACCAAAGAACTCACCACACTCCAAGGAAAAGCTATGTGAGGACTTAGGCAAGAAGGCAGCCATCTGCCAGGCAGAAAAAAAGCCCTCACCAGAAATTGAACCCTGCCAGAACCTTGATCTTGAACTTCTAGCCTCTAAAAATGTGCAAAATAAATTTCTGTTGTTTAAGCCACTCAATCTGTGGTATTTTGTTACGGCAGCCCAAGCAGACTAATATACCAGGCATCATATCCCTTAATGTTGGTCTTTTAAAATGAGAACTAGGGCATTTAAAAATATTCTTTTCTAAAGATAAAATAAATAAAAATAAAAGTATTTTAAATTTTAAATCACTTATTTTTTACTTTGGCAGCATGCAGATATAATCTCAAACAAGCTAAAGTTTTTGCTGCATAGCTTTGCAGTAATTTACATTATGAAAACTGTAAGGCTTTTAAAGATAAAACACATGATCATTGTGGGCATGCTGTGTACTATAGTACACTACACTAGGCAGTATGAAGTCAGTATTGGGAAGGTATAGAAAAGTTAGATGTGTACAACACAAGTGGTTTTATAGATTCTAAATTCATCCTTCAGTGTAGCTTATTTTGTTCAAAGGATTGTGAATTATCAAAAAAATTGGAAAATTCTAAAATACAAGTATATTCAATTAACATATAAATATTTTATGTATAACCTAAATTCCCTGTACTACTACTATCACATAAATACAGAAATTTCAGAAGTTGTCCCATTAAAAGTACTAAAGAAAGGCACACAAGCCTTCAATTTTAACATATACCACATTTGTTTCAATTTTTCTTTTTTAATATTTTTTTGGTTTTGGTGGAATAATCTCCTATATACTTTCTATATCACCAAAAGCCAACAGGACTTTATAAAGAAAACAAATAGTACCATTCATCCAGGGCTTCAGTATTGTGTCTTCTTGATGACTACTTAGATTCAAAGGAGGTACTAATAAGCACAGAGGTTTTGGGACCAGTGCTGCTAATTGACATTCACCAACCATAATGTCTGCATTTCTAGAATCTTTGCTGTGTGAGCAGAAAAACCAAAGTCAGAATTTAAATGTATTTTTAAAACATTAAAGTAATGAGAATCAAATAAGTAGAAACATAACCTAATGCTATGTACATGCTACATACTATGCTATATATTATAGGCATATCTCATTTTATTGCACTTCACAGATACTGTTTTTTGTGTTTTTTTGTTTTTTAAACAAATGGAAGGTTTGTGGCAATGCTATGTTGAGAAATCTATTGATACCATTTTCCCAACAGCATGGGCTCACTTCATGTCTCTGTGTCACATTTTGGTAATTCTCACAATATTTTGAATTTTTTATGATTACATCTGTTATAGTGATCTGTGAGTTTTGATGTTACTATTCTAATTATTTGGGGGCACCACAAACGGCACCCAAATAAGAGGGCAAATTTAATTGGTAAATGTTATATGTGTTCTGACTGCTCCACCAACAAGTAGTTCCCCCATCTCTCTCCCTCTCTTCAGACTTCCCTATTTCTTGAGACACAACAATATTGACACTAGGCCAATTAATAACCCTATAGTGGCCCTTAAATGTTGAAATAAAAGAAAGAGTCTCACATCTGTCAGTTTAAATCAAAAGCTAGAAATGATTAAGCTTGGTGAGGAAGGCATATCAAAAGCTGAGATAGGCTGAAAGCTAGGCCTCTTGTTAGCCAAAGTGTAAATGCAGAGGAAATGTTCTTGAAGAAAATTAAAAGTGCTACTCCAGTGAATAAACAAATGATAAGAAAGAGAAACCACCTTATTGCTGTTATGGAGAAAGGTTTAGTGGCCTGCACAGAAGATCAAACCAATCACAATATTCCCTTAAACCAAAGCCTAATCCAGAGCAAGGCCCCTAACTTGCTTCAATTCTATGAAGGGTGAGACAGGTGAGAAAGCTTCAGAAGAAAAGTTTGAAGCTAGCAGAGGGTGATTCATGAGGTTTGAGGAACAAAGCCATCTTTATAATATAAAAATGCAAGGTGAAGCAGCAAGTTCTAACAGGGAAGCTATAGGAGGTTAACCAGAAGATCTAGCTAAGATCACCGATGAAGGTGGCTAAACTAAATAACAGATTTCAAATGCAGAGGAGACAGTCTTCTATTGGAAAAAGATACCATCTAGCACTTTCATAGATAGAGAGGATAAGTCAATGCCTGGCTTCAAAGTTTCAAAGGACAAGCTGACTCTTAGGGGTTAATGTAGCAGGTAACCTTAAGTTCAAGCCAACGCTCACCATTCCAAAAATCCTAGGGCCCTTCAGAATTACGCTAAATCTACTCTGCCTGTGCTCTATAAATGGAAAAACAAAGCCTGGATGACAGCACATCTGTTTACAGCATGGTTTACTAAATATTTTAAGCCCATTGTTGAGACCTACTACTTAGAAAAAAAAGATTCCTTTCAAATATTACTGCTCATTGACAATGTACCTTGTCACCCAAGAGCTCTGATGGAGATGTACAAGGAGATTAATGCTGTTTCCATGCCTGCTAACACAACATCCATTCTGCTGTGGATCAAGCAGTAATTCTGACTTTAAAGCCTTTTAAAGAAATATTTCGTAAGGCTATAGCTGCCATAGATAGTGACTCCTCTGATGGATCTGGGCAAAGTAAATTGAAAACCTTCTGAAAAGGATTCACCATTCTAGATGCCATTAAGAACATTTGTGATGCATGGGAAGAGGTCAAAATATCAGCATTAACAGGAGTTTGGAAGATACTGATTCCAATTCTCATGGATGACTTGGAGGGGTTCAAGACTTCAGTGGAGGAAGGAAGTACAGATGTGGTGGAAACATCAAGAGAGCTAGAATTAGAAGTGGAGCCTGAAGATGTGCCTGAATTGCTGCAATTTCATGATTAAACCTGAATGGATGAAGAGTTGCTTCTTATGGATGAGAAAAGAAAGTTCCTTGAGTTGGAATCGACTCCTGATGAAGATGCTGTGAACATTATTGAAATGACAACAAAGGATTTCAAATATTACATAAACTTAGTTGATAATGCAGCAGCAGGGCTTGAGAGGATTGATTCCAATTTTGAAAGAAGTTCTACTGTGGGTAAAATGCTATCCAACAGCATTGCATGCTACAGAGAAATCTTTTGTGAAAGAGTCAAGTGATGTGGCAAACTTCATTGTCTTATTTTAAGAAATTGGGCTGGGCGCGGTGGCTCACGCCTGTAATCCTAGCACTCTGGGAGGCTGAGGCAGGCGGATGGTTTGAGCTCAGGAGTTCCAGACCAGCCTGAGGAAGAGCAAGACTCCGTCTCTACTAAAAATAGAAAGAAATTATAAAGACAACTAAAAATATACATAGAAAAAATTAACTGGGCATGGTGGTGCACGCCTGTAGTCCCAGCTACTTGGGAGGCTGAGGCAGGAGGATTGCTTGAGCCCAGGAGTTTGAGGTTGCTGTGAGCTAGGCTGACGCCACGGCACTCTAGCCCAGGCAACAAAGTGAGACTCTGTCTCAAAAAAAAAAAAAAAAAAAAAAAAGAAATTGGCACAGCCACCCCAACCTTTAGTAGCCACCACCCTGATCAGTTCGCAGCCATCAACACCAAGGCAAGAACTCCCACCAGCAATAAGATAACAACTTGCTGAAGGCTCAGAGGATTGTTAGCATTTTTTTTTCTAGCAATAAAGTATTTTAACATTAAGGTATGTACTTTTTTTCACATAATGCTATAATGTTATTGCACACTTAATAGACTACAGTATAGTATAAGCATAACTTGTATATGCACCAGGAAATGAAAAACTTTGGGTGACTCACTTTATTGCAACATTTGCTTTGTTGTAGTGGTCTAGAACCAATCCCACAACATCTTTAATATCTTCAATAAGTTGTTCCTGACTTCTTAGCTAGAAAACCAATACTTGTTAAATGGTTGGGTAGCAATGGGGTAGTGTGGTTAAAACTGGAGCAAAATATTTTTGATCATGATAAACAAAAGGTCTGAGGAGGAGCGGGGCTGACGTTCTAATCCAGACATCCAGTTATTCTACTGAGAGTGCAATGAAATGGATTACAAATTATTCTTCAGGAAAAGTATATGTAATAAACATATATGGGTCTTTGAGAGCTTCCTCTGGGGAGAAGGTCTTAGAAATGTTATTGTTCCAGGGTTGCTGATTTAAACAGCTTTAGCTGTATTCTAATATGTGAAATCCTATATGACCAATTTTACAAAAATTTAGAGGTTATTTAGAAAAAGAAATAACAAGTAAGGGGGGGTGGGGGAAGTACTTCAGAGCTAACTAGTAGATACAAATGAAGTACTTTTTAGGGGAAAGACTATACCAACACTCAGATCTTTTACCTTAAAGACAATTCTAATAAGTTTTTTCAACTGGGGTTTCCTGGGCCAAAGAGGAGTAAAAATAGAAGAGGGGCCCATATTTACAACAGTTGAAACATTGTAGTGTTGGTGGAATTTAAAATTTTCACACAAAATATTTGCTTCCCTCCCCATCTTGGGATATCATTGCTCTGTGTAATCAACATAACTCCCTCCCCCACAAAATAAAACAAAAGCAATAACATAAAAGAAAGAAACAGGAATTATGGAATTTTATAGATGGAAGAGATTATCTAGAAAATTCTCTCATTTTTGACTGGATGACTGAAGCCCAGGATGATGTAGTAAGTTACCCAATGTCACACTTCTGATCACTATGATAGAGCCAAGCTGACAATAAACTTTTGTAGGATGCAATGACAACTATTTTAGTTTGTAAGCAAAATGCTTCAAATAGAAAAAGAAAAGTAAACCTTGTCATTTTTCCTTTTACTTTAGGATCTCCAAATGGTCATGAACCATACTGGACTTCTGTGCCAATCTAATTCTTACCTAGCCTTTCCCTTAGCACAGTGGTTCTCAAACATAAGCATGCATCAATATCAGTTAGTGAGTGGCCTTGTTGAACACAGACTGATGGGCCCCATCTCCAGAGTTTCTGATTTAGTAGGCCTGGGGTGGGACTATACAATTCCCACTTCTAACAAGCTTCCAGATGATGCTGCTGCTCCACGGATCACACTTTGAAAACCACTGCCTTAAGAAAAGGACTTGAACATGTCTATCACCTGTTGTGCTTCACCTCAACTGTAAAATGAGGGTAGAGGATGGATCAGATGATCTCTAAGGTGTCCTCCAATTCTAAATGCAGTGGTTTTATGGTCTAGTGAGTGTGCTGTACTAATTAGTCTGAGTACTAATCATTGCATCTGTATAAAATCCTTGCAAACTGTCATGTTCATCTGATTTCAGCCACTCTTTCCTTCATAAAAGGCATACACATAAATCCTTTTTTATTTTTCTAATTTTCTTTTTTCACTACTTATCTTTTATCAAAAAATATTTTAATGGCTAAAAAAACTTAGTGAAAGCTTGAAGGAAACTTACAATACCCCTTATATCTGAGTGCATTTGACACATAAATTAAATTCTACCCACATATGGTTTATGGTAGCCCAAGCATTTATGCGAAGAATGAAAAACACAAGATACAAATTAGATAAGTGACTACTTTTAAGTTATGTAATTAAAAATTGTTACAGACCTTTTGCAAACTTCATGAACATTTTCTTTTGCTTCTTTAATAGTCACTTGGTCTGAAAATCTATTCTGTGAAGAGATTATTATGGTTACATAAGTATATGTGAATATATCTATTACATATTAAGCTATACGGCTTACCAGATTTATAAGAATGTGTCAGATGCTAATTATACAACTAGCTTATGGTCAACCTTAAAAACAATGCTACTCTACATAATTTAAAATACTTTGCTGGGCTCAGTGGCTCATGCCTGTAATCCTAGCACTCTGGGAGCCTGAGAAGAGAGGATTGCTTGAGGTCAGGAGTTTAAGACCAGCCTGAGCAACAGTGAGACCCCCATCTCTACTGAAAATAGAAAAAATTAGCTGGGTGTAGTGGTGTGTGGCTGTAGTCCCAGCTACTTGGGAGGCAGGAGGATTGCTTGAGCTCAGGAGTTCAAGGCTGCAGTGAGCTATGATCACGCCACTGTACTCTAGCTGAGACAACAGAGCAAAACTGTGTCTCAAATAGAAAAAAGAAAAAGTCTTAAAATACTGAATATTGACTTAAAAATTTCCATTGCTGCTTAAAAGAAAAATATAAATCAATCAATATGATTTCTAGCTTTTGATATCACCATTAATTATAGAAACTACTATTTCAAATTATTGTGGACAATTAAAATTGTGGCATTTTTAATTCAGAAAAAAAGCTTTGAGTGATTTTTATTTTTAGGTGATATTTATGAACATAAACAATTTATTTTCCATTAGAAATATTTAAATTTATTTTAAACATAACTAAACATTTTGCAAGCAGCTTTTCTGGAATTGTGATTTTCTAATCATAACAAAGTTATACATGCTCAAATATTATATTAAACTTAAAAAACAGGCATCAAGAAAATAAACCCTCAAATCCCCTATCACTCCAGCAGTCAGAGATAACCACTTAATATCTGAGTTTATATCTTTCTAGTCTTTTTTACAGTACATAATCATATTTTAAAATAATAGTACCACACTGTATAGTAGTCTCCCCTTATTCACGGTTTTTGCTGTCCAAGGTTTCGCTTTCCAAGTTTTCAGTCACCTGTAGTCAACTACGTCCAAAAATATTTAATGGAAAATTCCAGAAATAAACAATTCACAAGTTTTAAATTGTGTGCCGTTCTGAATATTGTGATGAAATCTCAGGCTGTCCTGCTCCATCCCACCCACATGAATCATCCCTTTGCTCAGTGTATCCATACTGTATACACTACCTGCCCTTTAGTCTCTTAGTAGCTGTCTTCAGTTATCAGATTGCCTGTGGCAGCATCACAGTGTTTGTGTCAAATAACCCTTATTATTACTTAATAATGGCCCCAAAGTACAAAAGTAGTGTGATGTTGGCAATTCGGATATGCCAGAAAAATTCTATGCCGAGATTGCTAAGATCTATGATAACAATGAATCTTCTATCCATGAAATGATGAAGAAGGAAAAAGAAATTCGTGTACAGTATATATAGGGTTTGGTACTATCCACAGTTTCAGGCATCCACTAAAGGTCTTGGGACATATCCCTGGTGAGTAAGGGGTACTACTGTATATACTATTAGAACTCTTAGAAAGAAAACCACATGCTGGGAAAACTGGATAGCCACATGTAGAAGACTGAAACAGGACCCATACCTTTCACCTCTCACAAAAATCAAATCACGGTGGATAACAGACTTAAACCTAAGTAAGGTGTGAAACTATTAGAATTCTAGAAGAAATTGTGGGAAAAACTCTTATAGACATTGGCCTAGGCAAAGAATTTATGAAGAAGACACCAAAGACAATCACAGAAACTACAAAAATAAACAAACGGGACCTGATCAAATTAAAAAAGCTTCTGCACAGCCAAAGAAACTGTCACGAGAGCAAACAGACAACCTACAGAATAGGAAAAAATTTTCGCATGCTACACATCCGATAAAGGGCTGATAACCAGAATCTACTTAGAACTCAGGAAAATCAGCAAGAAAAAATCAAACAACCCTATCAAAAAGTAGGCAAAGGACAGGAATAGAAATTTTTCAAAAACAGACAGAAGTATGGC
>CM052436.1:127645455-127659612 GCA_028533085.1 Varecia variegata
GCACAATTCACAATTGCAAAGATGTGGAAACAACTCAAGCGCCCATCAATACATGAGTGGATTAATAAAATGCAGTATATGCATACCATGGAGTACTACTCAGCTATAAGAAACAATGGTGATACAGCACCTCTTGTATTTTCCTGGATAGAGCTGGAACCCATTCTACTAAGTGAAGTATCCCAAGAATGGAAAAATAAGCACCACATGTACTCATCATCGAATTGGTTTCACTGATCATCACCTAAGAGCACACTTAGGAATAACATAACATTAATCGGGTGTCAGGCAGATGTGGGGGGGAGGGGATGGGTGTATACATATATAATGAGTACGATGTGCACTGTCTAGGGGATGGACACGCTTGAAGCTCTGACTCGGGCGGGGGAGGGGGCAAAGGCAATATACATAACCTAAACTTTTATACCCCAATAATATGCTGAAATAAAAAAAAGTAAAAAAATAAAACTTCAAACTCCAAGATAAATAAATAAAAATCTCAGTTAATTTTGCTCAAAAAAAAAAAAAAGCCAATCAAAGGCCTTCCATGCCAACGTGCACATCTAGACAGCTATGCAAGCTGGTCTTATTTCCCCCAACTCTGGCTGTCTCAGGCACATGGTGCCTAAGCTGCTTCATTAGGCAGAACCAGCAAAGACAGCCCTCTGAAATGGTGTGCCCTTCATTCCAAATAAAAGAAAAGCACTTCATTTTTTTCCTTCAAAAGGCAATGAAAATTGCTGTAGCTTAGCAAGAGGATAATGGAAATACATCACTAGGCTGTGACAGGCTTCAGAGTTGTATTATACTATGTCCCTTTCATGAACGGGACTCGGGACTCCTCACCAATTCCTGAGATTTCACCCGCAAAGAAGATTCTACATCCCTCCCTCTCCTCATCGACTCCCACCCCATCTGTACCGAACATCATGTTCCCAGAAAACTTCCCTCAGGAATTGTAATTTTCTGATTAATGTTATACTGTGAGAAGATTCAAAATGGTTGAGCAGGTCACTCTATTCCCCAAAGAACCATAATTGTAAGACAACAGTGTCTGAGCCTGAATTTTCTCAGTTATGTGTAAAATATCCTATTTTAAAAGCTATCTTTTTGAGTAATTATTATGACTATAGGGCTAAGTTAGGAAAAATAAAATTTGTTGAATCCTTTAAAAAAAAAAAAAGAAAGAAAACCACAAAAATCAACTGAAGAATGTGAAACATTAACAAATGGAAAGATCTACCATGTTCCTGGATGAGAATATTAAAGGTAATGATGTTAATTCTCCCCAAATTTATACATTTAAAAACCTACTTTACAATGTGAGTTCAAAGCACTCTTAAAAGAATATTTGAGAGAGAACCACCAAAAATATTTTAGATTTATACTACATCTTAGTATCATTTAAAGCAAGACTTCCTTACTATTTTCACTTTTCAAATAATTGACAGTATGCTATACGTGGAAGAATTGAGCAATCAATGAAACAAAAGAGAAGTAAAGGGATAATTCTGTACACGAAAATTTGAAAACATTAAAGATGGTATTTGAAATTTATGATGAAATGATTCAATAAATGGTAGAACAACTGGCTAGTTGACTAGACAGAAAAAAAGCTTGGTCCCAACTTACCATATGCCAAAATAACTTTCAGGTTCATTAAAGATTTAAATATAAAAAATAAATTCCAAAAATAGCAAAAGAAAGTAGTAAAAGAAATAAAATATATAAATGGGTATTTATATAATTTGGAGGGTGGGGAAAGCCTAAGCATGACATCAAAGGCAGAAATCATGAAGTATGATATCAATAGGTTTGACTACAAACATTTTAAATATTTTCAAATGTAAGAGAATAAGAAGTACAAAATAGCCATTTGCCAAAATAAAGAAAAAAAGGCAAGTTACATTGTTTCTATATTCTTTCTCCCAACATAAATTTTAGTTTGATAAAAAAACTTAAACATAATAAAAACCATAAAACCCTAGAAGAAAACAAATTGGTTTTTTTTTTTTTTTTTGGAGACATAGTTTCACTCTGTTGCCCTGGCTAGAGTGCAGTGTCATAGTCATCATAGCTCACAGCAACCTCAAACTCCTGTTCTCAAGCAATCCTCCTGCCTTAGCCTCCTGAGTAGCCGGGACTATAGGTGCATGCCACAATGCCTGGATAATTTTTTCTATTTTTAGTAGAGTCAGGGTTTTGCTCTTCCTCAGGCTGGTCTCAAACTCTGGGCCTCAAGGAATCTTCCTGCCTCAGCCTCCCAGAATGCTATGAGTACAGGTGTGAGCCATTGCACTTGGCCAAGAAAATTTTTTAACTTGAAATGGAGAAGAGTTTCTCTAAATATAACTCATAACTCCTATTATAAAAGAAAACTGACATATTTGGCTAAATAAAAACAAAAGGCTTCTGTAAGGTGAAAAGCTCCTAACCCAAGTCAAAACAAATGAAACACAAGAAAAAGTATAGCAACATATGACAATGAACAAACATGTTTAACATATGGAGAATTCCTGTAAGTAATAAAAGATCAAAGTCCCAGAAGAAAAATGGGCAAAGAACATAAACAGGAAGTTTATAGAAAAAATATTAATGGCTTTTAAACATGCTAAAAGATGCTTAACTAGACTCACAAGGGAAATGCAAATTACAAATAAAGCAAAGTCATTTGTAACAATAAGCAGATGGACAAAAATTTTTAAAAAATCAATAATGAATTGGTGAGTACATGGGGAGAAAACAGTACTCTCACACAATGTTGTTGAAAGTATAAATCAAGCAATCTCTATGTAGGACAATTTGACAACTCCACTTCTAGGAATTAATCCAAAAATGCTTGTACATACACAAAATGCCTTATGCTGAAGGATGCATAATGCAGCAATATTTAAATAGCAAAAAAAATGGAAACAAACCAAGTGTCCATCAATACAGGGATTTGTTAAATACAGTATATCCATACAGTAGATAATTATACAACTATAAAAACAAGGCATCATTACATACATTGAAAAGAAAAAAATCTCCATTATATATTAAGTTAAAAAAAAAAGATAAAGAACAGTATGCTACCATTTGGATAAAATTCAAAAGAATCAATAGGTCCACTTCGAGAAATGGCAGAGAATCTCCTATTGGGCTAACCCTTCTGCAGATAACAACTATAGACCCTGGATAAAATACTTATTATAAAATCCTCTACCCGAAAACCCTGAAGAGATATGAAAAACATTCAGAAAGATGCAATGGCACTGGGTAACTGTCTTGTTTTTAATGGTTTTATATTAAAGGCAGGCTCTAGCTGGAACTACTTGAGGACAACAATATGCCCTACTAACATGAAGAACCAGAAGAAAATGTCTGGGCAAAATCAGAAACTGGAAAGTAAGGCTGGGAATCCTGGAAAGGGAAAAGCCTAAGAGACAAAGCCCCCAGATATGCTTATAAACTTGGCCCAAATCTCTAGCTGATCTCTGAACTACACATATGTAAGGTAGATTCCAAACAGTCCAGCTAAGACTAAAAGAACAGAACAAAGATTTCAACTGACTCCTATTGCAGGATAGTGCAACTGACTCCTATTGCAGGATAGTGATCTGGAGGTTGAGTTCAACCAAGTTAAAACCTATGTATGCCACTATTATATACCGTATAGCTCAGCAATTATAGCCCATTTATCCCAGAGAAATTAAAACTCAGGTACAAAGACCTGTACGTGAATGTTTATAGATAGCAGTTTTATGTGTTAATAGCCCCAAACTAGAAACAACTTAGATATCCATCAATGAGCAAATAGCTAAATAAACTGTGGTATACCCATACCATGGAGTATTACTAAGCAGTAAAAATAAACAAACTATCGATACATACAACATCCTAGATGAATATCCAGAGGATTATGCTGGGTGAAAGAAAAAACAGTCTTAAAGAGGTTACATACTATATGATTCCATTTGTACAACATTCTTGAAATGACAGCATTATAGAAATGGAGAACTGTTGTTCAGGGTTAAGGAGGGGTTGGTGGGGAAGGAGAGAAGGAAGTTGTTTGACTATAGAAGAACAACATGAGGAATCCTTGTGGTGATGGAAATATTCTGTGTCTTGACGGTATTAAAGCCAATATTCTGGTAGTGATACTGTACTATAGTTATGCAATATATTACCACTGGGAGAAAGCAAGAGTTCATGAGATTTTTATGTATTATTCTCACAACTGCATGTGGATCTAGTTATCTCAAAAAAAAAAATTAGGATGCTGCTAAAGCAGTATTTATGAATAAGTTTGTAGCATTAAATGACTCTATCAGAAAATAATAAAGGGTTCGAATCAATGACCTCAGCTGCAACTTTAGGAAACTATAAAACGATGAACAAATTAATCCAAAGTAAGCAGAAGGAAATAAAAATCAGAGCAGAAATCAGTGAAATTGACAACAAAGAAATAGAGAAAAATGAGAACAAAAGCTAGTTATTTTAGAATTGTCAATATAATTAATAATCCTCTAGCCAACTTCCTATGAATCTACATTTATTACAAAATGCTAAAATTATAGAGATGGAAAACAGATCAGCAGTTGCTAAGGTTAGAGATGTTGGGGGGAAGGAGCAAGGTTTGACCATGAAGAGGTAGCATAAAGGAGATCTTTCTGATGATGAAACAGCTCTTTAATTGCAGTGGTGGCCACACAAACCTGCACATTTGATAAAACACAAAGAACTACATAAACACACATTGTATCAATATCAAATTCCTGCTTCTGATATTGTACTTTAAGATGTAATTATAGGAGAAAACTAGGTGAAGGCTACATGGGCCCTCTCTGTACTACCTTTGTGACTTCCTGTGAATCTATAATTAGTGTAAAATATTAATAAAAAGTTTTAAAAAAATGTACACTAATGCTTTAACTATCTGGGGCTCATCAAGCAAGTACTACCATGGTAAACCTGAAAATTGTTACATATGAATTCTGGGTACACTGATACATAGGAGAAAAGAAATAAAGTCTCCAGAAAAAACATACATATGTAGTGGGAAAAAAAATGTATATATATGTAGTGGGAAATAAAAGATCAATAAGGAATAATTTCTAAAATTTCATAGACAGCCATATATAAGAGCAGAAAAGAAGTAAAGAAGTAAGACAGGAATATATCCCTGTAACTCAACCTATTTACCATCAAATGTTCCTAAAATGTAAGGAGAGAGAGAGACGAACAAAAGTTTGTTAATTCTCAAATCTGGGTGCCAGGTATTTTATTTCATTGTATTTTTTTTATTTTATAATTTTTTATTTAAAAAAAATTTTTTTATAGGGGGTCTTCTGGTGAGGACTGGAAACCTGCTAGACAAATTCTAAAAGGGCTGTAACACTGGTGCCACGTATTTTAAAGGCAAATATTATTGACTAGGTTATGTATTTTCTAAAGTACTTTAGAAATACTTTGTGAGTACTTTGAAGGGTGAGTACTTTGAAGCCTACCATGGTATTATTATAGAAGGATAAATTGATCATCTTCCCTTAAACAAAACAAAGGAATGTTACCATACTAGGAAGCAGCTAAATGATTTCTTTTGGATTTTTTTTTTCTTTCTTTCTTTTTTTTTTAGGGCGGTCAAGTGAAGCAATGGGAGTGGAGAAGGAACAAAGGAATCTGTAACTGGTTGTGATCAATAATTTGGAAATACCACTGCACTCGGATTATTTTTAAAAGAATTAATATTGAAGAGTCTACATCTTTAAAACATTTACAGTGTTAAGAACTCAGTGAATTCTGGTAAACACCCAAATCCCATCCTTGCAGGGGTGAATGAATTAACACTTCTCATGCTTAAGTAGAATAGAGTACAAGTTGTTTCTCCTATTTTTTAATGCTTTAAACAAGGGTCATCAAGGTATAGCCTTAAGGCTGCCTACTTTTTGTAAATTAAAGTTTTATTTGAACACAGTAATCCCTACTTGTTTAAATATTACCTATGGCTTCTTTTACACTACACTGGTAGAGATAAGTAGTTACAACAGCAATCCTATGGCCCACGAAGCCATACAGATATTTACTATCTGGGCCCATTAAAGAAAAAGTTTGCTGACCCCTGGTGTAGAGTCAAAGGACTCTGCTGTGTGACCTTGGACAACATACTAAATCTCAGTGCCCTCATTTGTAAAAGGAAGTAACAGTAGATGTATGTACAGTGAAGGATTAACTCAGCAAGTCTAGGTTGTCCATACCCTTCACATTAAAGGTTTGGCCCTTGACTGGCTCATGAGAGATAACTTCTAAGCCCTTGGAATATCCTGCCTGATAAATGTGTCTATGTCTACCTGGGAGAGACTGGGGCTATATCAGATAGTCTATGCTAACAATGTGATTTACGGTGGAAACTTTGGGTCATACGGTATCAGCTTGACCTTTGGAGGGACTAGAGACTGACTGATTAAGGTCAGTCATGGAGGTAGTCAGCCATGCCTTTGTGACTGACTCCAAATAAAACCCCTGAACATTATGGCTAAAGTGAACATCCCTGGCTGGCAATACGCCAAGTGTGTTGCCACACGTGACTCTACTGGGAGAGAACAACTGGAAGCTCGTGCCTGGTATCTCCTGGATTCTGCCCTATGTGCCTCTTGCCTTTGCTGGTTTTAATCGGGATTCTTTTAACTGTAATAAACTGTAACCATGAGTATAACAGCTTTGCTGACCTCTGCGAATTCTAGCAAATCACTGGACCTACGGGGGTTTGGGGGCCTTCTGAACGGCACATCATTATATTATAGGAATAAAATGATAATTCATGCTAGGTGTTTAGCAGTGGTTAAAGGCTCAATACATATCGTCTGTTGTCATAAAATCATTAAGCAAGTGCTTTGTGAGATTTTTTTCTTGTTACAGGACACTTCTAGCACTTAAAGACTATTTTCAAATGAGGTTCACATTTGCTATTCATTCAACAATTTGTGTTATTACTCTGTATTAGCCACTGCTCTAGGTGCTAGAGATTCAGTAGTAAAAATGGATAAAAATATTTCCTTTCATGGAGTTTCGTTCTAGCAGGAAGAGACAGAGACAAACAAAAATAAGTAAATGTATAGTATGTTAGATCACGGTAAATGCAAGAAAGGTAGATAATGAAATGTGGGGAGAATGGAAAGCATTGAAATTTTAGGTTGGATGGCCAGGAAAGATATCCTGAGAACATGAAGTATAAATGAAGACTGAAAGCAAATAACAGAGCCAGGTATACCATTTTCTAGGGGAAAAACATTCCAGGCAGATGAAATGGCAAGGGCAAAGGCTCTGAAGTGGGAGAAAGCCTGGTATGTTCTAACAAGAGCAGAGGCTAGTGTGGTAGGTGCTAAACAAAGGATAGTGGTAGAAAAGATTGGAGAGGTAACAAGGTGGGGAAGGAGGACAGAGGATAGACACAGGACCTTGCTGGAACTTTGGCTTTGACTCTGAGTGACATTGGAAGCCATTGGAAAGTTTGAAACAGAAGAATGACATGATCTAACTTATTCTGTGTAGAGAATAAACTACAAGAGGGCAAGATTAGAAGCAGGAGATCTGTTCAGAGGCTACTGCAGTAATTCAGGCAAGATGATACTGGCCTGGACCTGCATAGTATTGATGAGGGTGATGAAAAGTGGACAGTTTCTAGACATCATCTGAAGATAAGGTCAGCAGGATTTCCTCAGTCTGCATATGGAGTGAGAGAAAAAGGAAGTATGGAAATTCAAGGTTTTGGGCCTAGGAAATTATAAAGGATGGAGTTAGCAATAACAGAAGAAGGTTACAGGAAGAGCTGGTTTGTGGTGGGGGAAGATTATAGCTGGAGTCCAGTTTTTAACATGTTCAGTCTGAGATGCCGAATTGGATATCCAAGTGGAAAAAGCAGGTTTGCAACTAGACAAAAAGGTCTATGGTTCAGAAAAGAAATTCAAGCTGGTGATATAAATTTGAGAATTTTAGCACATAGATGGCATTTAACACAATGAGATTGGATGAAACCATCTAGGGAGCAAATCCAGGGTGGGGGGGAGAACAGATTCATGGTCTGGGCTCTGGGTCACTCTAACATGCAGAGGTCAGGGAAATCAGGAGAAACCCGCAAAACTAGCTGGGAAGTCACAGATGGAAAGGTAGAAAGTAAACCAGGCAAGTATGTTTATTCTGGAAGCCAAGTGAAAAGTGTTTCAAGGAAAGAGTGGTCAACTGTGTCAAATACTGGAGGTAGGTTAAGATTAAGACTGACATATGTCCATTAGATTCAGCAACAAGGATGTCCTCAGTGAGTTTAAGAGCAATTTTGGTGGAGGTGTGAAGGTGAACATCTTTGAAAAGGTCTCCTTTCAACAGAACTGGAGGACAGAAATTAGAGATAGTGGGTATAGACAAGCCTTTTGAGAGACAGGATGACAGCTGAAAAGGGCAATGAAACTATTAAAGGGTTTTTTGGTTTGTTTTGTCTAAAGATGGGAGAAAAGCACATTTAAATGTTGATAAGAATGATTCAGTAATGAAAGGAGAATAGTGAGACAGAAGAGATGAATCTAGCACCCGTGGAAGGAATAGCCTTGGCTAGTTTATCCACTGTAATGAAGAGAAAGCTGGAGTTCTCAGAGCAAATGCAGGTAGGTATTCTAACATATTGTGGGAACTTGGGATATTTTTTTTCCAATTACTTCAATTTTCTTGATGAACTAGGAAACAAGGTTGTTAAGTGTGAGGAGGAACTGAAGGTTTAATGAGGAAGTATGAAACAATTGCCTAGCAGTCAAATTATGCAAAAGGTTCAGACAATCATATACATTATCCGGCAGAAAATTAGCACAGAAACCTTGATACCCCAATTTTCCCCCCAATCATACACCAATGGTATGTTCCAGCATCAAGTTTAGCTCTAATTCCTCTGCCTTCTACATCTGTGGTTGAATAACTGATGCCCACATTTGCAGCCCTCAGGTACTATGCTATTTGAAAATTTCAAGGAAGAGCAAATGATATTCAGTACTTTGTGTTTAATGAGGCAGAAAAATATGTACCATTTTATTTAGAAAGACTTATATAGGTTTGTGATGAATTTCAGGATACTGAAAAGCTAAATACAGTATATAATTAAACAGTACATTCCATTTTCCCAGACAAGGGAAAACCTGTTTATACAATGCTTATGCAAAGCATCAAGGGATACATCCCATGGCCAGAGTGATATGATTCTTCTATTCAATAAAAGAAGTTACACTAGTCACCTGACAGCACTGTTAAGATGAAATTCTCCATTACCACTATTTAAGACTAAGATATAAGAAATGCAAAGGATTCGTTAGTACCTTTTCATCCAAGTCTGAACCTTTTATTTGTTCATTGAAGTCTCCCAGTTTTTCATTTTCAGAAGTCTCATTAGTAACTTCTCGTAAGGAAATGTTTGCATCTTTGGAATCATGTTTTATTTCATTTGCTGAAAAGAAATAATTTCAATGATAAAAACTTTAAATGACAAAATAGCCAAGTCACTCAAAGACTGTTCTAAAAGATGACTTAGAATTCAGAGGCTCTTTTAAGGTCTAATGTGACAAATATCAAGTAGAATTTTCAGCAAATTATATATAATTACTCCTTCTCTATCAAAATAACTCCATTATATTGTATACAAAGAATTGGCAGTGAGATATAAGAATTTTTCCTCCTGTCCAGCTATTTTAAATACATTTTTAAACTTGAAAGTCAAAGTAAAATTAACTTTCATATTAAGTTATATCCTGTGAAATAAAGATTCAGGCATTTAGGCCGGGCATGGTGGCTCACGCCTGTAATCCTAGAGCTCTGGGAGGCCAAGGCGGGCGGACTGTTTGAGCTCAGGAGTTCGAGACCAGCCTGAGCAAGAGCGAGACCCTGTCTCTACTAAAAATAGAAAGAAATTATATGGACAGCTAACAATATATATAGAAAAAAATTAGCCGGGCATGGTGGCGCATGCCTATAGTCCCAGCTACTTGGGAGGCTGAGGCAGAAGGATCGCTTGAGCCCAGGAGTTTGAGGTTGCTGTGAGCTAGGCTAATGCCACGACACTCTAGCCCGGGCAACAGAGTGAGACTCTGTCTCAAAAAAAAAAAAAAAAAAAAAGATTCAGGCATTTAGACTTACGATTAGCTGTTAATTACAAAAAAATTTAAATAACTCAGATTTAAAACACGGTAAAGGTTAAATATATATTTCAATTTCAAAATAAGACTACAAAAATTATTGAGCTCAATTACCTATCTTTTATAGATAAAGCCTAACAAAGTCATTTATTAAATAATCAAATGGAAAATATCTCAAAATCTGATTTGCCAACCAGTCACAATTAAAACTGAGAAAAACTGACAAACTGTAAAACATATGTTTAACAGACTATAAGATGAAAAGCTTCCTATTCTAATGAATTCATTCTAGGCCTGAGTGGAGCTATAAAAAGATGCTTTAATACTACATATACTGAAAATGTCAAATTTTACCTGCGGACAAGGAAGCACAGATGTCTGATTTCATCAATCCAGGGTCCAGCACAGGAAGTTCTCTATTATAAAGCAAGCAGAGCTTAAACATAATAAAAGATTCTAAGCAGAACTATTCACTTCTTTAAACATTACATATTAATAATATTAGCTTTGGCAAGTGGTAAACATCAGCTCAAGTCCTCCAGGATACAGTACCATAATAGGACTAAGAACGCAGCACACCCATGCAGATTCCTAATTTGGCTCATTAATCACATATGCTTCAACTGTTAGGGGGTGCTGCCACTCAAACTTCATTACTCAGAGAGAACCTGACAAGATATACCAAACATTTAAAAAATTTTAAAGTATTACACCAATACAAGATAGTGTTTAACTTCTAAAGCACATATATATATGTCTTACACACAGTATAAAAGGAAGACAGCTTGAGCGTGGTTTGAATGTTTTTTTGTAGTCTCTAAAGACAACTTACAGTCTAAAGATTAAGATTAGAGTTAGAACATTCTGGGTTCAAATATTTTTCTGCCACTTACTGTGTAAACTATGGCAAAATTACTTAACTTCTTTGAGTCTAATCATATCTGTAAAATGAGACTACCACCTGCCCACAAGGTTGTTGCGAGGATTAAATGAGATAAAATGTTCTTAAAGCCAATAACATAGGCCCAACAGATGAAAACTACATATATAGGGGCCACTCAAATACAAAAGGCCGAACACTATTCCATTTTTTAAAACTTAGACAAAATTTAAAATATATAAAAGTACACAGAATAAAATACAACAAACACCTATAATCCCACCATTTATTCATTCATATAACAAGTGGATTTTATTAAGCATATCCTACAGCTCTACAAGTGCTCACTGGTTCAGAATTACTTTCTAGCCAAGGAAGAGGAAAACTAAATAAAGCATCTTGTATACACCTTTCTTTGAAGTTCGGAAAACATGAAGTATTTTTTCCCAATATAAACCCTAGAAATAACCCAGCATTATACAGCTTAAGGGATGGGAAAATAATAATACAAACAGAAAACACAAACAATTGCAAATCTCCTTCTCTAACCCAGACCTCTATAGACTCAGATCTAGCTGTCTACTAGAATATTTCCATTTCAGTATCTCAAAGGCCTCTCCAACTCAAAGTGTCTCAATTTGATCAACCTCCCCAATCCTGCCCCTCTGCATTGGAGATGAACAGCAAGAGAGAAATGAGGTATCATCTTTAACTCCTTCCTCTGCCTCACCCCCATCTGATTAATCAATATTCACCTCCTAAACCTCTCTCAAATCCACTCCCTCTTCTGTCTGAAGTCACCATGTTCTTTTGGTCTAAGTATTACAATAGCTCCCTGCCAATTTATTCTCCACAGCAGAGCTACAGTGATTTTTAAAATGTAAATCTGATCAAATTCTCTCTCTTCTTAGAAGCCCTTCAGTGAATTCCTATATGCTTAGGATAAAGTTCAAACTCACTACAAATTCTAGTTTGCCTCCTATGGTCTGTTTATGCCTGTTGTCCTGGCATATTAATTCTTTATAGTTCCCCACTTTCCTCTCAAAAGTTTTGCAATTCAAAAGGAAATTCTGTGCTCATCCTTTCAAAGCCCTTCATGATTGAGCTTCTGTACATTCTATAGCTTCATTTCTTGCCATCTGAACACTAAGCCCTGGAACACTATTTTAGTTTCTCACTTTTCTTCAAGTATTATCTAATTCCTACTTATGTTTTAGACCTCATCTTAAATGTCTACTTTCATCAGGAAGCCTTTAACATCTTACATTTCTCCTATCATTTTATTGTACTTAAACATTTGCTTCCTTAAAAGCTCTATGAAGACATGGCCCATATGTGTCCAGTTTCTCCCTATACATGCAGCACCTATCATATTCCTAGCACAGAGTACTGGACACTGGGGAGACCTAAATGAAGATGCCTCTCTCCTCTCCAGAAACTCCTAGTGCAGGGTGAGGCTCACATACAAGTAGACATAATAATATATTGAGATATGTGCTAAGAGAATAATTGGAGTAAATTCCTGGAATAACATCTCAAATGTGATTGGACTGATAACTGAATAAAAAGAAAGGGACTTTCAGATAAACATAAGCAAAAGGATTAAAGTACATGGCACATTGTGGAAACAATGAGCTGCTTGCTGTGTTTATCTTTCATTAGCCTTTCACACCCCATTCCTCTCCCCAAAACCACAGTTATCAAAGAGGGAATGGATATAAATCCACTAAAGAGCCTTAAAAAGCCTAGCCAAGAAATTTAGACTCTATCCTCAGGTGGTTGAAAACCAGTGAAGCATTCTAAACAATCACTGGCAGACCACTTTCTATTTCAGAATATCACTATGACAAAAGAGGTTTTTTTTTGTTTTTTGTTTTTTTTTTGAGACAGAGTCTCACTCTGTTGCCCTGGCTAGAGTGCCGTGGCGTCAGCCTAGCTCACAGCAACCTCAAACTCCTGGGCTTAAGCAATCCTTCTGCCTCAGCCTCCAGAGTAGCTGGGACTACAGGCATGCACCACCATGCCTGGCTAATTTTTTCTATATATTTGTAGTTGTTTGGCTAATTTTTTCTATATTTTTCGTAGAGACGGGGTCTTGCTCTTGCTCAGGCTGGTCTCGAACTCCTGAGCTCAAACGATCCACCCGCCTTAGCCTCCCAGAGTGCTAGGATTATAGGTGTGATCCACTGCGCCCGGCTGACAAAAGAGTTAAAAGAGTTTAGAAAGATATACCAGGAGCTTATTACAATAATCTAGGAGAAAGATAAATAAAATAGTAGCAGTGAGAATTGAGAGGAAGGAACAGACATGAGAGATATTAAGGTAGCATGAACAGAATTAAGTGACTTAACAGAGAAGAATTGAGGGATGTTTCTGTGGCTTCTAATTATCCTGAAAGTTCCATTCATAAATGGGTACAGCAAATATATTAGTTTAATTTCAAAGTATTAAGATAGCATTTATAATATTGCTGGTATAATTCATACATGTGTTAGAAACTTTTTACTATGTAAACAGCTAACTTAAGGAAGGTAAAATTGTATATGCTACTTTAAGAAATAATTTTGTTTTGAATTTGACACAAAAAAAGTCAAATTCACCTAAATTAAAAAAATCATAAAGTTGCAATTTACATAAATATCGTACAGTTCTGCATTGGTGGAGTGGGAAATTATAGTTCTATGTTGGTGGAATGGAAAAGGAAAAAATGAAGGGTAGAAGGAGGAAAGGAAGGAAAACAGAGACAGACGGATGAGGCTACAGAAATATAGAGAAGCAAAAGAGAAAAATCTGAGCAAAAAGAAGAGGGGAATAAAAGTTTAAGTCAACTCTGAAGAACCACAGAGATCAAGCTTATCCTCTAGCACAGCATTTTTTAAGTGGGTAATAAAATCTAGATTAGCTTTTTCCTTACCTTAAAAATACAAATTGTTGGCCGGGCGCGGTGGCTCACGCCTGTAATCCTAGCACTTGGGAGGCCGAGGCGGGCGGATTGTTTGAGCTCAGGAGTTCGAGACCAGCCTGAGCAAGAGCGAGACCCCGTCTCTACTAAAAATAGAAAGAAATTATCTGGCCAGCTAAAAATATATATAGAAAAAAAATTAGCCGGGCATGGTGGCACATGCCTGT
>CM052436.1:127659712-127691875 GCA_028533085.1 Varecia variegata
AATACCAATTAATCAGTCTGTAGGACTTTTTTTTTCAATTTTATTTGTATTAAACTTTTTTCATTATTACAAAAAAAAAAATCTATTTAGTGGATCCCAACCAAGAAATTTTTTTAATGAACTAGAATAAAATACAACATATGAGACTACATCACTTGTAAGGAAAATACTGTTTTTGAACACCTATTGTTTCAGCTGGATGTTAAAGTTTATACTGGATGTTAAAGTAAAACATATCTTTATTGTGGGTAATTGACAAAAAGGTTGGAAGATGATTGCTTTAGAATAATTATTAGCAGAAAAAATTTGAAAACTATAGCCCAAGAAAAAATTCAAAATGTTACTGTCTCCTTTTGAGATGCTAACTAGCTAACTGTGGTCAATATTCATTTATTTATTCACATATTCTGTTTCTGGATAGGACTGCCACAGATTTGCTAGTATAATTATTCTGCAGATAGCAATGGCCATAAGCAGAGAAATATTACAGTATCCAATTCATTGAGCCAGAAGTTCCTGAGCCTGATGCCATGCTGCGAGGTTAGGTTTCATGATATTACATATGATTACTCGATCAAGCACAACACTGTTTATTTCAGCAATGACAAGAAAAAATGGTTTATGTGGCCTCAAAAAGAAAAATGTAAAAATCGGACAGATGTTTCTTCATATTACCCCACCTGCTGCTTTAAAGAGGAGGAATAGATGAGACAGGAAAGGGATCAAAAGTAAAATAATGTTCTGTGGCAGTTTGCAATCAAATGAAAGCTATAAAAAGAACCAAAATGCCACTCATCCAGCATGCCATTTTAGGGATGAAGGACAGACTCTGGAGTGGGTTCCCCCGAGTTCAGATGTCAGCTCTGATTCTTGCAATCTGTGTGTCCTTTGGAAAGTTAATCTCTTTGATTCAATTATAAAGATAGGGCCAGTTTCAATCTCAGAATTGCTCCACTAAATAGAATAAGTACTATATCTAGCACAGGGTAGACATTAAATATCAGTTCTTACAATTAGGTGTAAAAATTTGCACTGTAGTTAGAACACATCCGATATTCAGTGGAAAGGGACAATGGAGAAAAGTAAGTTTCTTAAAAGACAGGCAAGGAGTCTCAATATAGTACAGAAAGAATAATCCTTACTTTGAGTGGAAACCTGTTTTTTGTCATTTAATATGGTGAAACTGGTCATAAAACCACTCTACTCTAGAAGGCCAATCTCCTGGGGAATAAACTTGGATTAAATTAGATTATGAGAAAGCAAATTACTTGAGACAGGATATAATCTGCCCAAGCTAGATCCATGCTAGGTATGGGTCTAGTGGAACTCAAGTACCTGGGCAAAAGTGATAGGCTTTTAGCTTCTGTGCATTGGTACCAGACGTATTTCCCCCTAGAAGTTTGTGTTTATTATTTACCAGCCCCAGAATCTACAACAACTCCTTATGGATTTAAGTACAAGTTGGGAAGGTAGTATAACTGATCCTCACTGACCGATCACCAGCATCAATTGTGTACTGAGTTCAAATGCCTAACTTTCCAACCTCCTTTATCTGGCATCATAGTACTTACTGAATATTATTTCACACTAATCTTTAATGTCTATTTGCTTTAGAAAGAATTCACTGTTTTCATTTACATATATTCCAATCTAGGAACTTGAGAAATAGCCTGCAATATTCTCAAGTAGAAACTGAAACCTTAATTCTCTTTCCCACCCCAATATATGAGGGACTGGACTTGCAAAGGTAACAAGACATAGATGTTTCCTACCTTCAAGAAATCCAACAATTTAGCAGGCGAGAGAGATGAAAATTATATTATCATGGAATCAGTGCCATAACTGAGGTAGCACAGGTGCTATGGGAACACATAAGGGTTCCTACCTCTGCCTCATGGAGTCAGGAAAGCCTGTATAACCTTCCCTACACCATCATGTTCATTACCTACCTTTACCTTTTTGCCCACATATTCCTCATTTCTCCTCCCCAAAACTTGTTTCCTTCTTCCCCTTTTTTAATCTAAATGAAACCAAACTTCAAGGATCAATACAAATTTTTTACTTTCCAAGATGCTTTTTTATTCCTCTCTTTTCTAAATTCCTATTATTCTTAGTACCTCAGTTTATATATTTTTATTGCAAACATATTAGCCCCCCTCCAGCTATATGGTACTACCCCTTAATTTCTGGGTGATTCTTAAAATCTCAATCTATCATATATTATAATTCAACTGGTATTTTAGCATATAATAATAATCCTATGTTCTAATACAGATTAACTGTCTAGCACTGACTATTATAGACATTCTCAGATCATTTCCAATGATACTTATGGGCTAATTCAAAAAGTTTTACCAATTTCAGCCATTACACATTTCCAAGCTTATCAATTCAAGTTTTAGTGAATGAGTTCTAATATGCTTCTAATGCTTTATATTTTATTATGGACTTTCCTCACTGTGGAGACTGACAACAATGAATATGCATTCTATCATGACTTAAACACCTTATAAATTCTCCCTAACCAGGTCTGTTTCCCCAACAATTAAATCAGCTCAGATTTATCTACTTGTTTTACCAATAAAAGGTAGTCCAGAGCTTCTGACAAATATCTGTGCCTAACACTTTCTCATCTTCTATTTTTTATTCCTGTAAAATAAAAACTCATTCTAGCAGACTTCAACCTCTCAGTGTCTTAAAGAGGGGAGGGGGTAAAAAGTATATGAACTAGCAACTGATTGGTAAAGGAAACAGCTGAAATTTGAAATCATATTTTAAGCTTAGTTTAGTTCTAGAACCATTAACCACAGTAGTTGCACAGGAGCTTCTGCAACTACTGATAGATCCTATAGTTATCATGATTCCATTTTTCCCCATTAAGGTTTACCCTAGCACTGTGGATGACTCTAAAACTGATATTTCCAGTGCAGATAAAAAATAGAAATATTAAAATAGCTGAGGAAAATTTCAAGTTTATTTAAAAACTGAAACTTCAGAAGCAGACATGAAAGGCAAAGAAGAGCCAATAAAAGTATAATTGGTGCTTTTGAAATAAAGGGAAATGAAGTTCAAAGATAATAAAAAAAATCATCTGAAGTAAAAACTTGATACTGCAAACCAAAATGGCTCACTTTGTCTCAGGAAAGACTGATATAAAATTGCTAATCCCAAGGTGGAAAGCAAGAAGAAAAAAGGCAGTTTAAAGAGGTGCAGTGGGAGTATTAGTTTGTCCTTGGGGTTTTCCACCATAATAAACAAAGCCAGAAAGCAAGGGAGCAATGCCTACACAGTTGTAAGGAGGAGAAACATAACCAAGAATTTTTTTTTTTTTTGAGACAGAGTCTCACTCTGTTGCCTGGGCTCGAGTGCCATGGCGTCAGCCTAGCTCACTGCAACCTCAAACTCCTGGGCTCAAGCGATCCTTCTGCCTCAGCCTCCCAAGTAGCTGGGACTACAGGCATGCGCCACCATGCCCGGCTATTTTTTTTCTATATATTTTTAGTTGTCCATATAATTTCTTTCTATTTTTAGTACAGACGGGGTCTCGCTCTTGCTCAGGCTGGTCTCGAACTCCTGACTTCGAGCGATCCACCCGCCTCGGCCTCCCAGATTGCTAGGATTACAGGCGTGAGCCAACATGCCTGGCCATAAACCAAGAATTTTATACCCAGATAATTTTCTCTTAGACAAGTCATTCTTACGCACTCACGATCTTACGGAATACAGCAATGAACTCTCAATTTTCTTTTTTGCTTTAAAATATAGCCAATTAAGTGATGAATCAAAACAGCCAAGATTACAGGAAAGTATAAAGGATTGGTAGCAAAGGCTGAATGAGTTTAAATAGAGAAACATCTTCAGGAATTCAGATTACTGAGGAGAATGTAAATGGCACAAGGCTTAGCAATATACAATAAAAATTTTTAACAACAACTGGGGGGCAAGATTGGGAGAAAAAGTATCTATGTAAAGATACATTCATCTTTCATAGTAGGAAAGCAAACACTGCTGTCTAAAGTTGGAACACAATATCTAAAAGTTAAGATAGAACTCACTTTTAAATAATCTTATTAACTTGAGAGATAACTTTTAGGAACAAATTTCTTGTGGTAAAAAATATATCAAGTCAGTGATTCCTTTCATTTCACCTCGTTTCCCCACTCCTTCTAGTTAAGTGTAAATAAAATTAAGTTTAATGTTTTTACTAAAAAATGGCATGATCCAATTTTTCTAATATTATATCCACATATATGCATAGATAGAAGTCTGGAATGATGCATACACATAGCAATTAATTTGTTACTTGGGGCAGTGAGATTTTCCTCCTTTTTATGTTTTAATGTAATGAACATGTATCATTTTTCAAAAATCAGCCATTATTCTTTAATTCACAACATTTATCTCTTTCTACTTTTGGCTGTAGCTCATTGTCAACATTTTGTCAGTCAACAGAGATGTTTGCTCTTAAGAGACTGTAGGCTTTGCTCTAACTTTCCTTTGTATTCCTCAAAGGAAGCATGATATAACAGTTAAAAAAAATTCAAGAACTACCTCTTATTGATCCCTCACTGCTCACCTAGTGCCATGGTAAAACCTCTTCTATTCATTCTTTGATTTAATCCTCACAACCCTGAGGCAAGTACTTTCCTTTTTTACAGATAGGGTAGAATCTTTTGCCTAAAAGGTCACATAGCAACAAGAAGATTTTAAAAAACCAAGCTCAGGGTATAAAGATAAGGATCCATTAGTGCTAGAGTAAGAAAGGCCTGGGTTCAAATTCAGATTCTGTTACTTAGCAATGTGACCTTGGGCAAGTGACAACTTGTCATCTTCATTTTTTCCATCTTCAAAATGGGCAGATTACCATCCTACCTCATTACATGGCTAAAAAATAATAAAGCTCTTTGTTCTCCATTTGGCACACAGAAAGCATTCTATTTGGTGATAAGTAAGTTCCTGCTGTCCTAAGAACATTAAGAAGAATATGGTATCACAAAGGTAACTAGAAATCTGTAAATACCAGAGAAATTTAAGTCATGTACCATTGAATCTTAGTGGAAAGTGTTTTCATCTTTTGAGTCTGTTCATAAAACAGTCCAATATTCAATTATTATAACATACAAATATAAATAAGAGCTTGAGGAGTTATGAAAGTTTAGTAAAATATGACATAATATTAGATCAATTTGGGGCCAACTAGAATAGATTAAGTTCCTGAGCATGAAGGTTACTACTTGGCTTCATTTAAAGTTGCCTCAGGCAAACCAGTCCTATTTTGGGGGAAAATTATCATTTAAAATCATCACCTTAAAAGTAAAATCACATAAAATTTTTATTCTGTTTTTCTTTGAAAATTAGTTTAATTTCTGATTCTACTTTCAAGCCCTAATTACTTCAAATAAAAATTTACAAGGCTTCGCTGTTCCCCCCAAAATAGACTTTTTATCTAACAAGGAAGCCACAGAAAATTGGTTAAAATATATAGCACTGATCTTCAGTAATCTGACTGAAATAAAAGTTTATGTGCATATTTTTAATAATTAAAGAATATATAAAAATAAATTTAATTGACTTTTGAAAGAAGCAATTTTCATAATTTAAAAGGCCACTTTATAAACCATAATTTTAAATTTTGAACAGCTAATCTGCTCCATTATATCTTCCAAGATATATAGAATCCTTTATTTCAACTCTAAGTTTTAGCATAATGACATTTCTGGGTATCAGCACTAATATGCTATCTTGCATTTAATAAATAACTGGGTTAAAAAAATAATAGAGCTTCAATGATCACTGAATAAATTAGTGCAACGTAAGAGAAGAGAGTGCTTTTGTAACCTCCAACAATAATTTGCACCAAAAGGCATACTAGAACATGCATACCTCAAGTAATCACTTGGTTCTTTTTTTTCTGGAAGTTCCATATGCTTGGAGTCTGTTGATTGGAGCTCTTCAGCAACACTGGACTCCTGGCTTATCATGGGGACTTCTGAAGCAAATGAGAGCTCCCCTTCATTGGAGACTCCAAAGAGGTCTGGGTCATCTTGAATTACATCAATTACAAGGACATCATCTTCATATGCTTTAAGAATATCTGGAAACTCCACTTTGATTTCTGAAAAATTCTTAGTCATTTTTCTACCACTAACTTCACCGGAAACTTGTTGGAAGGTTTCTTGTACATCAGAGCAGAAGGAAGAACTTTTCTCTATACACCCAGGATCACAAGAAAAAGTATTATTTTCAACTGTGAGAGAAACAGCTTCCTTCTTAGAAACAATACTGCCTGGTTCAGAGATGTAATTAGACGCTTTATTACCATTACTGTACTGCTTTGTAAAGCCTGGAGAAATACTATAGGGATTCTTATTGTAGAATGAGTCAGAACTCACTTGCACTGGAGTTATGTTATTTTGCATGCTCAAAGACTGAGGTCCTGAAGTTGATGTGGAGACACTTTCTTTATTTCTATTCTGTCTTATCTCTGCTCCAGATAAATTGTCAAGAAGTTCTAAGGGACTGTAAGCTTCTCTCTCTGATGACTTGGCATTTACTTCTTTTCTTTTTTGTGTCTTATTCTTAAGTAAAGGAATTTTAAAATTAGTCAGGCGTCCTGTGTTCAATATTTTAAACAAGTCTGGAACTACAAGTGTTTGTTTAGCAATGCACGCTTTTCGATGAATAGTTTTGCCTGTAGAGTTACTTGCTTCCTGACCATCTTGGGAAGCCATTGTCAAATTTAGTCTTGTTAAATTTCCTCTGTCTTTTTTTTTACTGACTGTTAAGCTTTGAGTCACATTAGTTAACGGAATATTTTCAGTAGTATTAGAAACTACCTCTGACCCAGTTCTGCTCAGTTCTTCTGGCTTTATCTTTTTATCATCCCTGATTATAGGTTCCTTTATAACCATTAAAGTAGGTTCTACTGCAGAAACTGAAGAGAAACAATTTAAATGAGAATCCAATTTCTCTTTACTTGAAGATTCAATGTTTGTTTCTGTTAAGGAACTTTCTAACAATAATTTGGAGTCAGTTAAGTGAGTCTGATTTGTTTGGTGTTTAAGAAAATCATCTTGCCCAAAACTTTTCTGAGACCCAGGAATAACATAATTTGATCCTGGCAAAGAAGCCTTTTTCCAACACTGGGCAGATATTCTAGCACATGAATAACAAGGCCAAGTTCTTTTACCAGTCATTGGTATTGTTCTGTGACAGCTTACCTTCGATTCTTCAGCTTCATTTCTTAAGTCTTCCCGTGAAGATCTCTTTTCAATATGATGGTAATCATTAGGTAATTTTACTGTGGAGCTTTTCATGGATTTAAAATACTCTTCTGGCTCCGTGCTTTTACATCCTAATGGCTCTGAAGCATTCTTTGTTTCTTCTTTCAAAGGTGGTTCAAAGGTTTTCTGAAATACAGCATTTACATGACGTCCAGGACTTGGTTTTTTTCCTACTGTTTCCGGGAGGCTTAATAAATGATTCATTGGAGAGTGCACATTATGGTTTACTTTTCTCAAAATATTTGAAGAATTTTTTTTAGCCTCTAAAGTCTCTGCTTCTTTACCTTTGGCACCGATTTGGTTTTCTTGCAACACCAACTCAGACTTGTTACATACATTAGAGAAATTCATCTCAATAGCCGTTGCATCTCCTTTTCCAGACAACTTCATCCTTTTTCTGGGTTTCCTCCCAACATTGCTCTCCTCTACTGAATATCTATTTTTTTCACTTTGAAGGCAGGAAAGCAAGCCATTATTTTTACTTTGGTATAAATCACTTTCTTCATGCAGTAACTTACTCACTCCCATTAAATTTTCTTCAGTTTGTAAGAGCTGAGGAATACCATTTGTGTTACTCTTCTCTGCAAGATTCCTAAGGTTTTCTTTCTTTAACTTTGAAGAATTCTCCGCTACATGCATACATCCACCATCAGGTTTATATGTCAAGTTGTTTTCATCATTACAACCCTTGGAATGGGGGAAACAATTGCAATCATGTAATTTTAAAATGGAATTATTTTCTACTCCAGGTGACAAGCTGTTACAAGAATATTTTGGAGTATTCTTGTACAGTTCATCTTGGAAT
This sequence comes from Varecia variegata, assembly GCA_028533085.1. Classification (NCBI taxonomy): domain Eukaryota; kingdom Metazoa; phylum Chordata; class Mammalia; order Primates; family Lemuridae; genus Varecia; species Varecia variegata. Next base: position 127,667,801 of record CM052436.1, read on the forward strand.
TCAACCTTAATATTTTGTGTAGCCTCATTTTCAGTTATTTTGAGAGGCGGGCTTTCTAAGCTTTTAAATTTTTTTATTCGAATTCTTCTTCTAATACCTTCTACCAAACTTTCCTTACCCAAAGACTGCAAGAAAGCCATATTTTGATATTCACTGCACTCCACTGTTTGGAAAGATTCCGAACTGGTTAATGATTCCTTTCTTACCACATCAATCTCTGGCTGTGGATCATCACTCAAGGCTTCAGTAACTTTTCTTTTTTCCTTGGCTGATCAAAACAACAAAACATACCAGAAAAAAATATTTTATATTGAGAAGGAAAAAGCAATCCCGCTTTAAATAAAAAATCATGAAGCTATTCATTTTTACTTCCCTGAATAGCTGTATGGAAATATACTTTTGTTTTTAAATGAAAGCTCTAATTTCTATTAAGGAAATACATATAAACCTGTAGAAATTCTAAGGCAGCTGAATAATCCTTAGCATCATCTTTTCACGCTAGCCAAAAGGGACCACTAGGAGTTCCTCCCAGTAATTCTGACCAAGGGCTCCTGACAGGGCAAACACCTTTTAAAAAAATCGGGTTTTCCCCTATCCTGGTAAACGATGTGCATCAGAAGCGACCATGCAGAATCAAGTTAAAGACTAGTGGTAAAACAAAATGGCGCAAGCTGAGGTACAAGAGATAAAAAGAGTGACCACTGAGCGTTTCTTACTGTGTCTTCCCAATTGCAAGGGGAGCTCCGCCTCCTTCGCTGCTTCTATGCCTGAGGGCTCCGACCGGCCCACCTGGTCCCCCGGCCCCTCCACTCGCAGCCTTGCGGTCTTCCCAGCCCCAGACGCCTCACCCGACTTGTCACTTTCCATCTCTTCTCTCCCAGACGCCCGGGACACCATTCTTTTATGCCTGCTCTCTTCGCGCCCCGCGGCCTCAGGGCCGCAGCCTCCCGCCTCGTCAGGCCCTGGCGCCAGCCGCCGGCCTCGCTTCCTCGAGCCTCGCGCTTCACCTTCACGCCCCGGGGCCATCACGGGGCCCGGGGGCAGAGGCCGCCGCATCCGCCCTGGGCCGCCCGCCCTGCCCGCTGGGGCCCCGCCGCGTCCGCTACCAAGAGCCCACCGGCCACGCCAAGGCTGCTCCAGACGCCAGACGCCCACCGCCTTCCACCCCGCCCGGCGCCGCCAGCCACCTCGGCCCGGGGCCGGAAGCGGAAGTGGGGTCCCCGTGGCTGGGGCCGGGGCTGGCACAGAGGGCCCCAACCGGCAGGAGGGCCGCGAGTCCAGCTGGTCTTCCAGAGGGACCCCTCGCGGCGCCCTGAAGGCGGCGGCGGCGGCGACCGAGCCAAGGGTTTCATTGCGCGGGACTGTGGTGAGGCTCCTCACTGGCCTCCTTTGCATCTTCTACTGTGCCGGAGCTTCCTGGAAGCCTTCAGAGCTCCTTCTCCCAGCTGCTGCTCCTCACGTGTTGGCTGCTCGCGAGAACCACTGTCGGCCAGTGGCTTCTAACTCCACACCAAGTCTCCTAGGGACCCTTTCCAACTGCCTTCCTAATATGTTCACCCTGATGTCCTACAGGGACCTCAGACTCAGATGTGCAAAACTTAGTTTTTCTCTCCTCACAAACTTGCTCCTCTCTTGTTGGTGGATGCACCACCATGCACCCAGTTGTTTAAGACAGAAATCCAGAAACCAGAGACAACCTTCTTTCCACTTCGTCCCTCACATCCACGTTCATTAGATCTGCTTGATTCTACTTTCTTGTCAGCCACTCTCCCCCTTGCGACTTCCATGGCTCTGGCCCTCAGACTTTCTTGACTGACCTACTACATCAGCCTCTGAAATTTTGTTCATGGCTCCATCCTTGTGCCATTTCAGTCAAGCTTCCACCTCCTTGACAGGCCATACCTCTCCAATTAAAGGGGATCCTAGCATTCCCCAGCTTGGCTTTTCATGAACTTCCTTTGCTCAAAGACTAAAACTAACAGAAGTCTCAACTCCTTAGTGTGGTATTTGCGACCAAGTTTGATATGGCCCCTGAATATTTAACCAGTCTTGTCTACAACTAACATTGTAGGGAAAATCTGTGCTTCAATGGAAAACTGTGCATAGAAGTCATCCTTCTGAATGATCTGATTCTCATTCTATGGGAGTTATTTTACAACTCTGTAAATTGCAGATGAGTGATAACAACTCAGTGGTCTATGGACATGCAAATTATGTCTAATAGAAGTTTAATTGACTTCTCATCCCCACTGTGGAAGAAGCCAGTTTTGCCTCCATTTCCATGTTCATTTCATTCCTGATCTATAAATGTATTTGTTGTTTGGACCTATCCTTTGAACCAGTGGTTATAAAATCTTCCTGATAAGAGAAATATAATCTTTAACACAGTTCATTTTTACACGTGTATAAGAGCCATGATTTCATCTTTTTTTGAAAACAGTCTTGTAACACTACACATAGGTTGCACTTAAGCCACATTGGACTACTACTTGAGTGCCCCAGATTTCATATACTCTGCCATACCTGTGCCTCTCTACATCCCAGTCTTGGAAATTCTTCCTTTGCTTGTCTGCCTGGTGAACTACATATTCCCCCCTTCAAGATTCGGTGCAAGGGTCACCCCCTGGAGGAAACTTCCCTGCTACTCTTCTCCTTGTACTTTGAGGGGTCAAGTGTTCCTTCCTATCTGCTAACACACTGTTTTCAACTGTTTACTAATGTGTCTCCCTCAGGGCAGATATTTTCCATTAATCTTCGCTTTCTGTGTGTTTCAAGGGAACCTGGTATATTTGAATACAATGTGTGTTATGCATTAATGAATAGTAGGTATGATGCACAGAGAATGAATATTGTGGCAGTTTGGATGAGCAGCTCATGTCAAGTGTTCTTAGGGTCTTCTGTAAAATAGAACTTAAGTAAAAGAGGCCTGTAAGATCCAGAAATTCTCCTTGTTTCTTTCTCCCTGTAAATACCCCTTATAAAAGTGAAACCAGTTTAAGAGTAGCAAAATTTATAAAAAGGTATGTTAGGCATTTCAGACTACATTCTAAGTTCACTTTGTGCCTGTATGTCTCAGTTTCCTCGTCTGTAAAATGAAATAATAGTGTCTCCTCATAGAGCTCTTATGAGAATTAAATGTGCCAATATCTGTAAAGCACTTAGAACAATGCCTAGCAGACTATAAACAGAGATTTGATTTGTTAAATTAAAATATCAATTTATATTGAAAGATAGACTTTATAGAATTGTGACCTTTACCACTTTCAAATAAACATTGCTATAAAGATATTAGTTTTTTTAAAAAAGTAAAAATTCAAGAGTCCAGCTTCTTTGGTCTGAATAAGAACAGATGGTCTTAAAGTTGGTTACAGGCCCAGGAATTTAGAAGCTTTTGTAAGCTATAACTGCAATACATAAAACAAGAATGAGGGGCCTGGGTGTAATGGCTCACACCTGTAATCCTAGCACTCTGGGAGGCCGAGGGGGAGGATTGCTTAAGGATGGGACTTTGAGACCAACCTGAGCAAGAGCGAGACCCCCATCTCTACTAAAAAAAATAGAAAGCAATTAGCTGGACAACTAAAAATATATAGAAAAAATTAGCCAGGCATGGTGGCACATGCCTGTAGTCCCAGCTACTCAAGAGGCTGAGGCAGGAGGATCACTTGAGCCCAGGAGTTTGAGGTTGCTGTGAGCTAGGCTGATGCCATGGCACTCTAGCCCGGGCAACAGAGTGAGACTCAAAAAAAAAAAAAACAAAAACAAAAACAAAAAAACAGGAGATAGATATGAAACTGCTGTGTTTGCCTTTTCTTGTTTTTCCTGGAGCAGATTGATAACAGGAGTTGGTCTTTCTTTCTTCTTGGCCATAGATTGATAACGGGCGGCATCTGGTGCAGTTTCTCCTTGAGGAGGAGGGGAAGCTTACACCCCTGCTGTCCTCTTAGGAACTCTTCCAGGCTGTTTAAACGAAGTCAGGAAGACCTTTTAGTCTATAGGTAGCGAATCTTAATGACGGTCAGAGAGTTTACCCTTTCTTCCCCCATCCTGGAGACTCTTCTGTCTCTGGAATGTGAATTGACCAGCTCTGGCGAATGTTAATGAGAATTTATGCTTTCTTTTGTTTGCTTAGCTTCATATTAATCACTAGATAAACATTTCTGTAGGAGAAATACTCATGTAGCTAATCTTACAGATCAAGTTCATGCCACTTCTAATAGGCTGCTGGTTAGAGTTTATTTTTCCTATTAGCCTGTTAGCAAGACCATCCTTTCAATAGATACTTCAGCCATGTACCTAGCAATGGTGGAGAAAATAAATCTTTTCTCTCCCATGGAAAATAAATCTTTTTCCTCTTTTGACTTGGGTCTAGTGGTTGGGGGCCTGCAAAATAACTGACAATAGACAGATTAATAGGAGAAAACATAAGGTTTATGTATTCCCTCAGGATCCTTTAGATAAAATGGCTACTTGAGCAGCCAAAGATAGGGGTTTATATATCCACTTAAAAAGGGGGAAAGGAAGGGAAAGAGCTCCTGCAGAAGAACAAATGGAAGATATGGCTGTTTCTGATAGTTTCTTTAAGCAATTACTCATTCTGGTGATAATCGTTAGTCTCTTTTCTGGCTTTAAACTATCTAGAGAGTGGATTTATGGTGACAGTATTTTTTGGGAGGTCCTGCTTAACTCAGCAAAAAAGGCTTAGATATTTTTTTCTGTGACTGCTGTTTTTAGTTTAAAATAATCTTTATGCCACTGAGGTGCATTTAGAGTTCTACAACTTAAAATATTTAAACGAATTTATTTTTTCCTGACAAGAGACCTCCTCTGTAACTAAAGAGGAGGCTGGAAGGACAAAGGAGGTGAAAGGAAAGACCTGTTCAGTCACAATAGCAGGAAATGCTCTTTCACTGTCTTGAAATTAACATTTAAATAATGCAAGAATAATTTTGATGTTCTCTGAAAATTTGGTCACTTATTTTTTTTTCCTGAATTTTTCCAATATTTTCTTCAGGTTTGGTTTCTTATTCAATTTCAGATTGTAAATCATCTGCCTAGGAATATCATCCAACCCAATGTTCAGCAAAGAATAACATATTGGTATCCCTTAAATGCCAAAAAATTAATGATCCTATTTTACTTCTAGGAAAAAAAAAAAAAAGAAAGAAAGAAAGAAAGAAAGAAAAGTTTTCAAAACCTGCCACTGGTCCCAAATATTTTACTTCAGGTATTCGGGTCCAGACTTGGAAATCTCAATTAACTTTCTATCCACTAGAGGGCCCCAGACGCGGAGCAGCCAGCCATGACTCTGCGCTTCCTCGGGCCCCACGAGCTCCGCGCTCTTTAATCTTAAGAGCCTCTCTGATGGTGTCATTGAGTTGGAAGAACTCAATTACTCAATGTAATAAGTCCAAAATGGAACACAATAGGAATTTGAGAGCAGAACAGGACTTTAGAAATAATCTAGTCTAACCTCTTCTTTTTACTCCTGGGAGGCAAGAGAAGCTAAGTAATTTAAAAGTCTGTGAATCAATCATTTCCTGAGTGCTTCTTCTGGGTTGCTGCCTGGCCGCCTGTGCTTTCAAATGACCACTCTCCAGGAGATGAGAACCTCTGGTCTGAGCGAAAGAGAGGTGGAAGCAAGCACAGGTTTATTCTGCTGCTTCTGCATCTGCCACGCACCTGAGAATGCCTAAGGTGGCTGTGCCTATGCTCTGGCATCTCTGGAAAGGATCTCCTATTTATCTCTCTTAAATTTCAAGTTGGATTAGGGCCATCATTCCAGGCTATTATTTTGTTTGTTTGTGGAGGAGAGAACTGCTGTTTAGAGAATTGCCGTTTCACTATCTCACATGGGATAACCTCAGAGAGAAGCGCAAAGGGGGCTATGCCGGTGGCCGCAATGTCAACATCCAGTTTGCCAAAGGACAGGGTGGATAGTTGCCTAAATGGTTTGATGTGAAGCATGACAGGGAAAATTCCTCCTATAGAGTCTCTTTCCCACTAAAGAGAACATGTATTTATGTATATACTGATGAGTTCCAAAGTTGTATCTTCAGCCTCAAGTCTGACTTTGTATCCTCTCGGCCATGCCTCTGATCCAGTGGCTGGGATAACAAGTTCCTTGCTGGCTTCGACTCATTTGGCAGGGGGCATTCACCCGGCTCTTCCCTTTCTGCCTCAGGGATTGCCCTACTCCCCGGAGCAGACAGCTGGCTTCCTTCAGGGCTTCAGTAGGTAAAAAGCGCAGCCGTGTTAGCATGCCTATACGAACCCTTAAGGAGCAGGTGGGGAGAGCTGGTGGATAAATGCTCCTGCCTCCTGTCCTGCAGACAAACAATCCCCGAGGCATTTTGTACAGTTTCTCAATTATCTGTGAAAAATTGAGCCCTCATTGCCTGTGGCAGTATCCTTGCTAACACACGCTTTTATTAGCTTTTCTCCTTCCTGGTCTCACTTTCCCTATTCCCTCACTCCTGGCCCCACATACTCCACTTCCTGACCTCTTTCAGATCTCTGCTCACACATTCCTTTATAGAGCAACCCTCCCTAACCACGGTCAAATAAAAAACAAATCTGGACTTAGTAAGGAAAGAATTTTATCTGGAAGGATCATTGCAAGGGGGGAGGATACTATGGCAATAGAACAATGTTGTGACCATAAGGTCTGAGTTTTCATCTGATAGAGAGGAGCAAGTAAAGCTAGAAAGGACAAGGTGTGGGGTGGAAGAATGAAAGAGTGGTGTGATCTGATAGCAGATCAGAGACTGTTTGACCCCAAGGTCAGCCTCTTCTTAGGAGGAACTGTATACTCGGCCAAAGTTCAGGCACCTAGAGGAAGGGCAGAAGTGGAACCAAAGTTTCGAACATGCATTTTGTTCCAATTTTTCAGGGAGACAAGTGGGTCAGCTAATCATTGATGAGGCCAAGAAGGGGATACCTGAGGGTTGATGTCTGGCCTTGTCGTAGATAACCAAGGTGGCATCTATGAGTCTTATCTCGGTCACCTGGGGAAAGGTGGTTCTTCGGCAGCAAGCTATTTTCCAGGACACAAAGGGTGGGGGGATTTCTTAACCTTTAGAGTTTCCCAGGGTCACAGGGCTCATGTGAAATTCAGCATTGCTACCTAAGATGGAAGTTCCCTCCTATGCACTTTCCTTGTTTGATTTTCCTCCCAACACTTTCAACATGTGGCATATTATGTATTTGTTCATTGTTAGTCTTCCCCAACACTCAGCTAGAACAGCACCTTTTTTTGTGCCCTGCTGTAGCTCTACTGATGGAAACGGTGCCTGGCACAGAGGTGCCAAGCAAACATTCGTTGGATGTGTGAGGCCTGTAGCACTCCTTTTTGAGGGTTACAGGGTTGTGGATCAGCAGGACTGTCAGGGTCCTGGCTGAGGAAGGGTGATCTGGAGGGGCTGTGCAGGACTGCAGGAAGGAAGCATCCAACAAGGGGGCCCTCTCCACAGTCCACGTGGGAAGGGATGAGACCTGTGCAGGAGTGAAACGCTGGGGAAGGAAGCAATAGGTTCAAGGGTGCTAGGAAGAAAAATTCCTCTGTGAGAGTCAAGAGAGTGTCTCATTTTAATCTTTTTAAAGACTTAATAAATAATAATTGTATGCTTATGGAGTACAATGTGATATTTGGTATATGTATACTTTGTGGAATGATTAAATCAAAGTAATGAACATATCCATCCTCTTATATACTTATTTTTTTGTGGTATGAACATTTGAAGTCTACTGTCTAGCAGTTTTGAAATATACATTACACATTAACTATATAGTCACCATCTTGTGCAATAGATCTCAAAAACTTATTTCTCCTGTCTAGCAAACTTTGTAACATTTGACCAACATCTCTCCAGCACCAACCCCCAGCCCACCATTCTTTACTTCTATGAGTTTGACTTTTTTAGATTCCATATGTAAATGAGATCATGCAAAATTTGTTTTTCGAGAGAGTGTCATATCGATCTCTCTTCTCTGAGCACCTAGTGTGAGGCCTGGCCACTGGAAAGTCCTAAAAAATAAATTTCATTGGATCTCCATATTTATAAGAGAGTTGGGAACATCCATCCTTATGCTGGAATATGAAAACGAGCAAATATGAATCTTTAAGAAGTGTATGAAAAGAAGAGAATCTCCTTTCTGGCATTTTTCCTCAATATTTACTTTTCTTTTTAAAGACAACTATATTTATAGAAGAACAACACATATTTGGTGGCACCAAAGGGCTAGACTGCTTTCTTCTGTTTCCTTAAGAATTATATTTCAATAGCCACTGCCCAGGTACACCACCCCACAGGCAAAAAGCACTGACCCTAATAGGTAACCTAGAGTCCTAGGCCTTACTTGTCATCCCTTCAGAATATATGTCTTCAGCAGTCACAGTTGTCTTGGACTTGGCACACACATAGCTTTGGAAGTAGTAGAAAGCATGGGCTCTGGTGTCAAACAGGCTGGGTTCAAATTCTGGCTCCAGCTGTGCAGTCTTGGGCTAGGTATATAATCTCTCTGTTCCTCAGTTTCTGCCTCAGTAATAGTAGTACTTACCTCATCAAATTGTCCTGAGGATTAAATGTCAATTTAACACAATGTTTGGCATGATGAAAGCACTAACTGAAACTTTAGCTTTAGGAAAATCGCCTTTGAATAATTGCACCTTATATCTCTGGTTCATTCACGAAGTTATATTGATATTCAGCGCTCTGTTCCACCTCCATACCAAGAGATTCCAGTTGGCTGAGTGAAGAGCTGAGAGCAAACACTACCTTGTATGCATCCGTTTTTAAGATTTTACATGATGTGCCAGCTTTCATATCTTGACACACTGTAAAATGCATCACCCCCAACATTCTCTGGTTCTCTCTTCTCTAATTCACAATCTCTGGTATGTACCTTTTTGTCCCAAACACAAGGAATGTCAATGGATGCTGACTTAGGGGAAATGGGGAGCTAACTACTTTTTAACACTTAAAATCTGGAACACCCAGTTATGTCATTTATGACCTCGAGGTAGCAGCAATTGGTCCATTCATTCAACGAATACTTATCAAGCATCTATTATGTGCCAGGTCCTGTGCCCAACCTAACCCTTAATCTAATTTATAGTTCAGTAAGAAAAACAGATAATTATACAAATAACTTTATAAGACTCCATTCCAGAGAGGAGAATGTTGAAAAGAGGGGGCTTGCATGCTATTCCAGAACTTTTTTTTCCATCTACTACCATTACTTAAGGACATAATGTGGCTTTGGCTTACCAGGAAGTGGCTAAGCCAGTGTTAGGTTTAAAAGGGTTATATGTGCATAAGACAATTCAAACCATATAGCACCACATAAATAAAAAAGTGAAAGTCTCTCCTCCAATAGCCTTTCCTAGAGGTAACTGCTATTAAGTTTGGTGTCCATTTCTCCAAATTTTCTATATATACATAATTGATATTTATATATAAACATACAATGTTTTATTTATACATAAATATCTTTTTCCTTAAAACAGAGGAGTTTCTATTACTGTGTGCAACTTGTTTTATCCCCAATATATTTTGTGACTTTTTTCAGACATTGGTTTATTCAGTTTTCACAGAATAAATTGTATTCTTCTATTCCATGACCCAAGCAAGTACTACGTGGAATAGAGCTACCTAACAATTTTTCATAACCAAGGTAGTAATTAAGAAGGAATGAGGGTGGTACAGCACTTTTGCTATTTTTCTCCCACAAAAGGGACTACTAATTAAAAAGTTAGAAATAAAATTAAAATATATTTAAGTTTGAATTCTCACTTAGTGTGTTCCTGACATTTATTTCTATTTTCAGTTCTGGCCATTTTTATTATTAACTATTTCACATTTAGAATTATTCCATCTTCCTAAAGAATTTGGCTTTCTATCTTTATGAAACACTCCTCTTTATTTCTGGCAATACTCCCTGCCTTGATGTCTGCTTAGATTCTTAAATAGCCACCCAGCTTTTCTTTGGTTAGTGTTGTCATGGTCTACCTTTTGCCATATTTTTTTCCATCTTTTCACTTCCAACATGTCTACGGGCCTCCTGTAGATAGCATATAGTTGAGTCTTGGTGGTTTCCTTTTTACCTTATCTGACAATCTCTTTTTTTTTTTTTTTGAGACAGAGTCTCACTCTGTTGCCCGGGCTAGAGTGAGTGCCGTGGAGTCAGCCTAGCTCACAGCAACCTCAAACTCCTGGGCTTAAGCGATCCTACTGCCTCAGCCTCCCGAGTAGCTGGGACTACAGGCATGCGCCACCATGCCCGGCTAATTTTTTCTATATATATTTTTAGTTGGCCAGATCATCTTTTTCTATTTTTAGTAGAGACGGGGTCTTGGTCTTGCTCAGGCTGGTCTCGAACTCCTGAGCGCAAACAATCCGCCCGCCTCGGCCTCCCAAGTGCTAGGATTACAGGCGTGAGCCACCGCGCCCGGCCTTGACAATCTCTTTTAACCTTAATCTCTTTTGAAGATTTTGCCTTTAATATTTAATGTAATTACTGATATGGTGAGATTAAGTCCATTGTCTTACTATTTGTTTTCTATGTATCCCATCTGTCCTTTTATCTTGTTTTCCTGCTTTTATAAAAAAAATAAGTGTAATTCATTATTCTGTGTCCTTTTCTTTAGGTTTTTTAACTATATTTTTAGTGACCAGCAATTATAATATGCATCCTTAACTCATTCCATCTGCCTTAAGTTGGTGCTTTACCACTTCATGAATCATATAAGAACCTTCAATAATATAATTCCACTTACCTTCTCTTGCTCTTTGTGAGATTGTCATATATTACTTATATATATGTTATAATCCCTCACAATATATTGTTGTTATTGTTGCTTTAAACAGCAATCTTTTAAAAGTTTTTAAATAGTCATTTATATTTACCCACATTTTTCTGAATATTGAAAGGAGAGTACATTGGGGATAAATTTTCTCAGATTTTACTTGTTGAAGTATGTCTTTATTTCACTTTGTTTCACAAACTATGTTTTCATTGGATATAGAATTGCAGGCTGGCTCTTTCCCTCCTTTAAGCACTTTAAAGATGTTTTCCCATTGTCTTCTGGCTTCTATTTTTTGGTTGAAAAGTCACTTTTATTCTTATTACTGTTTCCTTGAATGTAATGTGTCTTTTCTCTGGCAGTTTTTGAGATTGTCTCATTATTTTTGGTGTACAGTAGTTTAATTAGATGTGGTTTTATTTATATTTATCTGCTTGGGGTTCACTGAGCATCTTGAATCTAGAAAGGGCTTATTTCTTCTCTGGTACTTAGTTCCTCTAAATTTCTTCTCCATTTTCTTTTAAAAATACTAAAAATTGGTTTTGGTTATTTTAAGAGTAGTGATTTACTGCAACTTTCTGCATTCTAGATGAAAGCTGGGAGTTCTGCCTCTGATATTTAATTAATCTATTCACAAAATAATTTAATGAGTAGTCAACTAAATTTCTTTCACTTTATTGATTTAAACCTATTAAAGCAATAGCTTTACTTTAATAAACCCCTCCACCCTAATAAACAGCAAACATATGTGTATATATGCACATACACACACACACATACATGCACATTCTCTAATCTTTTCAGTTCTAAATTTGTAGCTGGTTCTTTGCTTCTTTGCAGATTTCAAAATATCACTTTTTGTTTCAGGAACCTGACTGAAACTTAAGTTTGGCTTTACTCTACATGAACATAGGTGTTTGTACATTCATGTGGTAATTCCACTATCTGTAGTATTACTACTTGTGGATGTTTCTGTGCCTATTTCTGTTATCCATTTGTGCTGGGTCTTGCTCATGTTTCTTAGTGTCTTGTGTCCCTGATTATATTTGATTGTATTGTTTGTGAATATTATACTTGGAAAAATTATTTATAGAATTATATAGTACATAGGATGATATTATCCTCCTGCAGAGAAAATTCACAATTGTTTCTTTCAGGTATCTGAAGGCACTAGTAATCTGGGACCACCTGTATCCAATATTAACACAACATTTTCCAGACCACCCAAAGAAGTCCAAGAGTATAAACAAGGATGAATTTGCTTTTGGTTCACCTTCATTTCTAGGGTTCAGCCCACAGGCTTACTACCCTGAGGGGTTGTTTGCTGTTGCTTCCCTCTCTCGATAAGCTCTCAATTCCATATTTTAACTCCTTAGCTTTGAGAGGCTGTCAAAGGCACCAGTCTGTCTTTCAGTCCCTCCACTTATGATTTCAAGATTTAGCAAATAAAAATGCAGAACACCTAGTTAAATTTGAATTTTAGATCATCAACAAATAATTTTAGTACAAGTACATCCCATGCAATATTTGGGGCATACTTATACTAAAAATATTCATTCCTTATCTGAAATTCAAATTTAACTGTATTTTATCTGGTAACCCTACCTCTACTGCTTTAGCAGTTGGAGTTCCCTAATCACTGGGCCCACTTTTCTGGATTTGTATCTTCTAGATCTTGGCCTTGGTGATCCTTCATTAGTTTGGTAGAACTTTGATGCTTCTAAAAAATTAGTTTTTATATTTAACTTGGCTTTTCTAGTTATATTCAGTAGGAGAGACTTACACATCTTATCAGATATGTAAATCTCCCATCTCTAGTCTTTTCTCTTCTTGCCCACCCTCATACCCCAACTCCTAATATTTTCTGCTAGGGCAAATGTGATGAATATCAAGGTGTAGGTTCTCACATTATTTAATAGAATAATTTTAATTGATTATATTACTGTCATATACTTCCCAAGAAGCAGTCTCTTCTCTGAGTGGAAACACCCAGAGCAAGGAAAAAAATGTAAACTATTAAAAAAGGAAAAATATTTCTGCATTTGTGGCTAAAATGCCTAGGTATGAAGATACTTAAACAGCAATTGAATTATTTAAGTGCATACGGTATTCTGTACCCTCTTTTAGGGCTCGGAAATATAGCAGAAAAAAAATCCCCCTGCTTTCATGGAGCCTGTATTCCTGTGGGTAAGAAAGATATGCAAAGAGGCAATATATCAAATGGTAATCAAAGGTGTAGGGGTAGGTACTAAGGTGATGTGCAGGGAGTAAGGAAAGGTGCTAGGGAATGCTGTTGGGGACGTTACAATTTTAAATGAAGTATTCAGAGAACTTCTTTAAAAGTTACTTGAAATAAAGTGAAGGTATCAAGCAAATACCTCAGGAAAGAATATGCTAGACAGAGGGGACAGCAAGTACATCAAGCACTTGGGGCAAGATTGTGCCTGACATATTCAAAGGGGCATCAGGAGGCCAGTGTGACTGGAGCAGTGAGGAGGAGAGCGGTAGGGGGTGGGTTCGGAATACTGGACAATGAGGTAATGTCATGAGAGACCATTGTATTCTTTATCCTATCTCTGAGGCCTAGAATGCAAACCGATGTTAAACAAAACCTCTTGTACCTGTTTAAAACTTTTGTCAACATTTAAACAAGTGAGAAAATTCCATACAATTCTGTATTTCTAGTTTCTCTTTAAAATTGAGGATTTGGCCTTTAGAAACACAAGCCCAATCAGTGGGAGTTGAGAAGTTGCTGCCCCCTTCAGGCACCACCATGATCTTCCATTGGCCACAGTCTCCACTACTCCTTACTGTGGCCCTCAGCTGCATTTGCTTGCTTATGCTTCATGCCTGGCCTCTGTCAGCATGCGTTACCTCTAAAGTAATACATTTCCATTTACAGGAGATTTGCAACCTCACCTTCTGTGATGCTCAGAAATCATCCCACCATATCCCTCTCATATAAATTTCTTACTCCATTCTCCACATCATCTCTTCAGAACGCTCTGCCTTTTGTCAAGCCTCTAGCTCCACATTCTTGCCTATACAGATGCAACTACCTTCTACTTTTGGGGAGATGTTCTTGATCATTTTGAGATTGATGTTGTTTCCTCTGTACCACTAAGTCTGTCTTTATCTGTTCCCTCTCTTGAGGAAAACAATCTAAGACCAACCAAATGAAAAAAGTAAAGGCTATTATTCAGACCTTGATATAAAAAAAATCAGCCACCATCACTTGTGTTTTGGCAGATACTTGAATACCAGCAGAGGAGTGGGAAAGCCCAGGTGCATCAAGAGGTGGATCTGCAGAGCCCATGAGAAATGGCTTTGACCATTGCTAGGCCTATTCCAGGACCCAGCTTCTCTCTGAGGGTGTTAGTGAAGGAGGAAAAGCAAAGGGAGACAGGGAAGGAAAAGATGGGACAGTGGGCAGGGAAAGATGGGCAAGGAGGAGGATGACACCCTGTTCCCACTGGAGGCTTCCATGTGGACACAGGAATGTGCTGAGGAAGGGGAGACAATTTAATGCCATGCCGACTGCCAACCCAAATCAGAGTTTGATCGTCACATGAGACTAGACATTTCCATTTCTGCAATTGAGACTGTTCATGGCTAAAAGCAATGGAGGACTTATCTGTGAGTGACTAGAAAATTCTTCCACCTGCCCAAGTCTTCATCCAGGGTCAGGAGAATATTATTCCTCACTGCAGAAAATTTACAGGAACAGAAGAAGACAAAAAGAAAGTTCAGCTTTGGTGCCACGCCCATGTAATGCTTGCTCATATACAGGTTATATACTTGTTAAAAAACAAAACAAAACTACTATTTGAGTGTGCTCTATGAGAGACACGACATTCAGTCCTGCCACCAGCTCTACAATGAAGGAATTTTTGCCAGGACACTCAGTTAAGGACTGAGGCTCAGAGGAGTGTCCTCTCTCAGTGAATTGGAGCAGGGTAGGTTCACAGCCATTTGTCCAATCCTGTAGCCTGTGACGTTCATCACGGCACTACTGTGCCTCCTGCGAACATACTTCTCTAGTGCTCCCTGGGGTTTAAGGCACTAGCACATTTTATTTATCCTTCTGGTAAAGCCATAAAATGGACCAGTGGGTGCTTATAGCCCCAGTTTCACAAAGGAAAATGACTTGTGGAGAATCAAGTCTTGCTCAGGGCTACTGGTCTTATAGCCTGTTTTTGGATTCTTGCTCTCTGCTGGTCTGTTTCTCTAGGGTGCCTTTCATATACCAACTTTGCTGAACTTGAAGGTTATGCTTAGAGATAATTTTCTATTGTCTTTTTAAAAATTGTGAAATGCAACACATGCACAGAAAAGTATGTAGAACTCATGCTCAGCTTAAGCAAAAGGCTATAACCACCACCAGCTCAAGAAGCAACATTTCAGTACCCCCAAAGCCCCATGTGCCCTGACCACAACTCTGCCTCTTAGCCAAAGGTAGAGCTCTCTTTGTCTCTCATGACTTTTTTCCACCTTGCTTTATAGTTCTACCACCTACATGTGTTTGTACCTCTCAACACTGTAGTACAGTATTGCCTGTTTTTAAACTTCATATAAATTGACTTGTATTGGTGTGCTCTTGTGTCTGATTTTTCACTCAACATTGTCTTAAAGGTTCATCTATTTTGCTAAATGTAGCTATAGCTTGTTTTTATTGCTATATGATGAATTTCACTACGTCAACTCACCAGTTTTTAAATCCATTTACTATTGGATAACAGGATCATTTCTAGTTTTGAATGACTGTGGGGAAATATAAATACATATATATTTCCGTATATGCACATATGATGACATTTCTGTAGGGTAGCCTGGAAATTCTGGGTCATCAGATGTAGCCATGGCAGTGTGTGTGGTGGAGCTGACTCTTCCTGGCCCAAGAGCCACTCGTTAAATTTTGTGGAAATTTACAAGCAAATTGTTAACAGCTATTATTAAAAATTCAACTATATAAACTTACAATTATTTTAAAAACAAAGGTGACACATACTAAAGACTCATTATCTTACTGAAGACTCTAGTTATTTTCTGACATTCTGTTATTCTCTACACTCGAGGTTCCTCCTGCCGATCGCATCTGCAGGGTGGAAACACTGTGGAGTGGCGTGCTATTGGGCAGCTTTTCTGAACTCCACATTTCAGGGAGGTCACATTGGTAGCTTGAAATCAGTCACAGCGGGAGCATTTACACCATGGAAACAAACACCACAAATCAGGGCTTTCCTTCTGGAGAGCTGGTTGTTAAACAGTTAGCAGCCCACCACTGGATATGGCGTCAAATTTATCAGATAATTCCAAACCGTTTTCCCAAGTTGTTGTAACAATTTCCATTCCCACCAGCAATGTCAGAGTTCCTGTAGATCCTTGCCAACACTTACAGTTAATTCTGCTGGGCAAGTAGCAGTATTTAATTGCGGTTTAATTTGCATTTCCCTTCAGCGCTTGTCTTGTTTATTGGCTGTTTGGATTTCCTCTTTCTGTGAAGCGCTTCTCCAAGTCTTCTGCTCATTTTTCCGTTATATTGACTGTCTTTTTTAAAATTGCTTTGTAGGATATTTTCTTTTACAAAGGTTATGAACCCTTTGTTGATTATGTGTATTGCAAATACTTCCTGTGATTTTTCACTTTTTCCTTTTTTGTTGTAAAACAGGAACAGAAAACCACACAAAGTATTGCTTAATAAATTATTATAAAACACATTACAATCACTACCCAGGTTGAGAAATAGACCTTTGCCGATCACTTTGGCAGTAGTGCCTCTGTGCCCCATGCTGCTAACAGCCCTTACCTCCTCCCTAAAAATAATGACCATCCAGATGTTGACAATTATCACTTCCTTGCTTTTCTTTGTAGTTCCAGCTCCCAAATGTGTGTCCTTATATGCAATAGCTTAGTTTTGCTTTTTTAATATAAATGTCTTTGAGGTCTCTTAATTTACAGGTTTCTCTCTCCTTTTTCTTTTTGCAGTTTGAAGAAATTGAGTCATTTGCCCTGTGAAGTTTTGCATAGGCTGGCTTTTGGTAATTGAATTCATTTTGCTATGTCCTTTGAAGTTTGAGGCTTGATTCTCTTCAGGTTTAATTTTTTTTTTCAAAGATAAGCTCGTGGGTGGCAATGTATGTTTGCATTGGAAGGCACTTAATATCTGGTCATTTTTCCTTCTGTGATGTTATTAGCCAACATGCATTCATCAGGGAGTGCAAAATTGGGAGATTCTAAATCTATTATTCTTTCACAGATTAGCTGGGCTACTTCTATACAGAGAAACTTTCCCTCAACTACTAGTTAGTTACTTGGTGGTTCCACCTATAAAGAAAACCAGGGAAATTGGTTCAATTTCTTACTTTTTAAGCATTTCATTCTCTATCATGCTACAGAAGTGACTTTTCTCTTTTATGATGACTTACATATTTGAGGATCTCTGTCTATTACCATTATCTTTTTATGGCTGTGCAAATTCTCTCATCTCTGGCCTGTGGGAGCCTGGCCAAGAAACACAACACTGTTAGTCTTTCATAGCCTCCCTATTTTCTGATATGACAAGATGTTCCAGGCTCGTCTTGTACATTTCCTATTCTGGCTCTGGAACCATCCGTTTCTCTAAGAAGCCAGGCCTGGATTCTTTTAACAGGAAATGGTGTTTCAAGACCATAGTTTTGGTGCTAGCAGGTTGCTCATGATTATTTCTAGGTGGTCTCATCAGACAGAGTTAGGAAGCTAAATGAAAACACTTTTAGTTCATGCTGATACTTCTATCTCCAAGTCATGACTGCAGGATTTCTACTTAACTTCTTTCATCTTATCTCTGTTACCTCTATCCTTCCACGTAGAGGATCCTGGATCAAGGATTCAGGGGATGATAGATTAGACTATCCTGTAATCACACACCTGCCCTTCCACATCACCTGCGCCACACTCTCAGAGCTACAAAACCAGTACCACCACCACCAAGATTACTGAAGACAGCTACCTTTTCCACGTGCTCTCCCCATTCTCTTTGCTCTTTTAATGGTGTGCTATATCTATATTGCCAGAGCAAACAGCTATTGCATATTATATTTTCTCCCTTATAATCCTGATTCCTCATAAGCAGGAGCTTACACAGGGATGCTTAGGCAAAACTGACACTTCAGCATCTCCTGTGCACAAGAACTTTGCAGGGCATCTTTGCATATTAAAAAGAGCAGGTTTCAAACAAAAGGGAAGTATACTCCACCAAGGTTACATGTTATGTATCTTCATATGTGAACATGTACACTCTTCCCTCCCGTTAACTGATATTTTGGGTTATGCAATTAATTCTAGCAATCTCACTAGATGATCTGTTAGCACAAAGAATGAGAAAGGTAACAGCCATGGCTGTTTATAAACTTTGAAATAATATATATACAGAAAGCTTCTGGAATTTAGAGGATTACAAAAGGAAGGGCAATTCTTGGTGGAAATACACAAAGTTTTATTTTCAAAACTTTGTTTTCAAAGTTAGTATCTATATCTTTCTAGGAAAAAAACAGGCCTTTTGTTAAAAACTCCATCAATATAGAAACATTTTAAAAGACACCTTCAAAAAAAATCACTCAAACTCACATTACCAAGAGGGAGTTCTAAAGTTGGAATTCCATATTGTCAATTAAAACTTTAGTTCTGATTATGTTACTTATCATAACTTCTGCCAGAACTTCCAGAATTCTCAAAGTCACTTCAAATAAAAGGAAGAAACAAACAAGCTATACTTAGAATCATGAAAAATGCAACTCAAATGTTTTGATAAATATAGTAGTACAACTCATAAGTTGAAGCTGTCAGATTATTACTGGTGTATGTAGTAAGTTGTACCATGTGGTCATCAAATGCCAACTCTATCTGTAGAAAAGCAAAGCAGCAATTTCCCTACAATATACTTGGCTATGCAGGTGTAAGTGGCAGGAAAACATGTAATCAGTTTGAAGAAATGAGATTAATTATGCAAAAATCCTTTATTTACCAAAGATGTATTCAGCTATGTGGTGCAGGCAGCGGTACTTCAATTGTATCATTAACGCACCAATTAGACAAAGCAAACATCAGCTCAGTGGCTCTTGTTTTAAAACACTGGCTACAATGTCTTAGGTACTTGCTCTGACTTTCCCAAACAATTGTTTGCCTATAGGCTCAGCAATCCCAGTTGGAAGTTAAAAAAGAACTTCTGACATCAGGCAGGCAGATACAACTATAACTTTCATCTGATGTATTCACAATGAGGCTACAACACAACAGTTTCCCTCAGAGAACTAGGTCTTTGTTAAACTTGAAGTCATCTACCTACTGTGAAATCAGTGGATTCAGGCAATGTAATGGTCTTCACAGGCACTAAAAATTGATAAGAAACCTATTTGCATGCAGCCTTCCCTAAGTCACTACTTCAACTACTGCCCTTTCCTATGTGCAATATTTCTGCCATTGAGAAACATCCTTGACCAACATCAGCCTCCCGTGAAAACTTGTTAAAAATGCAACGTCTTGGGTCCCACCCCAGACCTGAATCAGAAACCGGTGTGCGGCCCTGCAATCTGGTTTTAAGAAGCACTCTGGGGAATGTAAGCTCAAGTTTGAGAACGGTGGTCTAAAAGATCTGAGTGACAAATCACTTCCTGCATGCTTTGTGAAATTAAAATATGTTCCAGAAGCATTTGTTCACTTCTCTGAGCAGAATCCAGAGAGAATTTTTTTATCTACTACATTGGAATAAGACACACTCACATTTTGTGGGTCTGTGGTTTTTTCCTGAGACTGGTGTGGACCCCAGTCACTGCCACCCACTGCCCTAGGATTCACTGTGAAGTCAGCTGGAGCCATGATTACAGGAAAGTGCAAACCAACCCTAACTCATTTAGCAGTTCCTCCCCTTTTCATAGCTTACCCACACAGGCCGGAGACCCCTCCTAAGCTGTGTAACCTGGTTTCCCTCACAGCCACTGTAACCGCAGTCACATAGGGAGTTTCATTAGACACTGTCCCCGAGCTCACCAGCTGTGCCTTCTCTCTGACCAGCTTTCCTTCTGGGCCCCTTCAGGTGGGCAGCAGACCCAGCGGGGAAGCTGGGTTATAAAACGTGTGTGTACTTTTCTTCCTATCTCCTATAACTCCCAAGCAATTACCCTGAAGTTACTTTTATTGCCCTCTTTTTCTTACCAACAAGAGATTGGTAAAATGTTGGTGCAGGGCAGAGGTGCTCAGGCAGCTGGGAAATTTTATGACTGAAACATATCAGTTTTAAGCACATGTTCCTGTAAGTAAACATCAGCTTTTACATCCCAGCTTTCCAGCCCATACCTGCTCTCTGTCCTTTCCTCGGTCATCTGCCTTCTCCTAGTCATCTCACTCTTCATTAGCACCTCCAAAAGAACGAGTTGGGGTTCAAATGGTAATAGCTTTCAGGTGCTCACTTGCTTGTATTTCACCTTCATCTTCTTAGAAGTTCTGAGAAGTGGTGTCTTTTTGCCAGATTTTGCCCCTTAGATTGCTGGGCTAGACTCAGGTTCACTGGAGGAGCAGCTGTCTCCTTAGGGGAGGAGGGGGATTACTCTTGGTTCATTGCCTCCACCTGCCATCTGCCTCACCCCATCCCCACAGGTCCCAAACTGCTAGATTTCCTAATTAAACACTGGTTCAGGAGAGCTCAGAGACTTGGATATTTCAGGCTACCCTTTCTCCATGGAAATCCCCACGTAAAAACAGACATCTCCTCCCTAAGAATCACCTTTCCTTCTCAGAAAAAGGAAAGAGTTCTGGCCGTTTTGAGCAAGATTTTGTGAAGGGAAACTTTTTAGGAAGAAAGATAGTTTAACAAAATATTGGATGCTATCATCTTTATAAGCTTGGCAAGTCTTACTTCCAAAAATCTGATGGGGCTCTAAATCTTCATGACTTCTCTATCACGTTTGAGAATGACGGCCCCCCTCCCCATTGAAGTGAGACTATCACATGAAGGCAGTAAGTACAGAGTAACGTGGGACCCTACCTACACCCATCACTGTCCAGGCACCCTTCAGAGAGAAGCTGAAGATCCTAAGTCAAAGAGAAGAATCAGGCCTGGCAGAGCAGGAACACACCATCAGTGGGAGAAAATCAGAGCAGCAGGTAGAGTAGAGAAATGATTCCCCATGCTGCATGGAACATGAGAGATGTTTGAAAGGCAAGTCCTCACTAATGTTAGCTCTGCATTCAGGACAACTTGGTACAGAGATAGCAAGTTCTTAAACCCAGTAGATTGCCAGTATCAAAATTGGAATTGATTTAATTTTGCTCACAAACTTTTGACCACTTTCTAGGCTTTTTCTTGGTCACTGACCACACTTTGAGGATTAAGAGAAGTCTCAGAATACCTCACAAAACCATAAAGAAAAAAACCTCTTATTTATATCAGAGTGTCCCAGACAAGAAAGCAGCTAGGCATTGTGAGCTTTGATTGAAGGGACTAAGAACGAGGAGGGTGTGGGCTCCACACCCAACCCCTCAGTGCACAAAGAACCTTGTGGTACAGCCAGGATCTCTCTAGAGCCACTAGGTTTCCCCTCATACACCACAACCCAAAGCCCTTTGTAAGGCCACAGCCCCTTTCCTGGGCAGACACCGAGGAGTCCCCTCATTCCTGGACTCAAGCTTCATGCCCCATGTCCCCAGGCCTGACCTCACCACACGAACCCTTTCAAAAAACTTAGTGTCGGCCGGGCGCGGTGGCTCACGCCTGTAATCCTAGCACTCTGGGAGGCCGAGGCGGGTGGATCGCTCAAGGTCAGGAGTTCGAGACCAGCCTGAGCAAGAGCAAGACCCCGTCTCTACTAAAAAAAATAGACAGAAATTATCTGGCCAACTAAAATATATATAGAAAAAATTAGCCAGGCATGGTGGCGCATGCCTGTAGTCCCAGCTACTCGGGAGGCTGAGGCAGTAGGATTGCTTAAGCCCAGGAGTTTGAGGTTGCTGTGAGCTAGGCTGATGCCACGGCACTCACTCTAGCCCGGGCAACAAAGTGAGACTCTGTCTCAAAAAAAAAAAAAAAAAAAAAAAAAAAACTTAGTGTCTTGGCAGCTCCACCCACCTACACCTAAAGACCTGGAGACTCGGGCTCAGGCCTCCTCCTAGATCACTTCCCAGCTTGTCAGCGAATCAGATCAGATGGGTAGGTGGCAGCACGACACCTGCTAGCAATCTGGTGCCAGCTGCATTCTGGGCTCATCTTTCTCTCCCCTTCTCCCTCTCTCAGTGCTAATACACACAAAATCGAGTTGTTTCATAATTTAATACTGAAATGCTCATAAAGGCAGAAGGACTGATTTCCATGGTTATATACTATCCCATGGAAACACCTAAAAGTAAATCTTATCAAATAATTTAGAACACAAAGGAGACCCAAATCTGTATTTTTTAAAAAACATGTTAAATAGTTATTAATCATAAAATGTAGGGTTCATAGAGAAAATGAATATTTTAATACCTAATTGTAAAGCCAACACCTGTCTGACCACCACCATAAGCCAAGAAATGGAACATAGCCCAATTATGAGACGCTTCCCCACTTCCATCCCTTCCTGCCTCTTATGATAATCATTTCTTGCTTTTCTTTGTAGTTTTATTACCCATACATCTAATCCTAAATGACCTAGTAGAGTTTGGCTCTTTTTGAGCTTCATTTAAATGGGTTGTACTGTATGAATTTTTTTAAAAATCTTTCTCCTTTTTATGTTGCTAATATTCATCCATTTTGTTGCTCAAGTTCAGTCACATTCATTGCTGTGTAATATTTCATTGTGTTAATGTATCCCGATTTATCACGTGAACGTTTGCATCCAGTTTTAGGGTATTATAAATAATGAACATTATTCATCTGTGTCCTGGTGCACATGTCTACAAATTTCTTCAGGATCCATGAGTAGAATTGATGGATTATAGGGTTTGTGTATCTTATAGATTATCAGATAAAGCCAGACTTTCAGTGGTTGTGAACACAACAAAGTGGTTATGCCCATTTATACTCCCACCTGAAGAGTATAAGAGTTTTCATCATAACACATACTCACTAACATTTGGGATTGTAAGACTTTCCATGTTTTGCCAATCTGATGGATCTATGATAGTATCTCATTAAGGTTTTAGTTTATATGTCCCTGGTTACTAATGAGATTAGGCACCTTTTCTATTTATTGGGTATTTGAATATATTCTTTTGTGCTGCTCTTGTTCAAGTATTTTGGCCATTTTTATCTTATTGATTTGTAGGAGCTCTTTATGTATACTGAATTTGAATTTTATGGCTTGCCTTGCCACTCTTTATGATAAACAAAAGTTGTCAAATTTAACATAGTAAATTCATTAAGCTTTTCCTTAAAAATCACTGTACTTTGTGCTGTTTAAGAAATATTTTCCTAGGCCAGGTGTGGTGGCTCACACCTGTAATCGTGGCACCCTGGGAGGCTGAGGCGGGAAGATCATTTGAGCTCAGGAGTTCAAGACCAGCCTGAGCAAGAGTGAGACCCCGTCTCTACTGAAAAAAATAGAAAGAAATTAGCTGAACAACTTAAAAATATAGAAAAAATTAGCTGGGCATGGTGGCTCATGCCTGTGGTCGCAGCTACTTGGGAGGCTGAGGCAGGAGGATTGCTTAAGCCCAGGAGTTTGAGGTTGCTGTGAGCTAGGCTGATGCCATGACACTCTAGCCCGAGCAACAGAGTGAGTGAGACTCTATCTCAAAAAAAAAAAAGAAAAAAAAAAAAAAGAAATATTTTCCTGCCCCAAGCTCAGAACAACAATATTCTATATTATCTTCTGAAAGCTTAGTTTGCCTTTCACAATACAGGCACATAATATGCACTTTCAGCATCCTTTTTTCCATATGTATATTCAGTTGTTTTAGCACAATTTATTGCAAAAATCATCCTTTTCCAGTACTCCGTAATGCACCTTCATTATAAATAGTGTCCTCACAGTGTCCTCTGTTTCTGGGCTCTCTATTTTTTTCCATTGGTCTATTTGTCTAGTCTTTGCTTCAATACTACTTTCTTTTTTTTTTTTTTTTTTTTTTTTGAGACAGAGTCTCACTCTGTTGCCCGGGCTAGAGTGAGTGCCGTGGCGTCAGCCTAGCTCACAGCAACCTCAAACTCCTGGGCTTAAGTGATCCTACTGCCTCAGCCTCCCAAGTAGCTGGGACTACAGGCATGTGCCACCATGCCCGGCTAATTTTTTCTATATATATTTTAGTTGGCCAGCTAATTTCTT
>CM052436.1:127692375-127729743 GCA_028533085.1 Varecia variegata
GACAGAGTCTCACTCTGTTGCCCGGGCTAGAGTGAGTGCCGTGGCGTCAGCCTAGCTCACAGCAACCTCAAACTCCTGGGCTTAAGTGATCCTACTGCCTCAGCCTCCCAAGTAGCTGGGACTACAGGCATGTGCCACCATGCCCGGCTAATTTTTTCTATATATATTTTAGTTGGCCAGCTAATTTCTTTCTATTTTTTTTTTAGTAGAGACGGGGTCTCTCTCATTGCTCAGGCTGGTCTCGAACTCCTGACCTTGAGCGATCCACCTGCCTCGGCCTCCCAGAGTGCTAGGATTACAGGCGTGAGCCACCGCGCCCGGCCGTACTTTCTAAATTACCACAGCTTTATAAAGGGAATTGATACTCGTAGAGCAAGTCCTCCCATCCTGTGCTTCTGCTTTAAGCCTGGCATATAACTTCTTGGCCTTTGCATTTTCATATATTTTACAAGATCATTTATCAAATGCTTCTCTACATCTATTGAAATGATCACATTGCTTCTCCTTTAATCTGTTAATGTAATCAGTTAAGTTAATTGATTTTCAAATATTAAAACATATTTGCATCCCTGGGATAAACCCAACTTGGTCATGATGTGGTATCATTTTCATATATTCTTTAATTTGTTTTGCTAGTATTTTATTTAAGACATTTGTATCTATGTTCACAAATGAGGTTGGCTTGTAATTTTTTTTTCTTTTTGTCCTCCCCACCCCCATTTTTCTTTCTTTAGTCCTTGTAAGGTTTTGGTGTCAGAGTTATGCTTGACTCCCACTTATATCATTGTCTATAAAAAATTTTTGGAAGCAAATAGTTGCACAAACACAAGGCTTATAGATTTCAGACTGGAAGTCAATAAGCCATCTTCTACTTGCGGGTCTCACCACTAGCAAGCTGGCTGTCATTGTGTTCACACCAGCCTCAGGATTTGTTGACTTCCTCATAACCTTTCCTTTATTTTTATTTTATTTTTAATTGATGCATAATAATTGTCCATATTTATGGGATACAGTGTGGTGTTTTGTTACATGTATACATTGTGTTAAAATCAAATCAGGCTATTTAGCATATCCATCACCTCATAATTTATCATTTCTTTGTGGTGAGAACATTCAGAATCCTTTCTTCTACCTATTTCGAAATATACAATACGATAGGGTTAACTACTGTGCGATAGAATGCCAGAACTTAGTCCTCCTATTAGTCCTCTGATTGTTAGTCCTCTGATTGTTACTTTGTACCCTTTGACCAACTTCTCCCATATGATCTTCCCCACTACCCACCCAGCCTCTGATAACCACTATTCTACGCTTTACTTTTACAAGATCAACTTCTTTAGATTCCACATGTGAAATCATGTGATATTTGTCTTTCTGTGCTGGGCTTATTTCACTTAATATAATGTCCTCCAGTTCCATCTACGTTGCAGCAAATGACAGGATTTCATTCTTTTTTATGACCGAATAGTATTCCATTGTGTATGTATACCACATTTTCTTTATCCATTCATCTGTTGATGAACACTTAGCTTGATTCTATATCCTGGCTATTGTGAATAGTGCTGCAATAAAGATGGGAGTACAGACATTTCTTCAACATACTGATTTCATTTCCTTTGGCTATATACCCAGTAGTGGGATTGCTGGATCATATGGTAGTTTTATTTTACTTTTTTGAAGAACCCCCATAATGTTTACCATAATGGCTGTACTAATTTACATTGCCACTAACAGTGTATGAGTTCCCCTTTCTTCATATCCACATCAGCATTTGTTATTTTTTGTCTTTTTGAGAATAGCCATTCTAACTGGGGTGAGGTGATATCTCATTGTGGCTTTTATTTGCATTTATGTGATGATTAGTGATGTTGAGCAATTTTTCATATATCTGTCGGCCATTTGTATGTCTTTATTTGAGAAATGTCTCCTCAGGTCTTTTGCCCAGTTTAAAATCAGATTATTTGTTTTTTTGGTTTTTTTTTTTGCTATTGAGTTGAGTTCCTTATGTATTCTGCATATTAACCCCTTGTCAAATGCATAGTTTGCAATTATTTTCTCTCATTCTGTAGGTTGTCTTTTCTCTATGTTGATTGTTTCCTTTGCTGTATTTTTAGTTGGATGTAATCTCATTTGTCTATTTTTCTTTTTGTTACCTGTGCTTTAGGGGTCTTCTCTGAAAAATTCTTACCCAGACCAATGTGTTTCCCCTATTTTTTTCTTCTAGTAGTTTTATTGTTTCAGGTCTTACATTTAAGTCTTTAATCCATTCTTGTGACATTTCTTATTTCTGTGATTTCACTTTTTTTTTTTTTTTTTGCCTCTGGCTGAATGTTCTTCCTCCCTTTTCTGCCTATATTATTTCAGCTCAATATTACAGGTTCTTTTCAAATGCCAGCCCTTCTTGAGAATGTTTCCCACTGGGAATCCTTCTCTGATCTCCCAAATCTCTCTCACGAACCTACTCACTCTGCTTTGTATTCGGTTGGTTGCTCATATGTTGATCTCTCTCTCACCTGAGGCTATATTTTACTTTTAGGTACCTTTTTATTCATTTTGGTATCTACTACACTGTCTAGCACTGTGATTGGTCTTTACTAGCACTTAGTAAATACTGATTGAATAAATGAAAGTAGTCATGAAGAGATTTTCAAATTTTCTTTATTTTAATAGGGATGGAAATTACAATGTAATACTATATTCTTAGGGTTATTGCTAATATTTTTATCCTCCAATAGGCAAAAATGGCATATTCTAGATCTAACTTGTACTTCACTGGATATTATTGAGGTTCAGTATATTTCTGTGTACTTATTAGTTATTTTTGTTTTTTTCTGTGAATTTATATTTGTGTCCTTTGCCAATCTGGAGGGAGGGTTTTTAATATAATATCTCTATATTATGGATATTACTATCTTCCTGGTTTTGTATATTTTCTCCCACTGGTGGCTTGTCTTTTAATTTTACCATATCTTTCATTAAACAAAAGATTTGGATTTTTGCATGTTCAATCTGTCAGTGTTTTCCTTTCCACATTTGGTTTTAATAGGAGCCTTGCTTTTACAAGAAGCAAGATCTTGAGGAAAGAGATCCCCTTTCTAAGAGATAATGATTTTAGAGCTAAAGAGATTCTTAAGTAGGTTGGTGATAAATCTTTCTCTATATTTTATTTTGGAGGTACAAATTCCCTTATGTATGCTATAAATACATAATAGCATTTCGAGATTAATTTTTTAGTGTTTCTATACATGATTTTAAAATCATTGATGTTATTAATAGCATTCATCACGTGGTTTTGCAATTCACTAAAATTTTTAGATGGTTTAATAATTTCTATGTGCATCGTAAGAACTTTTCAGAAGTAACCCCTTGAGGGAGTATTTCCTACCAAATTATCTCTGATCCTTTGAGTTCCAATCTACCCAAACTAATAAATATTTACAGAGAATATTGCCTATTGGAAGTACAAGATTCCTGGCCATACTTCACAGGACTGGGGGTCCTACGCTGGGTTGGGCTTTCATACGGACTATAGTCATTTATTTTTTGCAGGCAGAAATCATTGTTTCCAGGACCTGTCAGCATAACACCATGAAGGTTTTAAAATTCATCTTGCATCAAGTGTGCTCCCTCAGCTCTCTCCCAGTGGCATCTGAGGTCAGGAATAGTCCCACAGTACTTGAGCTCACAGCTCAAGTCCTTACGGCCTTGCATCTTAGTGATGTTCATCTTAACCACAGCGTGAACAGGTTCCTAGGAAACACAAGTAGGAAAAATGGTAGCCACGGAACCATTCTATTTAATAAAACTATGATTGTTTTGTCATCAACGTAGCCCTCCCTATATATTCCTAACAGATTTATTGCCTACTGTGGAGGGCACAAATTGTGCTCTTGTCCTTTGAATGCATGGGTCATTTGTATGTTCCTGAAATTTGAATTTGCATGAAGAAATAACCACCTTGAATGGTTCCTGTTAGTTGTTTTCCTTTGTGCTTAACTTGTTTAAACATTTCACCTGGTGTAAATACTGGGCTTTGAACTCAGG
Organism: Varecia variegata; assembly: GCA_028533085.1. Classification (NCBI taxonomy): domain Eukaryota; kingdom Metazoa; phylum Chordata; class Mammalia; order Primates; family Lemuridae; genus Varecia; species Varecia variegata. The sequence goes on from CM052436.1 coordinate 127,696,420, forward strand.
ATGGATACTCCAGGATTCTCCTCCAGTAGTGAGGTCTACCCTGGCATGAGAGGGTGGAGCTGGTTTGTACCTGATGATCACCTTCCGTTGGAGCTTTCTCTCTCATTCTCTCTCTCTCTTTTTTTTTTTTTTTTTGCTTCTGCAGCATCCCAGAGGAATAAGGCATCCTGATCATAAAATCAGCAATAACTTTCATATTTTGAACCTAACTTAATAGCAAATGCTTATGCAGTGCTTAATAGGTACCAATCTCTATTCTAAGTCTTTGTATGTAGTAACTCATTTAATCCTCACAACAACCCTAAAAGGACACTACTACTATTATTCCCATTTAAGAGATGGTGAAACTGAGGCTTAGAGAGATTATAGGGTAATGATAGAACCAGATTTAAAGTCTCGATGACCAGCTCTAGAATTAGGTTCTTAACCATTAAATTATGCTGTTAATTATTATTTATTCAGAAAAATGAGAGTGCAGCTTTGATCATGATAAGAGGAGACCCATAAGCTGGTGGCTAACACATTTGAGTGGATCTATCCAAAATTTGTTCATAGTAAAATCTAGAATGTACTATGAAATGATAATAATAGCAAGCATTATAATAATGGCAAAGTATGAGCTAGATAGTATTCTAAAGTTATTAATATAGTAATTCTTTTAATCCTCACAACTTAATGAAAAAAGTACTACCACTTTACAAATAGACAAACTGAGGCCCAGAGAGGCGAAGTAATTAGCCTAAGGACACAGCTTAAAGTGCTTACTAATGACATCCTAATTACTTATAGCCATCAAAGCACTTGTTCTCTATAAACACTCCAGGTTTTTTTCATATGTATCAGTCTCGTTTTATTCTCAGAATAATAGTGTGCCAAACTGTCCAGTAGGTCTGGTTTCTGTTTCCTTTAGCAGTTAAAGTGATTTCTATTTTAGCCCATTAGCTGATAATCAAGAGTACTCCAGCACTTGAGCTAAAGCTCCAAATCGCTCTGTTGAAATGGAATCAAGGCAATCATTTATTAGCAGGAATCATAATCCAGGGTTGCAGGAATCATAATCCAGGGTTGCAGGGCCTGGGAAGGAATAGATGGAGTCCCCAGATGGTCAGTACAGACTCAGGAAGTAAACAGAGATGCTTCAAACCCAACAGGAAGGAAAGCTGGGGTTTCATATCCACGGCCACCCATTCTGCTCTTGGCTCTGGTCTTCTTTTGTGTGCCATGTATTTCAAAAACCTTGTTTAGGGAATTTAGGTGACTTGAGCCATTTGAAGTGGGGAGGAATAAGTAGAAATGAAGAATACCATGGTTTGATTGTTGACCCAAAGGAGGATCAAGGGCACAGCTCATCTCTATTTCCCTAGGCTAGAAAACACAGTCTGGTTTGGAGCTTTCCTTGGGCAGGCTGCCACGGATTGCTGGGCAGTGCTGAGTGCACCTGCCCAATCACACGGAGTGGCCTTGCTTGTACGACATGCACTTGGAAGAATTCCTTATTGAATAGATCTGATTATAACCAAATCCACCAAAAAAGATTTTCCAAATATAGAACAAGGGCTTTGTTCCCTTGAATATTTTCTTGTCAGTTTTATTGCAATGGTTTTTTAAAAAAATAGCTTCATTGAGATATAATTCACATACCATACAGCAAACCCATTTGAAACGTATAATTCAATGGTTTTTAATGTATTTAAAAGTTGTGCAATCATTGCCACGCTCAATTTTAGAACTTTTCATCATGCCCAAGAGAAACCCTATGCTCATTAGCAATCACTCCCCATTTACTCCCAACCACCCAGCTCTAGGCAGCCACCCCTCTACTTTTTGTCTCTGTGGATTTGCCTGTTCTGAAGATTTCATATTAATGGAATCATACAATATGTGGTTCTTTGTGTCTGATTTTTTTCACTTAGCTTGTTTTTAAGATTCATCTGTGTTATGGCATGTATTAGTACTTCTTACTCTTTTTATTGCCAAATAACATTCCATTGTTTGAATATATCACATTTTATTTATCCATTCATCAGTTGATGGACATTTGGGTTGTATCCACTTTATGGCTATTATGAATAATGCTGCTATGAACATTTATGTACAATTTTCTGTGTGGATGTATGTTTTCACTTCTCTTGGGTATACATCTAGGAGTGGGATTGATGGGTTATATGGTAACTTTATATTTCAGCTCTCAAGGAACTGCCAGATTGTTTTATAAAGCAGCCATACTGTTTTAAATTCCTACCAGCAGTGTATGAGGGCCCAATTTTTCCACATGCTTACCAACACTTATCTGTCCGTTTGATTTTACCCATACTAGTGGGTATGAAGTGGGATCCCATTGTGGTTTTGATTTCATCTACCTAGTGACTAATCATGGTAGGCTTCTTTTCACATGTATATTGGCTATTTGCACATCTTCTTTGGAGTAATATCTATTCAGACACTTTTCCCGTTTAAAAATTTGGGTTGTCTTTTTACTGTTGAGGTCCAGAAGTTCTCTACATATTCTATTAATAGATACAAGTCTCTTATCAGATATATGATTTGTACAGATTTTCTTCCATTCTGGGGGTTGTCTTTTCACTTTCTGATGGTGTCCTTTGAAATATAAATCTTTAAAATTTTGAATAAGTCTAATTTTCAATTTTTTCTTTTGTTTCTTATGCTTTTGGTGGCATACATAAGAAATCATTGCTTATTCCCAGGTCATGAAGATTTATCTCTGTTTTCTCCTAAGAGTTTTGTGGTTATAGCTCTTATGTTCAGGTCTTTGATGGCTGCAATGTGAAAGACAGCCTTTTAATGTGATATCTGTTTGCAGTGCACATCCTGTGCAACCCTGTACGGCAGCTCTAATTTAGGAGAACCCAGTATCAAATCAGATCTATAAATACTTGTGTGGTGTCTTTTAATGGGTAAGACCTGCACTTGTCTTTGGGTGTTAGGACGATGTTTAGGGGCTGTGCAGTTGGAGCAATTAATTTTAATAACTAGTTATGAGCCCCTATTGCATGGAGTGCATTGCTGGGGACATTAAGATGAATAACACATAGTCCTTGTCCTCAATGAGCTTAGAATCTAGTGGGCAAGATAGACTCATTGACATATAACTAGTGTACAATTCAGCCGTCTTTGTGGCTACTTGCATTTTAATGATAAGTCAGGGTCCTTTGCCCAGCAATCAGCATCACGCCTCTTCCCAAGCTTCCCCAAATAAGCACATGATCTAAGCCCAAGTAGTATCCTACGGTCCCTGCTTCCTGCAGCCCTAATCTCTGCCATGTGGAGAGGTTCTGGAGCCAGCACTGTTCATTGCACAGATGCAGTCTTGGAGTTAGTGTGAGTGTACAGTGGCTCCCACACAAACTGCAGAGCAGACAGCCCGTCTTACGAAGCCATGGGAAATGTAAGGTGGCAGCTGGGCTTCGCAGCACCTTGGCCCCTGGCTGAGGATTTGCACGGTGCTCCCTCTGGTGTTTGGGTCCTGGAACACTTCCATTGTTATCACCTGGGTTCTTGATACAACTGTGGGTTCACAGACCACTGACTCAGACTCCCTTCAGGTGGGGCCCAGGAACTTGGGCCTTCATAAGCTTCCAGCTGTGACCTGGGAGGGCTGAGAGTCTACTTAACCCATGCTTCCAAATGCTGTTTGGGCAGCAGCTTCTCCCAGTGGCACATTAGACTCTGGGGAATGACCCTGTATTTCCACCCCAAGTTTTCTGAAGAACCCACCTCGAGTATTCTTTGTAGGCGTAAGAAGTGCTGATTTCTGGTTGGCAAGCAGTGCACTGCTGCTCACGTGAAGCCTCCCTCGTGTAAGGCAGCTGCGTGGAATCACGGGTTCACCTGTGCAGGCTGTCCAGGAACAGGCTATAAAAGCTCCCGGCCAGCAGCCTCTGCCCCCCAGGGACGGCAGGGGGAGTCAGCCTGTGCTCGGGTAGCTGCGATGAATGTTTTCTGACCTCTGGAAGTTGAGCCCACGGCAAACAAATGGGTCTATAGAAAAAGCTAAGGTCAGCTATGTGTCTCCCTGTAGTGATGGAGGCGAAGTCCTCTGTACATTTAATCGGCTCTCTGGAGAGTAAGGCCTCTAAGCTACCGCCCCATCAGTTCAACCTTTGCTCTGAAGAGCTGTGGCTTTCTATGCAGTTAGGAGGGGGAAGAGCAGGATCCTGACTCAGCTGTTGCTGGTTTTGTGGGGTGTCCGAGGAGCCACAGCTTCAGGGACAGGTAATTCACAATTGCTTCGGTGGAGTACCTTTTGGTTTCAAGCTATTCTTTTCTATTTTAGCTTTTGGGCTTTTAAAAAATTACAGTCACATTGAACTTTAGCTTTGTTTTTAATTTCTATGTAGGGAGAAACTCCTGCACCTAACACCAGGGCCGTCCCGAGAGGGTATGGGGCCCAGGCAGTAAGCAGCCTGCCTGGGTAATGGCGACTGAAGGGAGGCTGGGCTGTTGCCAGAGTTCATGGATCCCTGAGGCTTTGGTTGGATACAGAAGCTTGAAACTGAATTGTAATGATCAGAAAAAGGAATAAAGCGCAGGGCCGTGTGGGGCTCCTGGGACTGCCCTTGTTGCCCTCAAAAGCCAGGCTAATCTGAAATGGTAACGCTGTAATCACCAGGGCACTACCACCCAATCGTTTAAATTTTGGTTGTAGCCTATGAAGAGGCCAGATGGATCCTACTTTAGCTGATAATGAGCTCCTAGGTTTCCATCTTGAACTCAGTTCAGGTGTTGTCTTGATTCTGTTTCATCGCTGTAGTTTATCTGGGGACAAGCCAGGACTGAGTCCTGTGGAACGTGAGCATCACTAAACAAAAGATAATGCTTCCCTGGGTACCTGCTCTGGTTTGTTAGCCCTGGCTTCAAGCTACTTCTTATCCTGGAGTACTTCTGTCCTTGGCCACTCAGCCTAGGACATCAATGTAGGCTGCCAAAGCACCAAGAACCAGGTGGCACTGTGCCTAGTCTTAAGTCTGCCAGCAGCTTGGTCTACACATCGACCTCACTGGTTGTTTCTCATCACCTTCCATGGTAGGTCACTGATGCTCCAAAGGAAGTGTTTGGTGAGAGAACCTCAATGACTTTGACCTGAACATGTCTCTGCACTTCCTCCCCCATAGTGGATTGGCTTGTGAGGCTGCGCCCAGCCCAGGGAAGGGTGAGTGAAAATGAACAGCCAAAAAACTTGGCTTTTCTCGTGTCTACTTGGGATGTGGATCAAAAGTTTTTGATGTTGACTTTGACTTTCGATAAAGGGAATTATTTTTGCTGGTTTCTGAGCTACAGTTAATTCCCCCACTATGACTCTTTCCCTGTCAGATGGCCAGACACACTGATGGTGGGAACAGGTCAATATGCTCTGTGACTCACACTGAGTTAACTCAATGCCTAGTTGAAGTAGGTACTTGACAAGAATTGGTTACAAATGAAATGCAGCCTCCCTGGCATTTGAAGGTATTCAGAAAATTCCAGGTATATTTGTGAGAGGACCCTTATCTGTGATGGGTGATACAGCAAATATGTGAACCATGCATGATCCTAATTGAAAGGAAAGGAAATTATGCCCAATAATCCTTTATTTGGGAGAAATATTATCTAAAATGTCTATTGAGCACTAGCCAGGTGCTTGAGACACTAGAGAGAAATTGAGCTGGGAGGGGTCTAGTGATAATTCAGTCTACCCTGCCACACTTTCTCTCACAAAATGGCAAGAGTAATACTGTCGCCTTACTGAGTGTACAGTGAAATGTGGAGATGTTAACTTGGTTGGTTAATGGTAAGGTGGTATTGGAGGACTGGTCCAATTCTGATCACATTGCCCATTGGATCCCCGCTTTCCTGCGGCAGAGAGCTGGAACGAGTTCACCTAACTGTTCGGTTTATCTACTTCACATCTTCCTTCAGAAGGATGCTAACCTGGACTGTGGGAACACAGTCTTTGGATGGCCAAATCTTTAGATTTTATTTCCGATTCTTAGTGTAGGTGCTCGTGTTCTTTAACAAAAATCCGATGTTTCATGTGTGGATACAGCTGGTAGGCGCCTAACTGGCCAGTTTATTTTTCTACATGGTCTCCTCCTTCAGAAGTAGTCACTTCCTGCTGGCCACTCTCCAGCTGTGGCTCCATCGATGTCCCTTGTCTCCACCTGGCATGGGCTCAGAGAACCCTAAAAGACTCCTTTGCAATCCCAAAGGCTGTGTTGGTGGAAGAGCCCAGCTTGCTCTGCCCTTCCGTGTTGATTAAATTATTGCTTTTGGCAGAAAGCATCTGACCACGTTCTTGGCATTGGTCCCCAAGAGCCAGTTGGCACACTTAAAGTTAGAGCTTCGAGTGGCACCTCTATGGGGAGCTTCAATCTACCTCCATCACCTCTTAATTATAACCTTATGAATTATGCATTCGTGAAGATAGTGAATCACTATGTGTGAAATGTACAGTTTTTTCCATCTGATTTTCTGTAACATGGAACTACAAACTACAGGGTTCCCACCCTTCCCTTTACTTTTGGGTTGACTCCTTGGTACATTTTTTCCGAGATGGCTGAAGGCCATTCTGAGTGGCTGGAGTAAAAAGACTATTAGAGGCAGGTTATGGAAGGTGATGCTTTGCTTAGCACCTACTCTCTGCCAGTACTAGCTAGACACATGTTTTCTAATCCTTATAACCCTGTCTGAAGTGTCTTCTTAATTAAGGCTCATGGAGGTTTAAATCACCAAGAGAAGCAATCTTTTTCCAAGTATTGTGATGTATATGTTTGTATACACATAGTCACTGCATTTCTAAAACTGATGATGGGAAGATGTTGGATTACTACCATAGCACAGAAAGTAGAAACCAATTTTTGCATTCATTTGTTAAGAGATATGTTTATTAGGGTTGCTGGTTTTAAAGTTGATTTATTTGGGGATCTATCCACCCAGAGGTGGACTTAAAATTTTTGGCTGTGGTTATGTTGGTCCAGAAATGCAGTTTCAGGGGCTCTATGTTCCATTTAGGTCAAAACTGTAAGTTGAGTAAACTTAGAGGCTTGTCAATTGGTCAAAACTAGAATTATCCATCTAGGGAGTGGAGGCCTCTACGGTTTGTAGTGAACTAATGAATTGCTTATCTAATTTGTTATGCACTGATTGTCTCACTTATTGGGTACATGTTTCATGGCAAAACCCTGAGCTATGACCATCTTGCTCCTAAGAGGCTCAGAGCCTGATGGAAGATGGATTTGCAACCAGCACACCCAGAAGTAGGTTGCATGTTCCCCCTTTCCTTGGTTATTTTCCTTTCCCCCATTTTTCCTCTTCTTCCAGTAGCTTCCATACCACTTCTTTGCTACCGCAGGAAACCTCCAGGATAAAGAAACTTGCTGAGTGGAAGTGCTCACACACCAGCAGTGACTGTGCCCTGGAGGTGATGCCAGAGAGTAGGAAGTCCTTCTTCCTGTCCAGAGCACAGACTGCTGTTTCACTGCTAGCCAGCAATCTAGCCACCTGATCAGCTTCCCTTAAATCTTACCAGAACTTTGAGAAAATGAGACTAAATTGAGGATCTAAAAGGTATTTAGGTATCTATCAGTGACCAGAATTTTATTTAACACCATCTGTGCCTACATACTTGGGATTTTTTTGATCTTTTCAATGTTCTTAGATGCAAATATGAATCGCCTCTTTAGCAAATAAAACACGTGCAGGTATTTTCCAGATACTGCTGACACTGCAGTCCTCGATTTCCCCAGTATGAGGATACTAAGGAGACTTGGATTAGAATAAGCATCCTCGCACCTCATCTCCTTTCGGTCCCTCAATTCTACAATCCTAGGAAAACAACCCTGGGGTAACAGTGGGATAGCAAGGATCTCATTTTTCTAGATTAAAAAAACTCTTGCTGTCTTTAGAAAACAATGGAGCTTGTTTCTTCTGAATTCTTGCCTTTCATTCAACAAATGTGTCTAGCCACCTGGAGCAAAGGCTACAGGTGTTCAGTAGGTAGCAAGTGTGGGAGGGAGGCTTGCATATGAATCCGCTGGGTGGTTCCTGTCACGTCCACATGAACTGTGTGAGCTGTTGGCCCCTCAGGCAAAATTAATCCTAGAGAAGAAGGAGGAAGGGCATCTGGGAGCTTACATAACAATTGAGAAACCTCTGGGGGGAGGTTTCCCACCTGCAAGTGTGGCGGTTATGAGAAGAAAGCTTTTTGGTTCTGTTTAGGCCTCTCCCCATGTTGTCTTGGGACAGTTATTGCCTGCTCCTTCTCTGTTGAGATGAAGAGTGACAACCAGCCCCCAGTGAGGGCGGGGAAACATCAAGGCAGCAAACAAAGTGAAAAGACAAGCCCTGCTGCTGTGAGAAGTTGAGATATGAAAGATGGCACTGATGTCTGGGAGACGATAGGGAAAGGTGGTGGCTGTGGCCGGGCTCTGCGTGGCCTGGTCATCCACAGAGGCCTTGTTTGGCCTGCACTGAATTTAGGAAAATTGAGACCAGAGTTATAAAATGGAATTTAAGCTCCTCTTGGTGGAAAAAGAAAATAAAAATACCCTCCAATAAGCCATCTTTATTCTTCCTGCTTTAAAATCCTGCTGTCCACTTGGGTATGTGATATATTTGACTTTGGAAGAAAAAGTATGCTTGACTATACATATCCCCCATCCAGAACACGTTTTTTAAAAATCATTGAGCTACATAAAACTATATTAAATGAGATCCTTAAAATCACAGTGAACCATGCACAACTGTTGGATTTGGAGAAGTTGTACTGCAATCCAGTAAATAGCTGCCGTGGTTCAAGAGTGATTGGTGGTTAGGGAAAGCCTTGTGGTTTTCAGTAAGCAACAGCTGAGGTCACCCCCTGACTTAGGCACTTCTTTAGTAGAAGGTATAACTTTTCATGGACAACTGCTCTTGTTTAAAATCCTAAATTGCCTATCCGATGGCTGGGGTCTTTTAATGGCAATATATTTCACAGGCCTTTCATCATCTGCATATAGCTGTATACTGCCCCAGGGCAGCCCCTGGGTGCCTGTTCAGGTTTAGAGGAAAAAGATGGTGAAGTTTGAAGTAACACCTAAAGGGCTTCTGTCAGTCTTTCCTCAGCACTATGCTGTCTCCTCAGTGCAGGTTGCAGTCAGTTGTGCACGCAGCAAGGCGAACAAATGGTCTTGACCAAACAGGCCCCTTTGGAGGTGAGATATGAACATACTTTATTATGATTCAGGGACACTGGGTTTCCTTACTAGGAATCTGGGGCTTTCATATACAACCAAACAAAATGGCCTGTCTTTGGGTGTTTCCCTTCTCCGATCTTTGGAAATTGCTCTTTGTGGCATGAAATACTTTTCCTGTGTCTGCTCCTGACGTGCTGAATTATTTTGAACAAAAGTAGCAGCAAGTCCGTTTTCCCCAGGGCAAAGATGAGAACATGTATATGAGCAGGCCTTGGATTCCCCAGTCACTCTTGCCCCGGTGCTGGAAAGAAGGTGCTGGAGGGAAAGTCCCTACTCCCTGTTTCCAGATGACCTGTAGCCTCTACAGGAGGCAGTGCTGACCTTGGGTTCGTGGGGATAAGTTAGAGGTCAGTGGCCCACCCAAGATCAAACGTAAGATTTCGTAGGTACTTTTCTGCTCAGCCCATGTGTTTTACCAGATCCCCAGAGCAGTGTATGAATCCAAAAATGGTTAAAAATGCAATTCTGATTGGAGATCCTGGGAAGAATGATGGTCCTAAAAATAGGGGAAAGACTGGACAGCTTTGACTTCACGGACTTCTTGCCCTTGCTCAGTGGAAGCGCTGCTGCCTCCGCTGCTGCTTGTGGCCACCTGCATTTGTGGATCTTCGTGGCAGGGCAGCCTGACGAGCCTAGAAGGGTTGACTTAACTCTAAGGAATGCTAAGTGAGTTTTTAAGTGTAAGAATGTCATTGGCTCTGACACTAGTTGGTGTAGATGTCTGAGTGCTCGAGCTGCGCTGTGCCAGGCAGGGCAGTTAGCACTGCCAGTGAGAGTCATTTTCATCTTTACAATAACCTTAGGGATACATGCTATTATCATCACCCAAGATGATGAAAGGCGGCAGCATTCAGTCAGATGAAGGAAGACTGCACTGTCATTATTAAAGTCCAGTGGGGGGGTTTCTGTGCTTCAGAGAGGGCCTAGAATGCAAAAGAGGTTCCAGACTGCATAAAGGACCTCTTCCTTCTCCTCAAATGAATTTAAAGAAAAAGGAGAAAAGAGCTCTTTGACTTCTCCTTGAGTGCCACTAGATGGCGGTGTGCCAAAGGCTATTTCCTACCAGACTTCTAACCTCCAAGGAATACACCCAAGTTTTGTTCTGAAGTATCAAAATTTGTCCAAGAGTTTGAAAGAAGGGCTCTAGGAGTGAGCTGGGAAACTCCCCTAACTTCCTTTCCCCCACACGCTCCACCTTGCCCCAGAACAACTTACACCAAATGTTTCATTTTTGGTTAAATAATGTATCTCTTAAAGACTGCATCCTACCTGCCTCTGCCCCCGGGAGTAATTCTGCATCTTCATCTGCAGAGCATCTGCAATGGGCATGATGACTGCATTTTCAGCATGTCGTCATAGTTTTGCAGCGATGGTAAGGCGTTTCATCCTAATAACGTCTTTACAGAGTTCTCCTAATGGTCCACAGATTCTCATGCATTAAAATCTTGTGATGTAGTCGTGCAGCATCCAGGAGCATGGGTTGGAACATTGCTGAAATCAGTAAGGAGTCAAGAACATTATGACCCTTTACATTTCCACCTATCATTATACTTTGTCCTTTTAAATGAAATCCTGCTTGGGTATTCCCTGCTGTTACTGAAAGCTATCAGATACCTCCCCAAACTAGGCAAACAATCAAAACATGTATTTTGTATCGCTAGGAGCTGCCCCTTTTGAAGCCATATGTGAGTACTACAATGAGACCAAAGTAATCTCATTCAATTATGAGTTTTTCTTTAATCAGTAGTACAACTTTAATGGCTGTTGCTATTTCTGTAGGGCTGTAAATGTATTTTTATTGCACTCTTTCCAGCAGTTAGACGCAGAGACTCGTCTGTCATCTAAAGAGCCTCATCTAAAATCATATATAATTCACATACTAAATGGCTAAACTGGAACTGTGCCTCCTCTCTTATATAGGAATTTAAAACATGATAAAATTACTAAGTGGTTGGATCCTCTTCTTTCTCATACGTGCCTGATGAAAATGTCCTATAGTCCTAAGTTGTTTGTGTACAGAGGAGAATAAAGGCCAAGTATGAATCATTGCATGTGATATATGTTCAGGGATCCTTGAAATTTCTTTACAGACCCACAGCAAAGAGCTTTTATTTAAATGGAAAAATCTCAATTCTGAGTAATCTGTAAGTTTCTGTTTTGAAGCTCCCATAAATAGCACCTGGGTTATCAGAGTGCTGTTCCCAGCAACCTTTGGAACACATAAACAAGCTCTATTATGACTTATGATATTTTTGCATCTATCAGAAAACATACACCATCCAATTTTGGAAAGCTATAATAAAGTGCTTTCCTTAACTAAACATAACTTTCGTTTGCTATTTGCGTAAAGCAAACTGTGACATTGAACTTCTCATTAAACCATGTCCAGAATCCTTAACATTGTCTTTGTATGCTAGTCCCATTTATAGCATTGATGTTCAGAGTACATCTTTCAACTTGTCTCTTTAAAGTTGCTGAGTATCATTTCATAGCCACATTTCCCACCTTGTTCCTAAAATCCACTTCCATTCCACCCCAGCCATTTTAATGCATTTAATATGTCCTTAGGTATGTATGATTTCTTCAATGTACAGTGGACTGTACTCCCATTTACATCAATGGTTCCACGTTATAGATTTCATTCTTTGTCTCCACTCATGCTTGTTTAAGTGTATACACAACCATGGATTCCTCGTATTCATGGCATTTAACTGCAGCATGCTGTTCTAGTATTTACCACGTTTCCTGTATCTGATCCCCTAGTAATAGTCACTATCTCAGTCAAGGTAATGTTAGCTAATGGAACAAACATAATAAATTTATTATTAGGAATATCAAAATGGTTATTTATGATAGCAGGCATCTCTCTCTGAAAGAAGTGCTTTGGGGACCCAGGCACCTATCTTGTAGCTCTGCCGTCTTCACACCAAGGCTGCCAAGGCTCCAAGGTTTCCTGAAATGATCGGGAAGGGGAGACTGCAGATTACATCCGAGAGGGTTTTCTGGGCCATGCCCAGAGCAGTGCAGATCACCTCTCCTTGTGTTCCCTTGACCAGAGCTTGGTCACAGTCCACACCTAATGCTGGGGAGGCTAGAAACCTATTGTTAATGGTATTGATTTTTAAATTTCAATTTCTCAACTAGTCTATAGAACTAGAATTTGTTTTTTAATGTTTACCATGTATCCTGTGACCTTACTAAATTCATTAGTTCTGGTGATTGATTTATAGATTGTTTAAAATTTTCTCCAAAAACAATCATGTCATCTACAAATAGAGAAAGTTTGACTTCTTTTCTTTTCTTTTCTTTTTTTTTTTTTTAAGACCGAGTCTCACTCTGTTGCCCAAGCTAGAGTGCCGTGGCTTCAGCCTAGCTCACAGCAACCTCAAACTCCTGGGCTCGAGCAATCCTCCTGCCTCAGCCTCCCGAGTAGCTGGGACTACAGGCATGTGCCACCATGCCCGGCTAATTTTTTCTATATATATATTTTTAGCTGTCCATATAATTTCTTTCTATTTTTAGTATAGACAGGGTCTCACTCTTGCTTAGGCTGGTCTCGAACTCCTGAGCTCAAACAATCCGCCCGCCTCGGCCTCCCAGAGCGCTAGGATTACAGGCGTGAGCCACCGCGCCGGGCCTTGACTTCTTTTCTAATCACTGTGGCTTTTCTTTTTCTTGCCCTGTTGCAGTGGCAATTTCTAGTATACACTGTTGAATAGAAATGGCGAGAGGATGTTCTTGCTTTGTTGCTGCTTGTAAGGGGAAGGCCTTCAGCATCTCACTGAGTATGATAATAGCTATACGTGTTTTGTTGATACCTCATCATATTGAGAATTCTTCTATTTCTAGTATCCTGAGAGTGTCATGAATAGGTGTTATTCTGTCAAATACTTCTTCTGCATTTATTAAAACAATCATGTGATTTCCTCCCTTTGTTAACATGGGAATTATATTGATTTTAAAGTCTTAAACCAGCTTTATATTCTAGGCATAAACCCCACTTGTTAAAAGTGTATTGAGGTATTTTGCTAAGAATTTTTGCATGTATGTTCACATGCAATATTGGTCTGTAGCATTCTTATATCTGTCTGGTGGTATTAAGGAAATGCTGGCATCATAAAATTCCCTATTTTCAGAAAGTTTATATAAGACTAATGTGAATTTTTCTTAAATGTTTGATAGAGCATACTAATGAAACCATCTGGGTTTGGAGTCTTGTGGGAAGGATTTTTAAAACAGTCAATTTCTTTAATAGAGGTAGGCATTCTTATTTCTAGATTTCTTATTTCCTCTTTTTTTTTTTTTTTTTTTTTTGAGACAGAGTCTCACTCTGTTGCCCGGGCTAGAGTGCCATGGTGTCGGACTAGCTCACAGCAACCTCAAACTTCTGGGCTTAAGGGATCCTCCTGCCTCAGCCTCCCGAGTAGCTGGGACTGTACAGGCATGCGCCACCATGCCCGGCTAACTTTTTCTATATATTTTTAGCTGTCCAGCTAATTTCTTTCTATTTTTAGTAGAGACGGGGTCTTGCTCTTGCTCAGGCTGGTCTTGAATTCCTGAGCTCAAACGATCTGCCTGCCTCGGCCTCACAGAGTGCTAGGATTACAGGCGTGAGCCACCGTGCCCCGCTTTATTTCCTCTTATGTCAGCTTTAATAAGTTGTATTTTTTCATGGAATCTGTCCATTTAATCTAAATTACTTCATTTATTGTCATATAGTTCATAATGTTATCCTACCCTTTTAATGTCTTTTGTTCCTGATATTGGTAATTTGTATTCTCGTTATTGATTAGTATAGCTAAAGATTTATCAATTTCGTTAATCTTTTATTGGAACCAACTTTTGAACTTTATTGTCTCCATTTCTCTGTTGTCTATTAATTTTCTCTATTTCATCAATTCTTACATTCACTTGCTTTGGGCTTGCTTTGCTCTTTGTTCTAGCTATTACACAGAACCTTAGGTCATTGACTTAAGACCTTTCTTCTCTTCTAAAGTAAACACTTATAGCTATAATTTTCGTCTGAGCCTTTAAGCCCTGGTTTACCTGCATCCCACATATCTTAAGGTTTTATTTTATTTATAAATCAGTTCAAAATATCTTCTAATTCCCTTTGCTTCCTCTTTGACTTGTTAGAAGTGTGTTGTTTAATTTCCAGGTATCTGGTATTTTCTAGATATCTTATTGATTTCTAATTCCATTGTGGACAGAGAACATATGCAGTATGATTTCAAACTTTTGGATTTGTTGAGACTTGATTTAAGGTCCAGCACATGATCTTAATGAATGTATCATATTTTTAAGTTGTTGGTGGGGTGTTGTACAAATGTCACTTAGGTCAGGTTGGTCAATAGCATTTTTTAAGTCTCTGGCCTGTTTAAGTTTTAAACCTGGTTTTTTATCAATAACTAAGGGAGGAGTATAAAAATCTCCAACTATGATTATGGATTTGTTTTTCTCCCTTTTAGTTCTGTCTAGTTTTGCTTCATGTACTTGTAAGTTCTGTTATTTGGCTTATATGTATTTATGATTGTTTGTCTTCCTAAGGAACTAACCCTTCTATAATTATGAAACATCCCTGTTTATTGATAGCAATTTTTGTTTTAAAGAGTATCTTACTCAGTCTTAATGTAGCCGCTCTAGTTTTCTGAGGCTTCCTGTTTGCATGGTATGTGCTCGTCCATAGATTTACTTTAAACCTATCTATCTTTATATTTAAAATGTCTCTTGTAGATAGCATGTAGGTATATCTTAACCAGTATGACTATTTCTACCTTTAATTGGCGTGTTTAGTACACTTACATGTAATATAATTATCGGTATGGTTAGATGTAGGCCTACCATTTGGCTATTTGCATTCTGTTTTATGTTTTTTTCTTCCATTCTTCCTTTACTATCTTTTGTGTTAAATATTTTTTAGAATTCTGTTAATTCCTATTGGCTTTTTATTTTAGTGGTTCTAGAGAGTATAAGATACATCTTTAACTTTTCAGTTTACTTTGAGTGAATATTATACCATCTCACCTAAACTGTACTTTGTAGCTATCTGCTTTCTTCCCTATCTACTTTATACTTTATATGATAGCTGTGTGTATATATCACATCATTTACATATAAGCCCCACAACTCAATGGAACAGTAGTTGCTTTAAAATGTCATGTGTGGCCGGGCGCGGTGGCTCACGCCTATAATCCTAGCACTCTGGGAGGCTGAGGCGGGCAGATGGCTTGAGCTCAGGAGTTCGAGACCAGCCTGAGCAAGAGTGAGACCCTGTCTCTACTAAAAATAGAAAAATTAGCCGGGTGTGGTGGTGCCTGCCTGTAATCCCAGCTACACAGGAGGCTGAGGCAGGAGGATCGCTTGAGCCCAGGAGTTTGAGGTTGCTGTGAGCTACGATGACACCACTGCACTCTACTCAGGGCAACAAAGCAAGACTCTGTCTCAAAAAATAAAATAAAATGTCATATGTATTTTTTTAAACTAAGAAAAATATATCATTTAATGTTTGTCCATATATTTTCTATTTCTGATGCTCTTCATCCTTCTCGAAGATTCAGGTTTCTGTATGATAAATGCTATTTTCCATCAGTATGAAGATCATTCCTTAACATTTTTTGTAGAACGGGTCTGCTGGTGTTGAATTTTCTTAGGCTTTGTTTATCTGAAAATGTCTTTATTTTGCCTTCATTCTTGAAGGATATTTTGGCTTGATATATCTGGGTTGACAAGTTTTTTCATTCCCCGAGCACTTTAAAGATGTTCTTACACTGACTTTTTGCCTCCACTGTTTCTGATGAGAAACTAACTATAATTCCTAACTTTGATCTCTTAGACATAAAGTTTCTTTTTTTGTCTAGCTGCTTTCAAGATTTTCTCTTTCGGGGTTTTCAGCAGTTGACTATGATGTGCCTAGGTGTGGTTTGTTTGTATTTATCCTGCTTAGTACTCACTAAACAATTTTAATCTGTAAGTTCCCATTTCTTGCCAAGTTTGGAAAATTTAGACTATTTCTTCAAATATCATGTGCTTTGTCTTACCTCTTTCTCGAACTCTAGTTACACCTATATTAAATCTTATATTTTTTCACAGTTCATCTCAAATCAGCTTTTAAGCCAACCTGGTGAAAATTTTGAACCCTTCTGATAGCCCACTTTTCCTAAAACTCTATTCTCACTATGTCAGTATTTTAAGAATCTACAGTATGCATATAATATGTAAAATACACTAAAAAACAAAGCAAAACTATTAATAGAATGGTTTCCTCCTGCCTATTAAATATAGACCAAGTGCCTTACTTTGGCACTCAAATCTTTCTACAATAGCTGTACGTATCGTTTATACAAACAGTTGCCGTGATCGGCAGGTATGTCAGAACTATATGGCTGGAGAGGGTGGGGAAGCAATTCTTCAAAGGGAGAGGAGAGGGGTGACTACTTGTGACAAAATATTGACACACCCACTGTCCCTTCCCTGAATATTGCCAAATCCACTGGCCTGTTCATGCTTCCCATAGTACCTTCACATCACATGTTTGGGCTATTACAGAGAATGCCCGTGTCCTTTAAAGTCTGACATGGGAGCACCTTACTTCCTCCAACTAAATTTTAATCTCTGTGACAACAAGTTTGTAAGCATTGAGGACACCAAATCCTGGCATAGATATGTGAACGTGAGTATGAACATGAACACTAACATCAAAGCTAAAGTCAGATGCAAGATGTCTTGATGTGATGTAGGGTGGCTACCTGAAGAGCTCTTTCTTGGCAAAAGAACAACAGGAAGGGAAGAGCGTGCTTGGGCTGAAGTTCAGGGTGACCATGATGAGTAGTTTCTGACCCTAGCACTAGGTTGGGCAGCTGCTTTCCTGAGTTAGCACCATGGTTTGTCCATGATGGTTCAGCATGCATTGAGACCACCTTGTATCTTTTGCATGTGTAATGGCTATGACACGGATATTATACTTTAATAGCTACCATCCTTAATGTCTTCAGACCCATTAATGTTGTTTGAATCACTATCCTTTATAGAAAAAATTATTATAGTAGCTCACCTTCATTTTAATAGACTTAAGAAATTATTAACTGGGTATGGTTTTTTTAGACTTACAGAGAAACTGGTGCTAATACAGTATTTAGTGACTATATAAGAGTCGTGTTACAGGATGAATAGGAGTGAATAATGAAATTAACGTAAACCTAAGCTTACAAGAAAACAAATGAGCCCCAAACTCCTTACTTCATTCATAATTTCCTTCCACACTTTGTCAATGACATATATTCAGAGGTATTACACAAGTATGACCAGCATTTCTCCTAGGCTGCTTTTTGCTACTACACACGCTGGCAATTTTGAGAAAGGGCATTGTCCAGGAGAGGATGGAGAGGATGGTCTTTAAATCTATCAGAAATAACTAAAAGTAAATAGTTCTGATAACTGTAAAAAGCTGAAACACATAAAGAGCTTCAGGTTAGCAGTAGAATAAATGTATTATTCACGCCTTTGCCCATGTAAATGTCATGGGTGGAGGCAGATCCTTTGCTGGCATCAAGGTGGCAGGGGACCCTGGTCGTGCCCTGACTCAGTCACACCATTCCTGGGGAGCTCCACACACAAGGAACAATAGGACATGGGAGAACAGCATGTCACTCTACTTGAGTCTGTGACATATACTCCCCAGACTCCAAAACAAAGTCTAAAAAAGCCGGGCTTGAGCACGAGGCATAATAGGGCCTAGCCAGAAATAGGGTCTCTTCTCCAGAGCCTCAAACCCAAATCTTGAGGCCCTGTTCCCTCTGTCCAGCCTCATGGTAATGAATCCAGAGCAATGACATGTGTGCTAAAGAGCGTACACAAGGAAGAGACCAAGACCTGAAGGATCTGTGTCTTGCCTGCATTCGTGTTGTGGTACGTGTTCCAGAAACAACATTGAAAGTGACCAAACTTGGGCAACAATTTTTAATTGGTACTATGCAACATAGTGCTAATCTTCTGAAAAGCAAGAGGTGTGAGAGTAGCACTGGGAGTGATACTGGCCGCTCTGCACGCTGCCTCTCACCCCTCCAGTCTCATCTGGCTCCCAGTGGAGCTAGAGGGCACAGTTAGTGCCTCCCTGCTGGCCCCGCCACACCTGCACAGGGGCTGCTCTCACAAACCAGGGGTGCCTGTAGGAACCCACTTGACACAGCTGCAGATGTGACCCAGATGTGGAGGGTGTTAGGGTTGTATGGGGCAACCCTCAGCCAGTGGATGACAGGAGCCTGTTTGTGATGCTTCTCCCTTTAGTCCTTTTGGTGGGCAGTTCTGGGATGCACTTGACCTGGCTTCTAGGCCCTGGTGGGGGTGACCCCCAGGGCCTAGGGTCGTGACTAACTCTGACAGTGACGCATCCTTGTGATGGCTTTCCCTCCTGTTTCATGCTCCCCTTCATCTCACTCCCGATTCCCGGGAGGCCCTGTCAAGTCAATGACTATAAGCAAAGTTGGCCTTAGGCTCTGCTTTCAGAAAGAAGCACCAAGGTTGGGGCCCTCTGAGGCACTTAATGCAGAAAGCTATTTGTTTCTGGATGGGAAAGTGGCTATTTTGCACTATTTAAGCTTTATTAGAGATGGCGGCTTACCCTCTACCCTCTCAGCTAGTACCTGAGGGGTGTGGCTGTTCCATGCCTTCCTAGCACCTTCTCCAGGCAAGTGCCCCATCCTTGAGACAGTTGTCATGGCTCACACTGAAAGAACAACACACCAAACATGTACCCTAAGCTGCTGGACAGCTCAGCCCATGCAAACACCCAGTGATAAAGGCCATTCGTCGTTCACAGTGACCTTCTGTTAACACGTGACAGAAGCCGCTCATCACAAACTGCCCTTCCCTTGATACCATAAGTGCATGTTCAATACTTCCAGCTTTCCAACTTGCAGAGAAGAGTTCAAAACCACGCTCAGCCCTTTGCGAATCGATGCCTTGCAATGAAGAGTCATCAGAGTGGAGGTGCTGTGACTTCTTGAGAGAAAGCCCTGTGCTGTCCCGAAGGAGGCCTTTTAGGTGTCAGGATCCAAGGTGACATTGTTTAGGACTGCAAACTTTTCTAATGGAAATAGCAGCAGTGGGGCTACCTACAACCCATGGTTTAGGGAAGTCATTGGGGTTGTTCTGGAAGCACCCACCTACGGGATGGCTCCCAAGACAGAAGGGTGTGCCTGGGTGAAGACTTAGGTACTGGAAGGAAGATGGGGGAGCTCTATCCAGAGGGGCTTGGATTCCAGGCTTTTCCACCCTAGCTTCTCTCCTGGGCTCTGGGTTCTCTGGTTGCACTCACTAGCTTTGCTGACCATAGAACAATATCATGCGTGTGGAAATTAAGTATTGGGCTAACCCAACCCAGTATTCCAGTTTTTATAATGGTTTCCAGCTTGTCAGAGTGAGTATGGACCTAAGTCATTAAAGGCTACTTTGAAAATCACTGAGCACCATGATACACCATTCCGAAATGACAAGGGGCAGATGCTAAGGCTCTAGGCACTTAAAAAAAACAGCAAATGTTCCCCTTCTGTGTTAAAAAAAAAAAAAAAAAAAAAAGAGTGGGAGGAAAGAGAAGTGACTTGCAAAGATTTGCTGCTTTGGAAAATTAGTTCTTACCTTAAATCACCCAACTCAAGCTCCTGGGGTGCCCAGCCTGTGGGGATTTGGCTTAAGGCTGCCAGGGTACCTGGGAAACCTTGGCTTCTTAACTGCCATAAGCCATGATGGCAAACTTCCCTCTGCTGACGTATAACACCTGTCTGCGGCGTGGTCTGTAACGCCCGGGAATGCCCGGCCAGAGCGCAGCTTGGCGTCTCCACCTGACTGTCCGCTTGACTCCTCTTCGTGAATCAGCTCCTCTAACAGCGTTGGTGGCATCATTTGGCAGGAAAAGGGCAGAACTTCTGCACTTTTCTGCTGATCAGTCATCTAATTCTTAACTTATAAGGTTCAGTAGCCACTTACGGGTGAATTATCTATTGCTATGTTACAAATTATCCCAAAATTTAACAGCTTGAAACACCAAGAATATATATATATATATATGTATAATTTTGTGCAGAGTTTCTGTGGGTCAGGAAGCTGGGAGTGGCTCAGCTAGGGGGCTGTGGGGCAGTCTCTCGTGAGGTGGTAGCCACAGGGTCACTTGGAGCTGCAGCCACCTAAAGGCTGGACTGAGAATGGAGAGTCTGCTTCCAAGCTCTCTCACAGGGGCACAGGCAGGCCTCAGTTTCCTGCAGGTGGTTGGACTGCGGGTCTTAGTTCCTCACTGGTTGACATCTGGAAGCTTTAGTTCCTTACCACTTGGGCCTCTCCTAGAGCTGTTCACATGGAATCTTGCTTCTCCTAGTGCAAGTGACCCAAGAAAGAGAGACAGAAATGACAGTCTTATGACCTAGTCCTGGAAGTGACATGTCATCCCTTCTGCCATATGCTATCACACAGTCACACAGGCCAAGCCTGGTACAATGTGGGAGGGGACTGCCCGAGGGTATGAGTAGCAGGAGGTGAGGTCCTTGGGGCCATCTTTGAGACTGCCTGCCACAGTGAAGGTTGGGGGAGGAGTGTAGGCTCAAATTCAGACACTGCTGTGGCCTATCCATCTTCATCTGTGACACCTTTTTAAAAGCAACCAGTGTGACTCTCAGTCCACAAACCCAAACTACATGGTACATGAAAAAATTGCATTTTGAGCCTTCATTCTACTGGGCTTTAGGAACTTTAACTTGACTCTTTCTTGGGGGAGCCAAGGTATTTGGGGGAAGCTCCCTGGTTATGAAGCACGTGCCAGCCCATTTTCCTACTGTGGTACCTGTTATCCGAGGCTCTTCTACCTCCAGACTGTAGCTGGGGATTATCTGGATAGCCATGTGGCGTCTCACCGGCCTGCATGTGCCACAGCCCTTCTTTTCGGTGGTCTGGCTGCTTCCTAGGTGGTTCTTCCTGGGGAACAGGTTGTCTCTGCCATGGGACTCCCAGACTGTTCTGCTTGTTTTCATTTCCATAGATCAGAAAAAGCTCTTTCTAAGCTATTCCCTTCATTTTCTGACCAAAACACCTCTCTTGCAAATTCTACGCTAGCCTGGGGGGTTTAGATTTTAGAGACAAGCCCTGTAGAGTCCCAGGTTGCTTGTGACTTGTGCCCTGAGGCAATGAGCAAAGGGCTTCCTGTATTCTTGAAAGGCAAAAAGTGCAGGAAGAAAACATGAAATACGCTGCCGCATCAGTGTGCTCCGTGTACTTCAGCAGGCTGTGCCTTTGCTGTGCTGTCCCCAAGTTCAGCAGGCTTAAATACACCTGCCTGCAACTCTGAGTCACGTCCTTCAGGCACTGCCCTGACCTCAAGCTACAGAGGTCATCGCTCTTCCATCTGCATTTTCCAGAGCTCCCTGGCTCCCATTCCTTATTCTCTGCCACCGCTCAGTGTCGATTCAGACATCACAAATTTGCATCCTGTTTGCTGAATCTGTCCCATAGATGCAGTTTGACCCATGCCACTTCTTAGAGTTAGTTGCCAACATTGAAAAAAAAAAAAGGATGTCGCATAAACTTAGGCTTCTGGCTTACACTGAAAAATCGCATCTGGTAACACCAGAGTCACATTCCCATGGGACGATGATGGCTGGTGCGGAGCAGCCGCTGCTGTCCTTAGACGGATCCTGCTCTCTTCAGCTTGCCACCGTCTGCACCTGCTTGCTCTTCCTCGGTACCTGCCAGACCTGTGTTTGTGACTCGTGCTCCAGGAGCAGGACAGGCTGCTTGTCCTGGAGGCTCTTCTTTTCAATTTAATGGTTGCCTAGCATGTTGGGCTGAACTGGATTCAAAGAGAAGAAAGTGAAAACCATGACTTCTACAGACTAAAAATTAGAAAGGGCCTTAATAAGCAATTGGCCTTATAAGCTAATTTCATCCAGAAATTTGCTGCTAGGCGTTCAGTTTACTCTCCAATATGAATCTGACTTAGAGAAGCGAGTGCAAAGGCCCTGGGGCAAGAGTGGGGTGGGGGCAAGGTAATCAGGGGGAAAAGTAGTAGGAGCTGAGGCCAGAGAGTTCACAGGAGGCTGGGGTGTGACTGTGCAGGTGATAGGAAGTGGTCAGATTCTGGATTTGCTAGGGGATTGGCATTTGCATGGGCTCCATCAAAATGAGGTCGCTCAACCCATTCTGCACGGTGGGGCTGAATGGTGCTCCTGAAGCTCACCGCTGAGAACACTCACAGGCAAAGATGTAAACATGCCTTTGATTTCCTGTGGTTTCCTGTCACTCTCTTGCACAGCCTGTGATCCAAGGGCTCAGGAAGCTTAGCAACATGCCATAGGTCACGGCAGTGCCCAGCTTTAAGCCCTGACATCCAAAATGCAGAATTTCTGGACTCTCTTGGATTGACCTTTGCCCCAGAGGATGCCCAGCATTGGCAGAGGCAAGATCTCTGGGCGATATCCAAGTGGAGGGGGAGCTTTCCCTATGCCTCAGTGGCTATTCAGAGCAACCTGGCAATTGTACAGTAACCCATTTTCTTGATTCATAGCCCTAAGTTTCCTTCTGCCCAGTTCTTTCTGTTCCCTCTGTCTAGAATGACTCCAGTGTGAGCAGGTTTGACTTTGGAGGCTGTTTTGCAAACCAAAATTAAGAGCCTGCTTTGATGTGGCTTAAAGGAACACCCTGAGAGCGAGAGCGAGAGAGTGAGCTTCAGCGGCAGCAGTTGCTTCATTCAATCCTGGGATACAACAAATGCTCCAAACAGGGCCACACATGCCTCGCATTGCAGGCCTTTCCTCAGAGCCACCCAGCAAGCGGCCATTTAATCTCAATTGCTTCCCAACAGCGTGTGCCAATTAAAGAGGAAGCCAGCAGGGCAAGGATCACTGGCGAATCTTTTGAGGGAAGGAGACCCCAGGGCTGCCTAGCCAAAGGCTCTCCCCCTCCATTCACACACTGTGCAAGAATGCAAGCGGCGGGGCTGCCAGTTGGATCGAGGGCTGCCCCAGAAACGGGAGCGGAGATTCAGTCCAGATGGCACTGAGAGTGGCAGCGCCACAGAATAGTATCCCCAAGGCTCCAAACTTCCAAAATGAGATTTACAGTTCTGGCCTGCCCCCTTTCGGGAGGAAACACCTGCTCCAGCAGCTTTGGGAACGGCCTCTTATTATCAACTTCTGTGCAGGGATCAGATTTTTGCAGTTAACTAGTGCCTGGTGTGAAATAAAAAGCTATTTTGAGGTGGGAGGAGTTCTCAACCTTTCCTCTTTGCATTTTGTGTCTTGATTAATTTCTCTCTAATCCTTTATTTCTAGGTCTCCTTTCTTCCAGGATTCTTCCTTCTCTAGCTTCCGTTCCTCTCCATTTTTAGAATCTGTGCTTTAGAGACCAAGCCAGAGATTACCAGTGGTTCCTAACCCCTTCTGCCCCTCAGAATTGTCCAGGGCATGCAAATACTTATGCCTGGGCCACTTTCCAGACTACTTAAGTCAGAATCTCTAGGGGGAGGGCCCTGGCTTAGAAACATAAATTCCCAGCTGATTCTAATGCACAGCCAAGGTTCAGAACTACAGGCTGCACAAACGCTGCTAAGAAATAAGAGTTGGACTGTCATGATGAATCGGAGTTAGCTTAATACCTATGTGTGAGTCTCTAGAAGAAGGATTTAGTCCCAAAGATGATCTGTGGGGCATCAGATTTACTTTTTCATAGCTTTTCTCCAATTATACAAATGATATATGTTCATTGAAGAAGATTTAGGAAATACAGAGCCAGAAAAATATATAACCACTCAGAACTACAGTTAATATTTTGGTGTATATTTTAATGTAATTTCTTTTAAGCCAATTTTTATGTACATATAGAGAGCTGCTTGAATAGAAATGGGATTAGACTATATGTAGCCTAGTAACTCTTAATATCATGAATCCCTGTCTACGTGAGTACATACACTATAGAACACAATTCTAATCGATGGCATCGTAGTATTTAATCGGCCTCCTATTAAAGGGTTTTAGGCTACTGTTCTCTTATGATAAACACCATCATGTCCACTCTTACAGCCGAATCTTTGCCCACATGATTCACTGGTCATCTTGTTTAGTCCTGTGGCTTTCAATGTACCCCCAATGCTAACACTCCAGATTTATATGCATTTCAAATTGCTTTTTGTTCAAAAGGAGTTATTGCTATGCCTTTCTGGCTGCCCAAACCTCTCTTCCTATCTACCCACCTCTCATATATTTGTTTTTTCTTCAAGCCAGAAACCTAGACGTCACCCTCGATTCTTCCTTTACTCCCAGAACAGAGCCTCTCCTATCAATCCACAAGCAAGGCTTGGTTCAAGCGCCACATTGTCCTGAATCTATCTACATCTTTCCACGTGAGCTGCCCTCCTCTCTCATTTGGACTAAGTGTTTCACTCTTGACCTCCTGCAATCTTTTCTCCACACTGCAGTCAGAATGGTCTCCTTCAGGCAAGAATCAGATTATGGCACTTCCAACTTGGAAGAGTTCCATGGCTCCCCATCTTCTAGAATAAAATTCAGGACAATTTATCATGATCTGTAGGTCTTGCGAATCTGATTCCTGCTTACCTTGAGAATCCCTTCATTCTACTTCTCCCCTTGATGACCAGGCTCCAGACACGCTTGTGTTCTTTCTGTTCTTAAGCACGCTAACTTCTTTCCCACCTTGGGACTCTAATACTTACAGTGCAGCACCCACCTGGTGCAAGGGAAACCCATGCAAACATGAAGGTCACTTTTCTTGGTTGTTCCACGAGTGGTAAAATCCTTTGGTTTAGCAGTCTTGTATCTTCTACCACGAAATGGTGGTGGGCTAACTTGTTAGCTTGCAAGTAGGGTAAAATCTCAGACTCTTCATAATTGACACTCACCATTCCAGTGGGCTTGGGAGGAAAACCTGCCTCAGGATAACAAAGGTGCTTGGCTGCTTCTTGCACACACTGCTGTTGAGCAGACCTGGCTGCTCACCTCTCATACACTATATCTTCCCCCTCCCCCTTGCTCACTATACCCACTTTCAGCTGAGCATTAAACCACACTGCATTAACAAATTTCAGCTCTAATCAAATGCCATCCTGGCTTGCAACAGTACAATGATAGCTATCAGACACAATAGGACACCTCTCATAATAGTCCTATTTGGCTATTGAGTAAAGTAGGTAGATCTGGGGGACAAATGTTGGCTATTGTGGCTTTCCCCCAAACCAGACACAGTGAAAACTATTTAGGAAGCCCAACAGATGGAAAATTCGACAGATTTGACTAATGCTTGCTTTTCTATATGAATTTCAAAAGGAAGTCAGGCACAGTTTATTTTCTTATGGGAGGAATGCAGTATGCATTCACTGTTTCTTCTAAGGGTACCTGAATTCTCCAGTATATGCCTACAACTTGGTGAAAGAGATTTGGATTTGATTGTTTTTCACATCGATAGTATTATGATGATCTCCTTTTCAGAAGAAGCAGGAAAGGAAGATTGGAAAACTCCAAAAGTATAATATGACCTGTTGAAGATGGTTCATTCACTTGGTTAAAATATAGGGTCCAATCAATTCAATTTTGCGGAATAATGGGCTGAGCCCATGCAGATAGGAGACATTCCCACTCAGGGTACTATTTCAGTTTCTCAGAATTTTACTGTATTTTTTTCCCAAAGGCAACAAGTGCTGGATAGTGACTTCCCCTTGTGTGTCTAAACTAGGACTGACTCTAAATGCTGCCTACTTGTGTGATGCCATCATCCTTTGTTCAATTAACCCTGCTCCTGCTCCTCCTCCTCCTCCTTCCTAGAAATAGATCAAAGAGGAAAATGTGGTAAGGCTAACCCTGCTATCTGCCCTAGGGTGGGTAGTATGGCTGAATCTAGGGATTTGGGTTCATTATCTGGCTTGAGATAGACAATAGGGAGATGTAAATGGAGCACATAAGTAGACGGTGATCCTGGGAAAGAATGATGTCACTATTTTCTCAAGATGGTATCTTGGAGCAAGAGAACAATACTCCTAGGTGTTTGTGATTCCAAACCATGGCGGATGCTGGGAGAAAACCTTGAATTTGCTCTCCTTTGAGATGGAGATTTGGACTGAAGCCAGAATACAAGATATACTTTAGACTTCTACTAGGTTGATTTTGAGAAAAGATACCCCTGTGATGGCCAACCTGAATGATAGCAGGTGGAATTATCATTTGGTTGGCTTTTTGCTTTCGTTATTTTGTGATATTGGTTCCTTTTTAGCCCCTATCTTTGAACTAGGATGGACACATTGTCCTATTGTGTCTCACAGCTGATAACACTGTATTGCTATGAGCCAGGATGGCATCAAGTTAAGGGTATAAAAGGAGCTGCATCTTGCTACTTACAGAATCTATTTTGCCTTTTGCCTACACCAGATGTGACTATGGATGAAAACTATATATGCAAGCATTCATGAAATCAGAATGGTGTCCAAGAGGGTGAATATCTGTGTGATATGATGGCCCCACCCCACTGATTGCCCTGGAACTTTGGAAGGGCAGATGAGTAGTGCTCTGTAGTGAAAACTGTAAGCTTGGGTTAGTGAGAACTTTGGTGGTGGTGGTGGGCATGTTGTCATGGCCCCAGACCAGATGGAACTCAAAGTTCACTGAGCAGTAGTCTCTAGTGACCACTTTGGTTAAGGTTATATGAGACAAAAGGTATGTTTGCTTGGAAAGTTGGGAAAATGACACCATAATAGCAGCCGATATATGGTGTATTAGCATTACTTTAATCTCTGTGATAGTTATAGAGTATCATAAAAGATTTTTAGCTTCACGTATAGAGCTAAATGAAAATCAAGCCAATGTAGCAGATGATCTCCAGGATGAACGATGTTATGGGAAGTTGCTGTAATTCCCATAGAAACTTGCCAGAGAACTGTATGGAATTGAATGCATCTATCAACATCTATAAAAAGGTGCAAACGATGAGTGGGGGGAAGGAGAAGGGAGGAAGGGAGCAATTGATAAAGGGATATACATCAGAAAACTTGTGAATGGGGCAGAGCCTTGCTAACATATTTTGCGGAAACAGTGCTGACTTTTCATTGGAGGATATAGGTATTGGTTGACTGTACTTTTTATTTTTAGTATATTTATTTTTTTGTACAAATATTGTAGAAGTTGCTGTACTAAGAATGATAAGAAAATGCCTCAAATATATATCAAGGAATTTTAGCAGGGGTCAGGAAGGGGGCTGGAAGAAAGGGGTTAATAACTGGTTCTGTGGTCTTTCCTTGAGCCTCAGGGGTAGCTAAGGATCTTTTCTGCAACATTTACTCAGAGAATTGTTGGGCTGATATGCTACTGATGAAATAATCCAGCTGAGGATTATGTACAGGTCTTAGTCTGTACATGCATACATGTATCTTGTCAGAATTGGTTATTGAATAATGAATAATTGACATTGATGAGATGCAGCTGCCCTAAAGAATCAGGGCTAGTCACATGCCCCAGAGGCTACAAGGCCAGCTGGCATAAAGCTGAAGGGGGCTCAGAGCTGATGCCTCCCCTGAGCTGAGGTCAGCTGCACCAACTCAGTCTTGTCTCTTGTGATCACACACGTCCCAAGTTCAGAATGGCTGGGACACCAGCAGCTGTGCCAGGGAGTCACAGGACCCCTGCTATGCCATTGCTGTGCATGCCAGGATATTTCATGTCCTCTATCCTTTCGTAAGGCTAAATACACTTGGTGCTAGGTGAGACCTATTGTATCTCATGAGTTTGTCCATCTGTGGCTTGTAGAGCAGAGTGGATATTGCAACGACTTTAGCTATTGTGTATTAAATTGTTTTATTCTTAGGCACAGTGCTTAGTTCAGAGCTATAATGAACAGTTAGTGAAAAGAAGGAAACACAAGGAACATTGATGTTGAAATACATATTTAAAAAGATAAATGATAATTTCTCAGATTTGCTTCAAGATGCTCTTCCTAGATCTGTAAGTTGCATTTATCTGATCAAGATCTTAATATAGCAGATCAACATGTCTCTTTTACTTAAGCAACCAGTGCTAAAGAGAAAATATGGTGAAAATTTTATCAATTTGGCTTTCTATTTATCGGGAATAAATATGACCCACATCTGTAATGTGTTATTTGTAGAGAAAAACTTGCAAAAAGCAACCTAAAACTTTCTTTCTAATCTTGTCAATTAAAAAAAAATCATGAAGTTTATGATAAATATCTATTTGATCTTTGTTCCTGGTTCCTTGTACACAGCTCCTAAAATCCTAGGAATTCCCTAAGTGATAAGAGTGCCTTTGGTATGCTAATGAGATGACACTTGGCTGAGGGGTTCCTAGATACTGGGGGGGAGGGGAAGGCGGTGGGAAATTGATAGAAAGAACAACAATGTGATTAGAATGTTGGAATTTTCAGCTTACCCCTGGACCTCCAGGGCCAATGATTTAATCACTTATGCCTATGTAATGGAACCCCTTTAAAAGCCCTTAAATGATAGGGCTTGGGGAGCTTCCAGGTTGGCGAGTGCATCCAAATGCCCGGAGAGTGGTGCACCCCAGCTCCACAGGGACAGAAGCTCCTGTGCTCAGGACCCGTCTGGACCTTGTCCTATGCACCTCTTCACCTGGCTATCCATTAGTATCCTTAGTGCATCCTTTAAAATAAGCCAGTAATAGTAAACAAAGTACTTCCCTGTGAGCTAAAATGGCTCACAGAACCTGGGGGTGGGAGTGGGATTTGTGGAAACCCCTGATTTGCAGCCGAGTTGGACAGAAGTATGGGTCACCTAGGGACCCAATACTTGAAACTGGCATCTGAAGCGTACCGTGGAGTCTAACCCTGTCTACACTTAGGGTCAGAATTGAATTGTAGAACACCCAGTTGGTGGCTGGAGAGTTGGGGAATTTGTGGGTGTAAGGAAAAAACCCACACATTTGGTGAAAGAAGTGTTGTGGGTAAAAACACCTCAGAATGTTAAAAAAAAAAACAAACAAAAAAAACCAGTTGATTTTTATCTCAAAATCTAAGAATTCCAAACATGTAATATTGACCTCTATTTGCCACTAACACGGATCATTTAAAAGTACGTGAAGCACTGAACATAAGTCAGGAAATCTTTGTTGAGAGCAAAAATGATTTCATTCAAGTCCCAGTTCAGTTGTTACCTTTCAAGGGCCTGCCTGAACTATTCTGCCTAATGTCTGCCCCTGGCTTCTGCCCCTTGGGTACCTTCCGCCCTACAAGCCAGGGTTCTTTGTTTTCTCACCTCTTATTTTGTGGTGGATCACATTCTCCGTCTAGAGTGTGGGCTTTGTGTGGGCAGAGGCTCTGTCTCCACAGTGCCTGAGAACATTGCCTGGAACATGGTAGTCGTTCAATGACAATTTGAACGAATACATATTTTATTCCCCTCGTCCAGGTATAAAAGGTACTTATTTTGTGACAATTGACAAAAATAGAGTATGGTATACATTTTTCCTGTATCTTGAAAAATGCACAATGCAAGTATTACATAGTCAGTATGTACCATGCTTTGCAGTTAGAGACCACTTGTGGTTCTATTCCATTGATTTAAATATATATTGAATTTTAAAACCAAAGGTGGTGACTGAGGAAATGCACTCTCATATCTCTGACTAAGGGGTATGTAGCTGACTGACAGCTCCAGCTGCTGCTCCTCTGGATCCACTACTATGTGTGCACTGAAATCATGCTCCCAGCCAAAGACCAAGCATGGTGGGGCCCTAGTGGACTTCTCCAGCTGGCAGCTTTTGCTTGGGGACTCCCCATTAGCTGGGTTGAAAGTTTCTTGGAACGGCACTGCAGTCTTAGACTCTTCCTACCCAATTTCTTCTTCCTCCTTTCTCTCCTCCTGAGACGTTCCCCAGTGGGGGAGGCATTGGAGAAGATTGGAGGATGGGAGGGGGAGGGGTAGACCTGGGTACGTCTCCTCTCTCTGCCTCTATAGCACCTCCAGCAACATCGGTGTCTCCTCCATGGCTCCATCTCCCTCTATATAATATATTCACTCCCTTTGAGGTCCAGCCCCATCTAGGCTGTCTCCATTGAGCTCCTAGCCCCACCCAATAGTCACTATAATCAAATAATTTCTATTGGCTTAGGGATTGACAAATATACACTGGAACAAAAGAGAATTCAGAAAAAGATTATGCTTTATATAAAAATTTAATATATCAAAGAAATTAATAGGTTTATAATAGATTATATAATAAATTATGCTCATACTAGAACAAGTATGTGGACTTATTTTATTTTATATAAAAAATCAAATCCAGGCTGGGTGCAGTAACTCATGCCTGTAATCTCAGCACTTTGGGAGGCTGAAGCAGGAGGATCGCTTGAGCCCAGGACTTTGAGACCAGTCTGGATAATAGCAAGACCCCATCTCTACAAAAACATAAAAAAGACTTAGCTAAGCATGGTGGCATGCGCCTGTAGTCCCAGCTACTCAGGAGGCTGAGGCAAGAGGATCACTTGAGCCCAGGAATTTGAGGTTACAGTGAGCTATGATCATGGCACTACACTCCAGCCCTAGCAACAGAGTGAGACCCTGTCTCAAAACAAACAAACAAAAACTTTCAAATCTAGCTGGATGTAGTGGCTTGTGCCTGTAGTCCTAGCTTCTCAGGAGGCTGAAGTGGGAAGATTGCTAGAGGCAGGAGTTTGAGACCAGCCTGGACAACATAGCAAGACCCTAACTCTAAAAGACAAAACATGAGTAAATCAACAAAAAAATAAAATACGATAGGTTCAAGAGTTAAATGTATATTTTTCAAGTTAAAATCTTGCAAGAAAATGTAGGGAGAGCACAGGTGCGATCTGGGATAATGGGAATGGCTTGTAACTGTGTTACTTATCTATTGCTGTGTAACAAATTACTCTAGAATTTAGCAGCTTAAAACACCAAATATTTATTATCTCACAGAGTTTTTAAGGACCAGGTATCCAGAAGTGGCTGAGCAAGGGGGCTCTGGTTCAGAGTCTCTCGTGAGGTGGAAGCCAAGCTATGGGCCAGGACTGCAGTCATCAAAAGGCTCAACTGGGACTGGAGGATCCACTTACAAACTTACTCTTGGGGTTCTCGGCAGCTTTCAGTTCCTCACTGTTGGAGGCTGTTGGCAAGAGGCGTCCACCTCTCACCATATGAATCTCTTCACAAGGCTGCTCCCAAAATGGCAGCTTGCTTCCTCCAGGGTAAGAGATGAGACAGAGAGACACACACAAAGAGAGAGAAATACGAGGAGTGGGGTGGGGAGGGAGAATGAGAGAGAGAAAGAAATAAGAATGAATATGAACCCAAGATGAAAGCCTTAGTCTTTTTCTAACATAACCTTAGAAGTGACATCTCATCACTTCTGCCATATTATATTCATTAGAAACAAATGACTAAGTTTAGCTCACACACAAGGAGAGGGGAATTAAGTCTCTACCTCCTGGTGGGAGGAGTATCAAAGAATTTGTAAATACCTCTTTAACACCAACAGTGGCAAGAGAAGAATCTCAGAAGCAATGAAAGAAAAAAAAATCTGATTATATGAAAAATGAAATGTTTACATGGCAAAATACTATAAAAATTAATAGACAAGAGACAGCTTGAGAAAATGTTTGCAGTGCAGATGAGGGTAAATCTCTATAATATATAAAGAGCTCGTAAAATTTGACAAGAAATAGACAACCCGCTAGGCAAATATGCAAAGGATATAGAATCAGTTAGGAATTGTGCTTGACTGCTGATGACAGAGACATGCCTGTAGTGGCTTAAAGACTGGAGGATTTGTTTGCCTTTGTAATAGGTCCAGAGGGAAGAGGTTGCTGGCATTGGTTCAGGTAATCAAATAATTTCTATTGGCTTAGGGATTGACAAATACACAAGTGGAACAGAAGGGAATTCAGAAAGAGATCCTGATTTATATAAAAAGTTAGTATGTCAAATTATTGAATTTGACAGGCTCAGGTGTCTGCATTCACGTGGCTTTTCCCTTCTAGTTCCACACAGCTGCTAGAGCTTCAGACAAGGATGCACATTCTGGGCCTCAAGAAGGAAACACAGGAAAAGAGCAAAAAGGGTTTTGCCTGAAATCCTGGCCGAGGACTTATGGAAAAACTATGAGAAATGAGCAAGATTACCTACTGTATCAGAAGATGCTTTTTGGTCCAAACAACAGAAAACTCAAAAGAAGATAAAGAATGTGGAAAATTCTTTATACAAAAGTCCTGAGGTAGGAAGGTTCCAGTGTTAATTCAGTGGCTCAATGCCAAGAGAGATGTAGAATATTTCCATGATTTTTGGCTTTGCCTTCCATAGAGTATTTGCTTTTAGTTCCTAGGCCATTAGCTCATGATCACAAGATGTACAGCTACAAGCATCACTTACTACACAATGACCAATGGCTAGAAAAGGCAACTCTGTCTTCCATTCTGGAAGTGATCATGACCAGGGCAATGGAGGTACCATGATTAAATGACTGACTTGAACCAGAGAGCCTTAGTTGGTGCTGAAAATGAGTACAGTTCTGTGAGTTTGATCCTCTTGGTCCTTAGGGTATACTGGGTGGGACCTGAGGTGCCTGGAGTCTCCCAGGCTAGTTGCCTCCCAGGATGAATGGAAACATTCAAAAGGTGCCAGCTAAGAAGCATATTCTGTGTGGGAAGCAAGGGCTAAGAGCAATGCACACATGCCCGGGGGCTAGAGAGAAGACTGAACTGCGGGCCATCAGAAGCCCAAACCATATCTGGTCCTACCAGCAAGGGAAAGGGGGAGGCAACTGAATGTTTGCCATACCTATAAAAGGGCTAGAATCAGATCTAATTAGAATTCTGATCCATATCTCTAAAAACAGGACAGTAGAACTATGGCTTCAAAGTAGTAAGGGTGGCCGGGCGCGGTGGCTCACGCCTGTAATCCTAGCACTTGGGAGGCCGAGGCGGGCGGATTGTTTGAGCTCAGGAGTTCGAGACCAGCCTGAGCAAGAGCGAGACCCCGTCTCTACTAAAAATAGAAAGAAATGATTTGGACAGCTAAAAATATATATAGAAAAAATTAGCCGGGCATGGTGGCGCATGCCTGTAGTCC